>JAKSZT010054334.1:2788289-2808872 GCA_026826555.1 Tolypeutes matacus
CATTACATTACATTACATTACATTACATTACATTACATTACATTACACAGTTCAGAGAAATTAAGTAACATGCCTAAAGTAAAACAGCTTGCAATTGTGAGGTCTTGAATTTAAACAATGGCTTATCTGCTTCCTTTCCTTTATATATATATATATCACAATTACACCCATAACTTATTTTATAGCAATAACTGACAATTGATCCTTTTCTGCTTTAATAGTTTTAGTGGAATGATTGTCAGGTATTATTATAAATAGATGTCAGCCTTTAAGATTCTGAGGCCTAAATAGGAATGTCAGGTAAGTAGATTCCCTTACAGAATATTGCATAAACCAGTCCTTACTTTCTGTTAAGCATGTTTATACTTACATATATTTTTGACTAAAGGTAGGAGGATAAAGAACTTCAGAAATCCACCTGGCATGTGACTGCAGCTCAAGCTTATCTTGGAGAATGACTGGTTATAGGAACAGGCAAAGTAAGTGGCCAAATACATGGCAGTTTTGAAGGAAGCTTAAATGACCTATAATCCCACATCCCAACACAACAGTGGCATGGTGGTTTGGGTTCATAAAATTAGATAATGTATTCTGGACTTTCAAAATTGTTCAGTTGCCAGAAGTACATATTCAAATGCAGTTATTGATGGAAAGGTAACATCCTAAAAAGAAGAATTAGATTGTACAAACTGATTTCTTCTGCACGGGTTAAGCTAAAGGCTCAGATGCTGTGACAAAGAGACCATAGATGACTGTCACTTAAAGAAGACAGAGATTTACTTTTCTTTTATCTAATAGTCCAACCAATGTATTCCGACAGGTAGCTATGCTTTGTGAAGATATTCAGAGACAGTATCTTTCCATACTGTTGCTCTACTATCCCCTAGGGCTTTGTTCTCATCTTGGTGCTCACAGCTGGGTCACCATTGTATTTCTGTTCTAGCTTATGAGATATGGCAATAAAAGAATGGTGGAGCACATACCCAGTGCTTTATGGCTACAGTGGGAAAGTAACATACAGTATTTCCACTCACTTCCACTGACAAGAGCTTAGTCACATGGCCGTGCCTAAGAGCAAAAGAGTATGGGAGCCATGGTCTCCAGCTGTGCAGCCATGTGCTCAGGAAAATAGGGGAGAGTTGATTATGAAGGAAGCAGTCTGCCACACACTGGAAGGGGTAGCACTCTAAAAACATAGGGTTTATTGAACAAATGGATTTCTAAGCAAAATACTGGGAAAAGGACAAAGTGTGGCAGTTTGAAGTTTTTGTGAATCCCGGAAAAGATCATGTGCTAAGAACTAATCCATTCCTGTGGATGTGGGATCCTTTGATTACATTAAATTCAGTTAAGGGATTTTTTTATTAGATCACTTTTGATTGGATCGCTTTAGGACCTTTGATTGGCCTACATCGGGAGGTATGACCCACATTGAGTCTTGGCCTTCTTGCTGGCATCTTATGTAAGTGGAGAACTGAAAGCAGAAACAGAGAGAAAGACAGCTGCCATTTTGACACTGCCATGTGAGAATGGAGACTCCAGGATCACCTACAGCCACTGAAAGAGAAAGAAACCCTGAGAGACTGAGACAGAGGTCGAAGGCTGCAAGCAGCGGAGCAGCCCAGAGCTAAAGAGTTCCAGGAAGAGACGAGCTATATGCCTGATCATCCCCAGCTGAGCCTGGGGAGAAAGTAAGCCTGAAGGAGAAAGAGGATATGGGCCACCATCTTGACTTGCCATGTGGCAGTAGTCCAGGATGGCCAGAAGCTGGACTTTGGTTAGACAGAATCTCTGATGATGGACATTTTCACAGGCTCAGATCTGTTAGATTTTTATCCTAATAAATTCCCTTTATAAAAGCCAACCTATTTCTGGTATTTTGCTTCCAGCAGCTTTAGCAAACTAAAACACAAAGGCTAAGTATGTAAAGTGGATATGCCCAGAGGCGACACCACCACGGCATTTCATGGTATTGCCCGGGTTCAGCTCTTCCTGCCTGTCAATTCTTTTTGTCATAATTACAAACTTAAGTGCAATTTAAATGAAATCTTTTCCCTATTACCTGAAGAATTCTTGAGAAATTGGAGGTGGGAGTAGGACTGGCTAGGACATCTGTGAGCAAATAACTTATTTTTGCAGTTTGCAAATCACTTTTGTATGTGTTTTATTCTTTTTCAGTCTTGCAAACTATTTAATTCTTATTATGCTTATTTTAAAAATGCTTTATACCTGAAATTCGGGCCAATGAGTGGAGGGAGCAGGGGTTTAGGTTTCCATAATCAAAAGCGATGGCGCCTTTCGTTTCTCCACTTTGGGGCCTTTAGAAGGACACATTTAATTTATTTTCCATTTCCATGTTACCAGGAAGAAGGATTCTTTAAATCCTAAACACAAAGCGAGCAAAACTTGCATGGCTTGTAGAGTTATTTCCTAACTAAAAATAAGGTTTCCTGGCAGGAATTATTTGCTGGATCAGCGCTTTAGTCCTTCTCATTGGCAGAACCTCGTCTCCAATGATTCATCTATTCTCATTGTACTCTAAACAAACACTTTGCATCTTCATTAAGCAGATTGTTCTGTAGTTAATGGAAGGACAGGTTGGCTGCTACTCATGGGAGAATTTTTTAATAATGGAAAAAATGGACTATCTTGATGTTTAAGTTCTTGAACTCAAATTAGCAAAGCAGGTGGACAGATCATGTTTTCTCTATAGCCAAACTCAAGGTTGATTCCGAGCTGTCATTATTCGTTGTCCCAGTTCCTTTTGCCTAATGTTCAGCAAAGAAATCTGTATCTTTTAACTTTTTAGTTGTTTCTTCTAAAGAGTCCTTTCACAGCAGACAAAGAACAGGACTGCTGTGTTTGGGTGCTTGGATTGTACAGGGCACAATTCCAGAACAACCGTGGGAAAGTGAAGGTATCAAATGACACCTGTAATTTTCTGTTTACTAGGGCAAAGGGAGATGAAATTTGGAATTATGCTCATTTTTTTTTCAGGGTGGCTCACAAATGCAAGTAGTTTGTCTTTTCTATGCCAAGGGAAAAATAGACATTGGATTGCCAGTGACATAGAGAAGTGCAAATATGCAAATGTGCCCCTTTCTCTGCAACCTTAAAAACACTGGTTATTATCAATCTGTTGGGATATAAAGACCCTAATTCTTTTCATTTTAATTTTCCTGATTACGGGTAATATTCAACATCTTTACTCATTTTCATTGTACATTTGTATTTTTTCCCTGGGGATTACCTTTTCAGAATTCTTTGCCCATGTTTTCATTGGGTTGTTTCCCTGTCTCTTCATGATTTATAGAAGTGCTTTTCATGTTATGGACCATAAACATTTCACTATGTGTTTTGATAATATTTCTCCCCCAAAGAAGGTAAAATTTATTTTCTTGTATTGTTTCTCCTAATTTTACTAACTTTTTCCCCATTAATGTTTGCATCTTCAGTCCTTCATTTATTTTTCTGTAGTAGAGATTTATCCTTCTTCCTCAACTGCCTCCCTCATAGCCATTTGTCCCAGCAACACTTTTTGAATGGCCCATAGGTTGGGAAAGCTGGGCCTGAGGCTGCTGGACTTAAAAGCTGTGTGTTTTCCATGATGCTACTCTGTGAAAGAAGGGAGATTAGGAACCAGATATAGTGGGAAACATAGCAAATTGGTCTACTATTTCTAAAAGATGCAAGTATTGGCTCTCGAATTTGTTGAAAAAATTCTTTTTTTTTGAGCAATATTACAGGAGTGGTAGGGAGGGAAAGTGTGCTTTCAGAGTGAATTCAGATCCTTATATATAGTGAGAGTTCTGGGGAAAGCATTTTTTTATAGAGCAGGGAGTAGCAGGGATGGTAGAATGACTACATTTAGTTGGCCATAGCTTTATGTTCTGTCTTGAATTAAGATCGCTATACCTAGAGATATTTTATCTGTACCCTCTGAGCTCATCTTCATGATATTGCTGAGAGTTTTGTATATAATCTATAAGAAGAACTTTTTCCCTTTGGTATTTATATAAAATAATAATGTTGGTGCAAGGAGATGGGCCAGTGTGTCTGGTAATATTCTTGAGATAGGCTGTGACAATTTGAAGATTTTATGGATCCCAGAAAAGGTCATGTTCTTGGAGCTTATCCATTCCTGTGATTTTAGGACACTTTGATTGAATTGGATTCAGTTGGGGGGCCATTGATTGGATTGCTTCAGAGGGGTGTGACCTTGGGTGGGTTTTGGTTCTCTTGCTGGAGTCCTTTATAAATGGAGGCAGAAGAGACAGAGAAACCCTGAGAGGCTGAGAGAGTTGTCCTGGAGGCCAGAGGCTGGAGTCAGAGGAGCACAGAGACATTGAAAGAGCCCCCTAAGAGGCTGAAAGAGACAAGGCCCGGAGGAGAGGGAGAGATGAGTCATATACTTGATTACCTGCAGCTGAGCTCTGGGAGAGACTAAGCCTGGAGTAGAAGGCAGAGACCCAGACAGGAGAACCCTCACTGTGTCTTGCCACGTGGCAGGAGTCCAGTTTGCTAGCACTCAACCTTTGCTGAGATAGCACCTCTATGATGCCTTGATTTGGACATTTTCACAGCCTCAGAACTGTGAGCTTTTAACCTAATAAATTCCCATGTATACACACACACAAACACACACACAAACACACACATTATAAAAGCCAACCCATTTCTGGTATATTGCTCAGAGCAGTTGTTAGCAAGCTAAAACATAGGCTGTGCTATGTAAAGTCTCCATTGTGAAATAGCATCTTTTGGGAGTGTTGCTTTTGAAGAAAGAATACTTTTCTAATCCGAATAAAATACTAACATATCTTCCGTATTTCCTTTGTGAAATTATATTCTCGTCTTTTCAATCCTAATGGTGCACTTTTGGACAATTTTCCTACTTCCATTAACATTTTTCAAGGTATATTTTCTTAAACTTTGTTTTGGAGGGAAGGAGTATCTCTTCCTTCTTTTGGAAGGTAACCTATTCAGAGTGGGAAAAGAATAAAAAAATAATTCAGAAAATGTTGGAGAGTTTGCAGCAAGAAAAGTAAATACTAAATTATAAAGTCCAATAAAACCGTGTCCAGATTTTCTTGGTCATGGAGTCGTTATATTCCAGAAGTCGAAAGGACCACTTTTTTAAAAATAGTATTTATTTATTTAAATTTTTTTTTTTTTTTTTTTTTTTTTTTTTACCGGGAGGTCCCAGGGATCGAAGCCGGGTCCCTCCATATGGGAGACGGACGCCCAACCATTTGAGCCACATCTGTCCCCTGAAAGGACCACTTTTGGTTAAGGACTTTATTTAATAATCTCCTTTTTTTTTTTTCCAGCTTGCAGGTGATCACTGTTTTAGTCAGATGTGCAGCTAAAGCTCTAAAGGCATATGCCCAATTTAGCAGTTTAACCAACCTCATTCAAATCTCAAAGCAGAAAATCGGTCCTAGTCTTCCATAAGCTTTGCTACTCAGTGTGGTCCTTAGACTGGGGCAGCATCAGCATCACCTGGGAGCTTGATAGAAATGCCCCACCCCACTAGTGAATCAGAATCTGAACTTTTTTTTTTTTTACAAGATTAAAGTTGAGGAGCACTGTTCTATAGCACTGACAGAGCAAATGTAACTTGGATCTTAACTTCGATTTTCTTAAGCTCATCTGAAAAATAGTACATCAGGTATTTCTTTGAAAAGAAGAGGGGTGGGGGGAAACGGCTAGGCCAGAGAATAATGAAAGTGAAAAATTTCTACAGTAACCAGATAATGGAAATTTATTCAGTGGAATTTGCTGGTTCAGGGCTTTGGAGTCTGGCAGGCCTGGACTGGCATCCTGGCTTTGCCATTTACCAGTTTTGTTACTAGCAAGTTATTTAATGTCCTCTACCTAATATTAGGTGTTCTGACTCTTCTTCCATATTATTTTGACTTCACTGTGCTTCCCAAAAGCTGATAACTCAAATAGCTCATAAATAGATTCCTATTCAATCCTGCTATTCTTTTCAATAACTTATATTTTGTTCTATACTTGCTGTCTTTCTAAGGGCAAAGACCCAAACCAGACACACAAACACATACATGAGCTAGAGGGAGGGGAAATTTAGGGAAAACCTGTATAAATGTACTGCTATTTTAATAGTTTAAATTACATTAATGAGTCTCTAATTAATATCCTTTTAATTTTCACTAAAAATAAATCAATGCCTCTGGCTGTCAGCCATATCACCCATGTATATTTCTGCCCTGACTTACTGGCTATAATCATATGGGGATACTTCTGGTGAAGACACAATGCTCTGACACACTGACAAATGTTAAATATTTACATTATTGTGAAATATGCCCATAAACCTTAAATAACTTCCTTCAAAGGGAAATTCAACTTTCTCTGACTAAGATGTGATAAATATAAATAACTTTTAATTGAAAAGACTAATCTCGTGTCGAAGAAGCATGTCGACATGAAGCATGTCGAAGAAGTGTGTATCTTTTTAAATTTAGAATAACATAAAAATCACTGTAACAAAGGTGGAGGATGAGAGATAAGATAGTACAGGAGATGGAAAACATTATATTCTACACATTTTAAGTCATCTCTGGAATTGTACCTGCAACCTGTTTAATCTTGAATTATGGCATTCATTTTGTAGATTAACCTTTATCTCATTCTCTTGAAAACTGTCACTTATGTTTCTTATAAAATAATTTCTTTAATATATTTAAGAATATTTTGACTCAGTGCAGCCTTTTCAATACAAATTTCTTATGTCCCAATCATTTCATTCATTAAGCATGTCGATTTAGCCCAGAGAAAAAATTAATGATTATAAGGAAAATATCCTTTATGCACAATGCACAAGCTGTGTACATATGTGGTAATTAACAGGATTTGGGGGGAATATAAATACCTGCATAAATAAAACAAGAAGATCTTAAAAAACTAATTATTCAGGTAATGTGTATCTGTAATACCAGTTTAGAGTGGGCACTAGCACACAGATTTGCACAATAAATGTTTCTCTAAATCTGCATATAAATCTATAATTGTAAATCAAATCACTTCCCTATTGAATAACACTTTACTTTTAAGAGATGTTTCAGATTTATTTTAGATTTGTAATTGCTACTTGTTAATTTGCAGATTAGACTATTCAGGTGTTACTTCTACACTTCTGCTTTTCCTTGAAAGCTTGAAGGAAAATTTTAAAAATTATATTTAATTTATGGCTTATATGATGAAAAATGCTTGGTAATATTAAAAAAAAATTTTTTTTAAGCTTGATTTGAGCCAGGTTTGGAATCCCTACTTTCTGAGGGGAATAAAAAACCCAGATGGTTTAGAAGCCAGATGCAAATACTTGTTCTGCTGAAAGAGAGTTTACACCAGCTGATTGCCCCTTCCTTCCAACATAAGTGATATTGCAACGTTCCCGGCTTCTCAGGGAGATAGACCTGGCCTGCTTCCACAGAGTAACGCGCCCTATTCCCTTGGACCTATTCTCTTCTAGAATCTCTCCAGGGTTTTTCCATGCCCAGCCCAATTCCCAGTTCCCTCTCCTGTGTAGGGTGCCTGTGTCAGGCCCATGTTTTAGTGGCCTGGATGAAGGGAATCCATGCCCCCCCCTTTTCAGAATTGTTCAGAGAGAGAATGTCCTCTTGGGAGAGATGATGTGAGTCTCTAGGGTTCCTAAGGAGGGGTAAATGTGTGCGTGAAGGTGTCAGGTGAGCTGACTTAGTGTGAGATGAATCTCTGTCCAAGAGTTTGGATTCCTGGGGAAGAGCACCACAAGGCTGAGCAAACAGCAGGGAAGCTGTGGCTTGAGTAGATGCGGGTCGCGCAGCCCTGCAGTGTTGCTACATGTAGCCTTTCTGGTTTGGGAAGAACACCCGCAAAGCTACATCAGACTAGAGGACCACAGGCACCCCTCCACACTCCTGGTCTTGTGTGCAACCTGCTTTCTGCACCCTGTGCTCCTCACCCTCTCCCTACCTCCCTCCAACAGTAAGGCACTGTCAATGGAGGGAACATCCTTAGTGCCCACCAGCCCAGTCTTCTTGTAGTCCCTCAAGGACTCGGCTCAACATAAGTGAAGGAAATCTCGCTGCACCTGCTCTTTGCTGCCAAGGTAAATAAGGGTTCTGAATCCTAGTTCCATTTTTACTTACTAAATAACCGCTTTGTTTTCTACAGACTGAAAGAAAATGGTCATACTCTTAACCTTTTTTTGCTTTTGGCTCAACCTAAGTTCTTTGCCCTGTCATACTTAGAACTCTTATTCCATAGTTTCTTGCTTGGAGGATGAACAGCATACAGTCCAAGATTAAGCATGTGGCATTTCCTGTGTTACGGAAGCCACAAGTCACCTGCTAGGAGATGCCAGGTCTTATCCAGAAATCCGCACCCCTCAAAAAATGCTTTTTTTTTACTTTAAAGTTCTCATAGTATGTTTGGCTTCCAGGGCAATGCACTATTATTTTCTTGCCACTGATTGTTACTCTTCTAACAGGGTCAGGCTTTTTGTATAGTAACCAGAATGGGAAGAGTAGATAGTAACTATAAGAATTTTCAGTCTAACTGGCCAATTGGTCAGCAAACCTGATGGATTGGTTATGGTATGCATAATTTTCCCTAAGGCTGTTGAAGAATTTTCTTTCTGAGGAAGCCTGTAATTTCAAGCCATGACTAATTATATTTCCCTATTCTCATTCCTAAACTAATGATCCCAAAGTTCAAAGACACAGATTCTGTGTTAAAATAACCAGTTGTCCTGAAGAGTTGTGGTTTTCTGTAGAAAGTGTTTTCCCAGTTAAGAAATAAAGGATCAAGGGATTAGAAAAAGATGCATTCTTCCTTGACCCTGATCCCATTTGATCCTAAATTTGGAAAGGAGAAGAATACAAAATAAAAATTTCATTGTGAGACAACCAGCAAGATGGTGGCAGAGTAAGGAGCTCCTAGAGTCAGCTCATGCTACAGTGCAGTTAGTAATCACCGAGAGCTCTCTAAAGCACCTGTTTGGGGGCTCCAGGAGACCAGAAGTGCATCCTACAACATGCTTGAAAGAATGGAAGGAGGAGACTGCCCATCTGCAGAGAAGATTCATAAGTAGAGCACTCCACGCCTACAGAGGCTGGTGCCCATCCTCCACTGGAGGAACAAGCCGCTTCAGGAGCTATTCCATGGCTGGAATTGGAAATTCCACTTCCCAAAAGTGGGAGAGGAAGGGACAGTTGGCCATCGATTTCAGCTACTGATTAGTAAATTTGGCAGGCTGAAATATAATCCTAAGAACAGCTAAAGTTTAAACTTGTCCAAGTCAGAAAGAGGCCAGTAGCCTCCATTTTAACTATGCCCCTGGCATGAGGGGAAACTGGTGGACTGAAAATCACGCTGCTGGTAGGGACTGGTTTCTTCCCATCCAGATCCGACTGCAGCTCTGGC
This sequence comes from Tolypeutes matacus, assembly GCA_026826555.1. Lineage (NCBI taxonomy): Eukaryota > Metazoa > Chordata > Mammalia > Cingulata > Chlamyphoridae > Tolypeutes > Tolypeutes matacus. The sequence continues at coordinate 2,797,722 of JAKSZT010054334.1, forward strand.
ATAAGCCCCAGCCCCATCTCTGGCAGGGAGGAAGCTGGGGGGAGCTGCTCCAGCCTCTCAGGGAAAATACGGGCCACACCGTGGAGGCTGGTGCTCATCCTACTCTGGCGGTGCAAGCCGCCTCAGGAGCTATTCTGTGGTTGGAAGTGGAATATCCATTTCTCAAAAACAGGGGAGGAAGAGATGATTGGCCATCGATTTCAGCTACTGATCAGTAAATTCGGCTGGCTAAAGTATAACCTTAAGAATAGCTAAAGTCTGAACCTGTCCAAGTCAGAAAGAGGCTGGTAGCTGCCATTTTAACTCTGTCCCCAGCATGAGGGGAAGCAGGGTTGACTGGAAATCACAGTGCTGGTAGGGACCGGCTTCTTTCACCCAGACCGGCCTGCAGCCCTAGCCTAGGCTTCAGCCCCACCTCTAGCAGGGAGGAAGCTGGTGGGCCCTGCTGGTAGGCCCTGCACCAGCCTCTTCCAGTAACTGCAAGTACATTCAGCTGGCACAGACTGAATAGTCAGAAGTCTACCGGGGCAACTGCAGTCATATGGACCCACACAGCATATATTGCTGCCCACAGCTGCAGCTCCATCCCCACCCCAGGCAGGGGAGAAAGGGGCATGAAGCTTCATCATTCTCCCTGGGCAGCTATAGTCTAGGCCTGTACAACTTGGATTGTTACACACTTCTGTGGCTCTGTCCCTACTCCTGGCAAAGAAGAAGGTTGAGGGAAGCTTCATTGGTCCCTGGGGCAATGAGGACAGCTTGAGCCTCCACAGCTTACGGCACCAACTACATCATTGGCTCCTACTACACAACCAGCAAGGGAGAAAGGGCAGGAAGCCCTAAACTAAAGAGAAAAACTGTACCCAGAATAAATACTCTAGTAAGCCAGATGCCAAGGCACCAACAAAAATTTACAATTCACACCAAGAAGCAGGAAGATATGGCCCAGTTAAAGGAACAAGATAAGCCTCCAGATGACATAAAGGAGTTGGGACAACTAATATTAGATGTTCAAACAAATCTCCCTAACAAATTCAATGAGATGGCTAAAGAGATTAAGAATATTAAGAAGACATTGGGGAAGCGGATGTGGCTCAATCCATTGGGCTCCCATCTACCATACGGGAGGCCCCGGGTTTAATTCCCAGGGCCTCCTGGTGAAGGCAAGCTGGCATGTGCCTGCAGAGAGCTGACAGCCAGCGCCCACAGAAAGCTGATGGCCTGTGCCCATGGAGAGCTGATGGCCCATGCCCATGGAGACCTGAAGGCCCGTGCCCACAGAAGGCACAGAAAGATGATGCAACAAAGGGAGACAAGCAAACATAGAAGAATGCACAAGAGAATGGACACAGAGAGCAGACAGTGAGTGCAAGCAGCAAGGGGGAGAATAAATAAATAAATATATCTTAAAAAAAAAAAGAAGACATTAGATGAGCACAAAGAAAAATTTGAAAGCATACATAGAAAAATAGCAGATCTTATGGGAATGAAAGGCACAATAAATGAAATAAAAAATGCACTGGAATCATATAATAGCAGATTTGAGAAGGCAGAAGAAAGGATTGGTAAGCTTGAAGAAGTGGTATCTGAAAGTGAACATACAAAAGAACAGATGAAGAAAACAATGGAAAAAATTGAACAAGGTCTCAGAGAACTAAACAATAGCAAGAGACATGCAAACATACGTGTCATGGGTGTCCCAGAAGGAGAAGAGAAGGGAAAGGGGGTAGAATGAATGTTTGAAGAAATAATGGAGGAAAATTTCCCAACCTTATTGAAAGACACAGACATCCATGTCCAGGAAGCACAATGTACTCCCATCCAAATAAATCCGAACAGACCAACCCCAAGACACATACTAATCAGAATGTGAAATATGAAAGATAAAGAGAGAATTCTGAGAGCAACAAGAGAAAAGCAATGCATCACATATAAGGGATACCAAATAAGATTAAGTGCCAATTTCTCATCAGAAACCATGGAAGCAAGAAGACAAGAGTATGATACATTTAAGATATTGCAAGAGAAAAACTTCTAGCCAAGACTCTTATATCCAGCAAGATTGGCTTTCAAAAATGAGAGGAAGTTTGGAATATTCACAGATAATCAGAAACTGAGAGGGTTTGTAACCAAGAGACTGGCTTTTCAGGAAATACTAAAGGGTGTGCTACAGCCTGAAAAGAAAACGCAGGAGAGAGAGGCCAGGAAGAGAGTCTAGAAATGAAGATTATATCAATAAAAGTAACTAAAAAGTGTCAAAAGAGTGGTGAAAATAAAACATGACAGATAAAACCCAAATATTTAAGAATAAACTTAGCCAACGATGTAAAGTGCTTGTATTCAGAAAACTACAAATTGATATACAGATTCAATTCAATCCTGATAAAAATTCCACCAGCATTTTAAAAATAAATGGAAAACATGACTATCAAATTTATTTGGAAGCATAAGGGGGCCTGAATAGCCAGAAACATCTTAAAAAGGAAAAGCGAAGTTGGAAGGTTCTCACTTCCAGACTTTAAATCATATTACCTAGCTACAGTAGTAAAAACAGCATAGTACTGGCATAAAGACAGACACATAGACCAATAGAACTGAATTGGTGGTTCAGAAATAGACCCTCACATCTATAGTCAAGTGATTTTTGACTAGCCTTTCAAACCTACCCAGCTCGGGCAGAACAGTCCATTCAACAAATGGTGCTAAGAAAACTGATATCCATAGCCAAAAGAAGTAAAGAGGACCCCTATCTCACACCCTGTACAAAAATTAACTCAAGATGGATGAAAAACATAAATATAAAAGCACGAACCATAAAGCTTCTAGGAGAAAATGTAGGAAAATATCTTCAAGACCTGGTGGTAGGTGGTGGATTCTTAAAGGAGATAAGAGGAGGACTGAGATGGACTACTGATGTTTAATGTATGTAGACATTTTAATTAACGTTACTGTAAAAGTGTGGAAATGTATAGAGTGGATGGTAACACATTATAGTGAGTAACAGCTGGTTTATCAATGGGGATGTGGCTGAATAGGGTAGTCTACGGATGTAAATGCCAATTGACAGAAAGATGGAGAATAATCTAATGACTGAATAACATAGTAAAGCCAGAGATGGATTAGAATTGTGGTTGATGGTACAGATGCAAGAGTGTCCTTTGTGAGATAGAGCAGATGTACGTCGCTATTGCAGGGTGGTGGGAATGTGGAGAAGCATGGGAAAAATACAACTGGAGTGACCTATGGAGTGTGGTTAACAGTAATAATGCAGTATTCATGTATCTATGTCAAAGATGTACTGTGTTGATAATGGGGGAAAATGGAAAAAGTGTGACAAATGTACACGATGGACCATGGCTGGTGTTAATAGTCTGATGATATTATCTCATAATCTGTAACTAATGTTCTACCACGGTGTGGTGTGTTGATAGAGGGGTGTTGTATGGGAATTCTGCACATGTGCATGATTACTTTGTAAGTTTACAACTTCTATCATAAAAATATATGTAAAAAATAATAATAGGGTGGGTTGGGGGAAAAATACACCAAATGTAAGATAAGGACTATAGTTAGTAGTAAGATTTTTGAAATTATTCCTTCATAATTTGTAACAAATATCTCACAACAATGCAAGGTGTTGGAGATAGGTTGATGTATGGGACCCCTGTATGATATTATGCATGTTTGCTTTGTAAGTTCACAACTTTTACTATACACTTATTTGTTTATGTATGTTCGTGTATAAATGATATAATAATAATAATAGGGTGGTTTGGGGAAAAATACTTTGTTTAGTAGTAATATTTTGAGGATACTCTTTAATCATTGGTTAAAAATGTTTCACAACAATGCAAGGTATTGGTGGTAGGGTGAGGTATGAGAGCCCTGTATGATGTTGTCTATGTTTGTTTTATAAGTTCACGACTATTACTACACACTTATTATTTACATATGTTTATGTATGAGTGATATACTTCAATAATTTTTTTTAAAAATTGAAAAAAAATGTATTGTGTATCTTTATATATCCCTAGGACAGCCCATCTCAAGCTTTAATGTATGCATAAATCATCTAGGGATCTGGTTAAAATAGGTCTGGGTGGAACTTGGGATTCCTTATGTCTAACAAATCCCCAAGGGAACTGAATGCTCCTGGTCTACAGACCAAACTTCAAGTAGCAAAGAAATAGATAATTTTCAGTGAATAATTTTACTTGGTTATACCGCTGTCTGAATGAAGATTATATCTATGTATTATTCATGATTTTTTAAATTTATTAATTTGTAAAATTTTAATGACATTCTGAAATGTTAATATTATCCTACATGTTTAGTACATTTTATTATTTGGCATGATGAAACATTACAGAAAAATATAAATGAACCCCAAAGTATAATTTCCAAAGAAATAGATGCTGCCAAATGAATTTCTTTTCTGTTTCTGAAATTCACTGTGCATATATGCAATGGAATTTGTGAGGAAACTCAGTTTATAATAAGATTATTCTCAAATGATGCATTGATCATCATCTGGTCTTGTCTTGACCAGACAAGAGAGATCTTGCTCTTTGGGGTTTTCCTTTCAGTATGAATATGGACAGTATATTGTTTGTGTAAATGTTAGATGCAGAAACACACGAAACAGAACTCATGTTCCTGTGATAATCAAAAGGTTTTACTTATTCTACTTAAACAATATTTTGAAGCTTCACTAACTCTTTGAAAGACTTTTCTACTTACTATTTCACTATGTACAGAAAGTAAATGTGATTGAGATTTATCATAGCCCACACACATCACTGGGAAGATAGCAAACCTTTATGTTTAATATACTCAGATATAATAATAAATAGCATACATTAAATGTGCCTGGCATGCATACATTTATGTATATATGAATAAAATATGAGCAATACGTATCAATAAAAATGTAGAGAACTTGAGAGAATAATTCTGAAATATGAAGACAGTAATATAGCTGAGCATTTCAGAAAAATTTGCCAAAAATTGCATACTCTTCAGTACTCAAATGTGTAAGAACATAGTTTATTCAGCAGTTGATAATAGATTTTTTTTAAAAAGCTTGACAAGAAACAGATTAGAAGTACATTAAAAGTCAGCAGGATGCAAATGCAAGTATGCAAAATCCAGATTTTCAGGGTCTTTATTCTTTTTAGGTCAACAACATGACATGTAGTGCTAGAGTTGCTAGGTTTTCTCCTTACTCATATAGCAGTATGATTCCATAGAAGACTCTCATATCTAACTGTCCTTTCAATGAAGCGGAACTCAGATATTTCATCTACAGAATTAGGGGGTGGTGATTAGAGATGATTTTTCAAGTTCATTCGTTCTTTCAGTGAATTAATTTGAGTTCTTCCTGGTGCCAGGCTCTGTTACACAGCTGTGAACAAAACAGACAAAATCTCTTCCCTCACGGAACTCCCATACTAGTGGGGAAGGTAAACAAAAAATATGATGAATTAAAAACAGATATAGTATATTTGATGGTGAGCAAAGCAGGAAGGGAGAGCAGTGATGGTGCAAGTTGTGACCAGGGAAGGCTCTGCTCCGAAGTGATCATTGGTAAAGACCCTGTCATGGAGGTGAGGGAGTGGGCCGTGGGGGGACTACAGTAAGAGTGATGCTCCACACAGAGGGAACAGCACGTGGAAACCCTGTTGGGGTGGGGGTATGCTGGCACCCTCCAGGACAGTGCTGTGGCTGGAGTGGAGGAGCCTGGGACGTGATGAAGTCAGGGAGATAACAGAGGGCCTGGGCAGGTAAGCCCGAGCGGTCAATTATAAAGACTGTGGCTGTTATTCGAAAGGAGATGGGGAGCCTCTGAAGGACTTTTAGCAGAGAAGTGACCTGATCTGATTTGGGTTTTTAAAGAATCGCACCAGCTGCTGAGGGGAGAAAGAGCAGAAGGTGGGATTGTGGTGTGGGGACTGCTGCAGAAATTCAGTTGCGATATAGTCAGCGTCCTGGACCATGACAGAAGCAATAGAGGTGGTGAACAGCGGTTTGAAGGTAGAGACAATAGGATCTGCCTATAGATAAAAAAGCTAAACCTGCACTTTTTGGCCTGGGGAGGAGCAGATGTGAGCGGGTAGAGAGAAGATCCAGAGAGTTCTGTTTTGTTACAGTTGATAAGCATGTGAGGTATTCAGGTTGAGATGAGGCATAGGCAGTTAGTAATGACTTTGATGTTTACAGGAGAAGTCCAGACTGGAGGTTAATCTGAGTCAAATCTTATGTTGGTATTTAAATCCACAAATATAGGTGAGCTCACTAAGACGGGTATAATCCTAGACAGAAAAGAGAAGTGGTCCCACGATTGAACCCTAGAATACTCTGATTTAATGAGTGGGTGTTGAGGGGGTGTTGATGGAGCAGATGAGACAGAGTTAGCAGTGAGGAAGGAGAACAAGGAGCATGTGGTATCCTGGGGGACAAGCGAAGAAGATGCTTCAAGTACATCCTAGATCAAAGCATTGCTCAATTCTGTCTGTTTCCTTCAGAAAAAACTGGGGTGTCAAGTCCAGGGCATGGCATCTCTTACTTGCAGAGCCAGACAGAGAATTCTATCTAACCAGGTACTTCTTTTGAAGAGTTCGTAGACAAAATTCTCTAAAGCTTTTGTAACTCAATAATCCCTTTTAAACTAACATATAATTTGTTAAAGTCTCACCCCTTTTGCTAAGTGTATAATAAACACACATTTTGAAATAAAGCAGCCATATTTTATTGCTATCAAATATATCATAAAAGTAATTTTTCATTCAGTTTTTCTTCATTTTCATACATAAAGAAAATTTTTGACTTTTCCCCATTTAAGATGTGTCATACAGTGTACAACTTTAAATTAGTTGTAAAAAAAACCATGCTTTACTAAAAACTTTGAAAGGATAACACATCATATTTATTTATTTTTTGACTAAATGTGTGTTAAAATGTGGATTGAACGTATTAGGGAATCATAAGTAGATAAAAATTGCTTTCATGACTTGGAATTTGGACTTCTAACATTTTTTTTTTTCATGAAAATCAACTTGTTAATTATTTATAACTTTATGCTTTATTTCCATATGTCAAAATAAAAGATAAGGGTTAATATTGCTATTTGCAATCACCTCTCTGAAAATAACACAATATGGATAAGGTAGTTTTTATTCCATTTAAATGAAAAGTCTGATAAAATATAATTATCACTAAGTGTTTCCCTGGTATATTTGATTTTTAAAATCCTTGTGATCTCTTGATAAGGTATATAAAATGTGCCAGTTTTTTTGCATGAATTCTTTTCAGTCCTCACAATCACCCTGTAGTTGGAGATCCTTACTACCTTATAGATGGAGATTTAGAGCACTAAAGTAAATTGCCCAATGTCTTACAGCCAGTAAGAGGTCACGTGAGGTATCTGAATTCAACGCCTGTCCTCGCAACACAGCTGGATTGGTGAAATCTTCCTCCTCCATGTTCTTTCTCTAGCAGATTCTCAGGAGGGAGGAGAGTGTATATGCTATCTTTGCCTGGATTTTCAGTTATTGAATACTAAAACGGTAACATGATTCGAAAGCAGTAAAATCAGGCCATTTGTTTTATAAATCTCTAGCATTACCCCTTACAGTTCTTTATTTCTGAATGTGACCATACTTCTCCCTGAACTCTACTTGCTGTCCTCTGGCTTTAAATTCTTTTTTAAATCCTTTCTAAACATCTCTCATTCATTCTTACAGCCAGTTTACCTCTTGACATTGCTGCTCATGAAGGATATTTTTGCAGGTTTCCAGGATGCCAAAAGGCCAGGGAAATTACTTTTTAAAGAAATAAACAGATAAAAATGCAAAGTAGGCTACTTATTTCACATGACTTTGATACGCTGTAGATTTGCAATCTACCATGCCATGCAAACAGTTCCTTCATCATGAACTTAAAATGCAGGACTTTTAAAGGATGAGCCATATATTCCACAATGTATTAAATCTTTATCCAGAGAGGGAGAAAGAGACAAATACTTTTACTTGCAACTTGGTTGACCATATTGGCAGACATCAAAATATATTGCAGAAGAAAAGAAGGGAAATAATTTAGTGGAAAGAATATATTTTGAATCAAGATGCCCAACGTCACATTCCAGCTTCACCACTTACTACCTCTGTGACCTTGAGTACATCACTATAATGCTTTCAGGCTGTATCTTCACCAGGTGAATGGGGATATCATTTCTATCCACATTGGTTTGAATATTAATGAGGTATTTGTAAAATCTTTATCCATCTCTAACTATACATTTATTTAGTATGCTTCAGCCAATATAATTTCATATTTATTTTTTCAGCACTCTGTACAAGTGTTATTTATAAGGGGTTTACAAATAAATGCTCTGATTTCTTCCATCTACTCACTCTCATAACTTAATAGTAAAGATAGGACTTACAGGAATAACCAACATGAGTTCTTTCCGGAAATAACTAACACAATAATAGATATTTTAACAAAGTACACATGCAACTTCCTTTTTCTGGAATTACCTTCACTTGTTCTACCTGCTACTGCCTACAAGGTCCAGTTGAGCCACCTTCTCCATGAGGTCTGTCAAGACCTACTCCCCAGTACTGGGATTGCACTGGGCTGGGGGAACCTCTCCTTCCTTTGTGCCCTTGATACATCTTTTATAGAACTCTAATATGGAACACTTTCTATTTTAGTTTGTAATTGTTTACTTGTTGATATCCTCTGTTAGACTGTGAGTTCTCCTTAAGGACAAAAATTATATCTTCTCAGTCTTGGTATATCAGTGATTAGTATAGTGCTGGAATAGAGTAGCCATTCAATAAGTACTTATTGAATAAATGAAAGACGATTTGACATTGTTTTTATGTGATAAAGCCTTTCCCAGCATACTAACACAATTCACCCCAAGTTCACCTCTGATTATGTCCACTGTCATCCCAAAATTCATTTGGCAAATTTAGAATTAAAACTCTTTATTCGTGGGGAGCAGAGGCTGAAGCACCACTTCTGGCACACGTCGCCCCTCCTGTGGTCTGGTTTTGGTGCCACCACAATCATCACTGCTGGAAAGTTCAGGAGCCCTGGAAAGGAGAAGGAATAAGGCTGCAGGAGGAAAAGAGAGAGAGGGTAGAATGGAAGAATCTCACCTCAATTCTAACCCGTTCTTCTGGCCTTCTATCCCCATGGTCTTGGGATACATTGAGAACACGATGTTCATCAACACGATGAAGGACCAGCTGTTGCCAGAGAAGGGCATGAATGAATGACCTTTTGTCCTCTCCCCCGAGGATGATGATGACCACAGAAAGACAGCAAGCCCTACAGGTGCCGGATGTGCTCGCTGACATTCTACTCAAAGTCAGAAATGCAGATCCACTCCAAGTCCCACACCAAGACCAAGCCCCACCAGTGCCCATGCAGCTCCAAGACCTTTGCCAACATCCTACCTGGCTCAGCATATCTGTATCCATTCAGGGTCCAAGCCCTACAGTTGTAACTTCTGTGAGAAATCCCTCTGCCAGCTCACCCACTTTCAGCAGCACACCTGAATCCAACTGGTGATAGATTGTACAAATGTGCACACCCGGGCTGTGAGAAAGCCTTTACAAAACCCTCCAATCTGCAGTACCATAGGTGGCAACACAACAAAGAACAACCCTTCAAGTGCCATAACTGTCATCGGATGTACATAGATGTAAGTTGACTCAAAGTGCACCTATCTACCCATATGGTGAAGCGTGCCAAGGTGGACACTGGCACCATCTGTAGTGGGGCATCTACATCGGAAACCTACCTTATGAAACATTTGCGCAAACACAACATTCCTGATCTCTGGCAGTAAGTGCAGGTAGCAGCAGCGGCAGCAGTGGCCCAGACCGAGACTCAAGCTCAAGCCCAGCCCCAGGCTCAGGCTCAAGCTCAAGCCCAAGCTTAAGCCCAAGCCCAGGTCCAGGCATCCCAAGCATGGGCACAACAGCAGCAGCAGCAGCAGCCACAGCCACCACACTTCCAGCACCCTGGGGCAATCCCCCAGGGTGGGGGTGGGGTGGGGAAAGCAACCCCAACCTTCCACCCCACTGTTCCTTTGATCTGACTCCTTATAACATGGTGGAGCATCATAAGGACACCTGCCTCACTGTCACCACCAGCACCATCCAGGTGGAGCACCTGGCCAGCTCATAGAGACTTGTACTGCCACCCACTGGGGAGAGGGGAAAGCAGTTCTGGTTCCTTCTTTCTCCCTTTCCTTTTTGGTGGGAAAAATCCTCTTCTTCCTTGACAGGCCTTGGTTCCATCTCTTGGGACCTCAGGCATGGACTTCCTTCACAGTTATTCCCACCTCCTCTTCAAAAGGAACATCAGCCCTCCTGATTGGCAGAGGAATCCTGAGCTGGCAGTGTAATACAGCTGCCTCCCCTCCCAAGCAGAGCTTTTGAAAACTGGGGTTTGGTGCTAAGAGAGGGATTTGCTATGACCTCATCAAACTTGTCCAGTGTGGGCACTTACCTCTCCTTACCCGCCTCATCCTCAAAGTTTGAGCCGATAGAAGACTGGAGGCTGGACCTCCCAGATATCAGAAAGAAAGGAGCCCTAAATGTAACCAGCCTCCTGTTCTGCTCTTTCCTGTGAAAGAACAGAGATTCTCACATGCCCCAACCCTAGGAACCATTTTCCTTCCTCTAAAATAAATGGTCTCACTTCATTTCTCCCTAATACTGGAGGAAGGAGATTTGGGTGGGGATCAGACATTCCTTTATTTGTAAGGGGATAAGGGCTGAGACATGTTACCCAAAGGGCCAGAGATTCCTGAAGTGGTCAAGAGTGGCTTGAAAGTGTGAGTTATGGTTTTCTTTGGAGCCTCTCTTCCCCTTCTCTGTCAACCAAGATCTTGTACTCGCAGTGTCTCCATCCCAAACCCCAAGGAGCTGTGGGAGCTTTGTATTCTCTATGAATCCCCAAAACTAGGGGTGTTGCAGAGAAGGAAGAGTTCAGGACAAACAAAAGGGCTGGACTTAGTTCCCTAGGTGCCATATTGCGTTGCCGGACATGGATTTATATATAAATATAAATATAAATATAAATATAAATATAAATATAAATATAAATATAAATATAAATATAAATATAAAT
>JAKSZT010054334.1:2808882-3230250 GCA_026826555.1 Tolypeutes matacus
TAAATATAAATATAAATATAAATATAAATATAAATATAAATATAAATGCACCATTTATTGTAACCATTTCTGTGTTTATAAATGTATTATCTTTGTGAAAAAAAACTCTTGATTCTTTTGTTTAACCCCATGTCTCCTTATCATGGTTATTAGAAACTACACATAGCTGATAGAAGCACAAACCTCTTCTGTTACAGTGTGACCAAGCTTTGAGTAGCCTGAAGGTTAAATCAAGAAAGAGAATCCAGAAAAGGAGTCGGAGAAGAAGAAACTGGAAAGGGGAGGAAAGCCAAGAGAGTGGTGTCTTAGAAGCCAAGAGAGCAGAGGGTTTTCAGGAAAAGACAGCTGTCTGCCAGGGAATCCTGATTAATTTCAACTTTAGGCTCTTTTCTCCCTACCATTACCAGTAGCAAGAGGTAATGGAAGGAAGGAATACTGGACGGGCTATAAAATATAAGTTCTCAGTCTCTATATCATACCTCTCTTAGCCTTGCTTCATTTGTGACATGGGGATAATACTCATTCCTAAGCTATAAACTCATCGTGTGGATGAAGTTGCAAAGGTTATGAAATTCCCTTCATAGAACCCTGCACATTGTAAGTAACACAAATAATAACATTAGTTATTAACACTATTGTTGGTTGTATGATCTGAAGAAATAAGGAAAACAGAACTTGTATCTTGTAAGAATTTCATCTGCAGCAATCTAAGAAAAACCAGAAAGTCCACAAAGCCTCTTGTGAGTGTGGAGTGGGGAGAATTTTCAAGCAGCCTAGGCTGCTTCTGGGGGGTCTAGGTTTCGGGACAAGGTTGGACTCCTAAATCTCACTGGGATGTGTCACCATCCAAAGTGGGGCCAAGAGAAATAGTTTTTTTTTCCTCGCTCAAAATAAAAGGAAGTAAGGGTAAGGAATAAAGGGATATTAGAAGGGAGTGAATGAAAGGAGAAAAGATGAAATTCAGGAGAGTCTTGAGAATTTCATTTTTAAATAGACCCAAAATAAATTTGAAACGGTGCTTAAAAATATACTTAACAACTGAGGAGGAGGTTTTATATTTTAATATTCCGCTTGCATAGAACCGAGATGTGCTATGTTTAGTCTTCAATATAGAAGAGCTATTAAGAGCAAATTATTAGAATCAGTAAAATCTGTGGTGAAAATCCCAGCACTAGCACTTATTTACTGTGTAATCCTGGGGGGCGGGGGGCAGGATTCTTAACCTACCTGTGGTAGACTGAATTATCTACCCCAATTTTGACATGTCCTTAATCCGCATTCCTATGGATGGGAATCCATTGGAAATAGGATCTCTTGAAGATACTGTTTTTAGTTAAGGTGTGGCCCAACTGAGTGAGATTGGGTCTTAATCCAGATTACTAGAGTCCTTTATAAATAAAAGAAATTCAGGCATAGAGAAAGCCACAAGGAGGAGCTGGAAGCCAGAAGTCAACAGAACCCAGAAGAGAAAGGGGAGGACCTTGCCATGTGATGTGAGGCAGGGATACAAGCCAGGAACCACTGGCAGTTGCACCAGAATGTTACAGACTTGGCAAAGAAAGCATCACCTTGATGACACCTTGATTTTGGAGTGCTTTTAGCCTCAAAACTGTGAGCCAATAAATTCTTGTTGTTTAAGCCAACCCACTGTGTGATATTTGTGATGGCAGCTCAGGAAACCTAGGACATTATCTAAGCCTCCATTTTCTTATCTGTAAACCAGGGGTTATAATAGCTAACACTGGGCTGCTTTAGGGATGAAATTGGATAATGTTTGCAAAGGACATAGCAGAGGGCTGGGTGCACAAGAAGTGGTAAATCAGTGTAGATATGATTAGCATGATATAATATTATAGATGGATGGATGGATACAGAGATAGATAGAGACATTGTTTTCAATTCCAGAGAAACAGACATTAAGTATTAATTAGTTAATTCTAAACATATATTTCCTTAATCACATGCATCATTCAACTGATACTTCTGAGTATATGTAATAGGCAAGGGTCACCTCCAGTATAAGAATGGAGAGAGAAATATTGAGACTTCTAGTGACTTAGTATTCCAATTTTCATCCTTCACGATTCCCTGCCATGTCATAATGAAGCTTAATTTTTTAAAACTGTCATTGAATAACTAGAAATACATTTGTTTCAGTAAGAAATAAAATTGTCCAACATATCTGAGGATAAATATGGCAGGATAAAGTTAATATCATTCATTTTTTATGAAAACAAATCTCTGACAAAGAAAAAGAATTGCCATGAGGAGAAAATTTTAAAAAGCATGTTTCCATTTTATTTTAAAGTAGTAAACATGAAAGAGAATGTTGGTCAACATAAATGCTCAATAAGAGAATTTGGCTTTTACTCAACAAGCAATGCAGAGTGTTGTATGCAAAGTTTGCCTTTTTGTGAGTGTATTTCAAATAAAGAAACATGGAAGAATATGTGAGTCAAAACCATGGTGTATGAATAAATAATGTAAAACAAAGGCGGGTAGTTCATGTAGCTCAGCAGACAAGACACCAGATGGTATGTATGCTTGATTGAATGGCACCCAATATGAGAGAGCACCCACCTGTTACTCTGAGAACACAATGGGCCGAATTTTAGCTTTTCACGTACCGTTCATTGATGACTCTTGTTCTTCTATACTTAAAGTTGTTATTTTACCTCTATTGTTTCTTCTAGATTTCAGCAAATCCTTTTGGGAAATAGAGTATAAATAATATATTTTTTATAAATAAAGTATGAGTAAAATTTTTGTTATCCTAATAATATAGACTTTATTTTGAGAAAAATGAGAATCTGTTAAATGTTATTAAGCTGAGGAGTAAAAAATGACTGGAACTGGACTTAAGGAATGACAGTGGCAGTCAGACTTGAAAACCAACCCAAGAAACTGAAATGGTAGAATATAGCAGAATTGCCTTATATATGCATATTGGGAGAGGGAATATAAATGACAATATGGAGTTTACTATGATCCTATTGCTCCTGTCTTGGATACCTGGAATGAAATTTGGTGCCATTAGCCAAATAGGGAATGTAGAAAGAGGAATGATTTGAGAGGGGGATGAAATAATGAAGGTAAGATGTGTGGTTAGAATTATAAATTTAATTCTGGTGAATATTCATGAGAAATGCACTGAAAGTGTTAGAAATAAAGATTTAGTTTAAGCAGGATGGCAGACATACAGTTGAGACTCATCTGAACCAAAGCAGTAATTATAAGCTTGAGAATAGAGGAATTTGCCTAAGGAAATCAGGTACAGTGAGAAGAAAAAAGGCCAAGAACAAAAACTTAAGTAATAAGTACATCTCAGAGATGAGGGTAGCATTTATTAAAGGAGACGGAGTCATGTTTATAGAGCTATAGGAAGAAAACTAGTAGGAAGTACAGTTGCTGAAATATTAAAGCTGAAATGTTGAAGAATATTTCAAAAATATTACATTCCAGAATATTACATGTTGTCAAAAGATCAAAGAGGATAAGAAATAAGACTGTTGGATTGGGCATTATACAGACAATAGCAAAAATTATTTTAGCAGGTGTAAACTTGAGGCCTTTCTCTGTGCCTGGTATAGTAATGCCAATCCTCACAACACCCTGATAAGAGAAGACTCTTATCATTAAGAATCCCCTTATCATTTTACATTTGAGGAAACTGAGGCATGGAGAAGTCAGATAACTTCCTTAAGCTCATATAGGTAATAAATGGCAAAGTTGTGTTTCAAACCCAGGCTGTCTGGTTGCAGAGCCCAATATTTGATCATTGTTTTGGAGAAATTAAAACACATATGCGCCCCTGAATAATCAACACTATGTCAATAGGATAGAATCTTGGAAGTAGACAGGGACTTGAGGTGGACATGTAAAAGAACTCTTTTCAAGGATGTTACTCCAAGCTGAAAGGTGTGAATATGAGGCTACAGTCCTAACTCAGGGACTAACCCAAGTTGGTAGTCATAACTTGTAAATTCTGTAACCAAAAATGCATGACAGAATGTTGTTTTCAAGGAAAACATGATTTATTACCTAAATGTTAATTTCTTGAATATGCCTCCTCAAAAGTAGTCTGGTTTGTAAAACAGCAAAGGAAAACTAAAAGGAAGAAATATTTTGACCTGAGAGTAAAAAAGAATTAAAAATGCTTTTGAAATAGTCTTTTAACCCATAATTTTTCTTCTTAATGTATACTCAAAGAAACTAATGCTCTCTAGTTAGGGAATTGAAAAGTGTGAAATGAATGGCACCTCTAAATCAGTTAACAGCTGTATAGTTTTAGTGTGTCTAATAAATCTCATATTTAGAATTGACAGAAAGACACACAGTTTGCATGAATAGAAAAATTGACTTCTCTGGTGCATCATAAAGGAAAACAATAATGGTTTGAAGGGGCATCAAATCATTACACTGTCCAGGGCAACCACACGTCTGGTATGTACATAGTTAAAAGATGTAGACAACAGCTACTGTGTCTAGAAAGAGAACATCGAAGAGAGTGATATTGAAGTCATAGGAAGGCAGGGTTGAAGGAAGGTTGAAGGACTTGTGCATGGGTTGAGGGAAAGGGCCAGTGAAGAGGGAGAATAAGGGATTGAGAGAGGAACTGAAAGCAACGAAGAAACTTGCAGAGCCAGGAAGATATAGAATTCTCACAGGAAGAGGGCAATTCTTGAGGTGGAGGAGGACCATCTGAGTCAAGAGGAAACACACAGGAGTTACTGAGAAGTCGGTGCTATTGCAGAGGGTACCTGGGGAATATTAACACCAGAAGAGCTTCTCCTAACGGAAATAAGAAGTAGCCATAGTTATTGATCATAAAGGTATTTACCTAAATGGGATAAAACTGTAATGTGTAACTGTGTCACGTCTTATATTTGATGGAAATATATTGCACAGTACAGTTTGGTTGTCTAAGAGACTTGCTGATACTTTAAAATTGACTTAGCTAATAGTTTAAATCTATTTGGTATGTGTAACACAAGTTATCATCTAGAAATACTGCCTTTAGCAATTCTTGAGTGCTTTGTAAAGTGATATTTTCTCTCAGTCTCAGTTTGAAAGGACCCTAAATGTTGCTTTTTCTTTTTCATAGGACTACATGTGGGAATGATAAATAGAATCTATTAATTCACCATAGCAACAATCAGGTATCGTATATTGGTACATGAAAGAGTTGGCATCTCTGTAACTCTGAACACAATACAAATAAAATATTTTCTTATTTAGAAAAATTAGCTCTTCCTTAGAGATATCACCAAAGAATTATTTCTGAAATAATATTCAGAATACTAAATATCCGTAATACCATAAACCTTCAATCTGGAATTGTCTTGCAAGGAGTCTAGAGCCTGTCAACATGATTTGGGAGAGAATGTCTTTCAGTGTAAGAGCTGTCTGAATGTACACTAATACATGAGAACATTTTTGGAGATAATTTTTTCTATATTCCAAATTTTCTTCTTTTAATAATGATAGGGAAACATCCTAGGATGAAAATTAATTTTGATAGCATTTTGTACCAAGATGTCTTTATCAGTTTCTATTTTAGTTTGCTAAAGGTTGCCAATGCAATATACCAGAAATGGTTTGGCTTTTACAATGGGAATTTATTAGGTTAAAAGCTTACAGTTCTGAAGCTGTGAAAATGTTCAAATCAAAGCATCATCAGAGATGCTATCTCACCAAAGGTCAGCTGCTGGCACTCCTGGACTCCTGCCATGTGGCAAGGCACAATGGTGGCTCTGCTGGTTTCTGCCTTCTCCTCCAGCTCAGCTGTGGCCATCAGACACTTGGCAGGATTTGCGCATCTCTCCCCTCTCCTCTGGGCCTCATTGCTTCAGCTTCAGGCTGTTGTGCCTGAAGATTTTCTCTCTCTCTCAGGTTGGTCAACATCTGGAGGCTTCTCCCTGTGACTGTAGCTTTTTTACTGTGTCTGTAGCTTTTTAGTCCTCTGTATATAAAGGACTCCTACAATCTAATCAAAGGCCCTTACCTGAATTTAACCAAAAGATCCCATCTACAATGGAATGCACAGGAATGGGTTCACTTTAAGAATAGGATTTTCCATGGTCCACAAAAGACTCAAAACCAGCACAGTTTCAATATGTTTATATAAGAAAAGAGAAGCCAGGTTATAAAATCCAAGTGCCCTTTCAAAGGCTGTGGAGCCTCACACCTCACTGTCATAGGTTAATCTGTAGCCCAATTGAAGTTCTTATTATCATTGTTTTATTCTATCATTTACAACAGAAGGAAAAATTTAAAAAGCATCTTAATATAATATATTCTAAAGTAGAATATTTTATAAGTTATGTTGGAGAACTATAGAAGCTAAATTTAGGATAGATTGAGATAGAGCTTGAAGCAGATAGGATACATGTGAGTTTTCACAGTGCAATGTAAAGATAGGACAAGACCCTGATGATTTTAAAATGTCTTAAAATGTTTTTTTTTTTTTTAAAAAAAAACAATTTATTGAACTATTCATACATGAACATACATAAACTATAAGTGTTCAGTAAACATCATGAACTTACAAAACAAACATGCCTAACATCATACAGGGCTCCCACACATCACCCCCCTGCCAAACACCCTGCATTGTTGTGAAACATTTGTTAACAAATCATGAAAGAGCATCGTCAAAGTATTACTACCAACTATAGTCCGTATCTTACCCCCCATACATTTTTTAAAGGATTTATTTATTTATTTATTTATTTACTTTTATCCATTTTTACCACCACCCCCCCTTTTTTTTTCTGTTTCTGTGTCCATTCACTGGGCAACTCTCTGTGTTCCTTTCCTGCCCTCTCTTCTCATCCTTCTCCTGTCTTCACTGGGATTCGATCCTCAGAATCTCTGATGTGGGAGAGAAGCATCCTACTGCCTGTGCTACCTTAGTTCCTGGTTTTTTGGTGTGTCTCGTCTAGGCTCTCCCTTGTGTCACTCTCCTATTACGTCAACACCTTGCTGCATGGCTCGCGGGGCCTGGCGGCTCACCCGCTCGCAGGGCCTGGTGGTGCACCTGTGCACGGAGCCTGGTGACCCATGTGCCTTCTATATTTTTCTTTTTTTAATTTTTACTGGGAGGTCCCAGGGATCAAACCCAGGTCCCTCCATATGGGAGATGGACGCCTAACCACCCAAGCCACATCTGTCCCCCTGCTATATCTCTTAAGGTTGACCAAAGATACACAAAGTTACAGTCTTTTCCCATACAGGATGGTCATATAATAAATTAGGCTGAGTTTATCACCAGCATTCTAAAAACCAGACCTAGGAAGAAAAACTAGGTCTGGGGACACATGCACGGTTTCTAATATAGCGAATGTTTAGCCTACCCCAATTATCACAAAATCAGGACAGTGAGAATATTTGCACAAAATGTTTTAAATCTATGGCTCCTCTGAAAGCCATAGAACATGATATATGACTGCCACCGTATAATAGATAGAAACGGTAAAATTATCACATCACATTTAGATAAGGGGGACCCTCCCTACCAAAATACTTGTCCTTCTTAAATAATATCTAAAATACAAAATTGTCAAGAGTTCTTGCCATGGTAATAAGGACACAACTGAACATAATTAATTTGAGATCTATGAAAATTACTGGTAACTGCCAAATGTAATCTTTTGCCTCCTATGATTAAAATAGAAAACTTCATACTATTATACTCTGAGGTGTTTGTTTTGAATTATTTTGGTCTGTTTTGAAGCTCCAGTAGCTATGAGAATTTTTGCTCTTGAATTGACTAGCTCTCAGTCTCTATGCATTGACCTTTGCCCCAGCCAAATACCTGTCTCTGTGTATAGTCACTGACATTTCTCCCACCAGGTCACTGAGCACTTTCTTTAGTAAAGTGGTCTCTGGCACAGCCATATTCCTACCCCTACTGAGCTTCTGGTAAAAGAATGAATTTGTGGCTTTAGCATTTTACTAGGGTGGTTTTTCTCTAGATAATTTGAAACCTATATTTAGAACTGTAGAAAATGAGGTTTTAAATGAAGTGAAAGCTAGCATATTCCAAGATAGTTTCACTGACCTAGATAGCATCCTGATAGATGATGAAACAATGCTATTGAAAGCTGATTTCTAACTATCACCACAAAGTATAGTTCGGATACATTTTCTCCTAAGTAGGATCTTAAGCTGCATTAATGGAAGAATTGCACCTGGATTTTGGTATGTAAATACACACCCCAGACTGGTCACACTGCCCCTTAGAAGTCTGTGTTCATTTCTTGATGCTGTGTTTCAAAAAGGACATTGATTAGAGGTGCGTTCACAGAGAATGACAAGGATGGTCATTGATCCAGAGACCACACACTACAAGGATGGCTCGAGGAAAATGGGATGCCTACCCTGGGGAAGAAATGTCCTGAAGGAGACAGGATTGCCGACCTACATCTCAAAAGAACTTCCTCTAGAGGTAGTAGAACATGCTATTCTCTCTTCTCTTAAATAATTAGAACCAGTAGGCAGGAGACACAAGGAGAACGATTTCAGCTCAAAAAGAATCCTGTAACAGCCGGGGCTGCTCCTCTCTGTAATATCTACGGCTGTCTCGTGAGGTTGTGACTGCTGGAGGTATTAAGCTGGGGCTGGCCAACTGTTGGTCAGAATTTCTTAACTGAGTGGGTGGCTGTACTATACCTCTTTAATAATGCTTTCATTTTCAAAATTGTATACTTGGCTGAACAACTATTTGTTGACCATGTATCTGCCAGACACTGTACTAGTGCTATAAATACAGTGCTGAGTATAAAATGAACCCTACTAGCAGGTCTACCAATTGAATGGGGGGAAATGATATGTATAAAACTAAATGTAATAAAATATACATGATAAAATAATGCTGTAAACAAAGTACTAGGAGAACACAGGGGAATAGCAGTTAATGAATTCAACAAATATTTCTTACGCACCTACCGAGTTACTGACAAGCATTGTACTTGTGTTGTGCGCAGAGTGAGACTGAGCTCCATGGTCCCAGAAGACTGTATGGGGTGGGGATGGTTTGGAAATATATAATAATTCTATAATTATGCCAGTTGTTCTTGGGTGTGGAAAAGTGATATTGACATAGATAAAGACAAACCTTCTTTAGCTCCTAATCATCCTCTAATCAGTGATAAAATTTCCTAATGACTCTAAAATTAAATGAATTAGAATAGACAATCAGCCAGCAGTTATATTAGATGCCAAATATCTTCTAGTTAGGGGATTTAAATACAAAAGGCACGCGTTCTATTCTCTAGGAGTCTGGTTAGGAGAGTAAAATTAATTAAATAATTGAACAATTGTTTATCACAACATGATTTGACATTTGCAGTTGAACCTCAAACATGATTAGCTTTCATCTCATCTCTTTGCAAATTATCTGTTAATTCAAAGAACTTGCATTTTCATTTATAATCCATTTTCCCCATGAGATAGCATCCCCATCAACCCGGAGTTCAAATATATATTCTGAAAGACTGAAATGGTTGTACATATATTCCTGTATGCATATTCTCCTTTTTATTTATTTATATATTTTGTCCCTCTCTTCTTTAGATTCTCAGTTCTTTGAGGACAGGAGTTCTAGTTTGTTTCTTTTGAATCCCTTTCAGTGCTCAGAATGGTGCTAGGCAATGAGTTTCAAGTTAACATCTAATCGAATTTACTTGTTATTTTACTGAGCATTCCTGAAAGAACTACATTTTTCTGAATTTAATCTTCCTCTTTTGTTGTTGAAGTGTGTAGGTTTATTAGGTGATTGTGCTCTGATTTATTTTATAAAGATTCCCAACACAAAATAATAATTTTATCCCCAAATCTAATTTTCTTCTAATAACAATTGCCTCTATAACACAATTGGCTTAAAGTTATATGTATGTTTGTAAAAATTCTGTTACTTAATTACTGGCACTTTCAGAGTATCCAGAGTTAGTTGGACATGGAAGACTTACAACTCATAAGAAAAGTCCTTTCACAGAATCTGCTGTATCTGCTCTCCTTACGACGTGATGAATGTTAATGCTATCATAACTCATTTACACAGTGCTCTTAAACTACCACTTGCATTTACATCTGTTATCTCTACACCCATGTGCAGTACATTTCCTTATTTTACAGGTGGGGTGATGAGTTTCAGGGGGATTAAATGATTTGTCCAAGATTATAGAGCTAAAGGGGGGCTGAGCGGAGACCAGCACAGACGTTTCCGTTCTGGCCTCTCTCTTATTCCGTGCATTTCATTATGGTGTTAACACTTACATTCTTTTTTTTTTTTTTAAGATTTTATTTATTTATTCATTTATCCCCCCCTTGCTGCTTGTGCTCGCTGGGTCAGCTAACCACGCTACGCGGGCAGGCCGGGGCCTCCCATATGGTAAACGGGAGCCCTACTGATTGAGCCACAGCCGCTTCACAACACTTACATTCTTATGCTGTGTAATGTGCACATGCAATGTATTCAATAAGGAAATACAACAGAAATGTTGTATAGTATACCTTGAACAACCCTGCTGTGTTTTAAAACAAAAACACAAGTGTTTTACTTTTGTACATTAAGCAGTAAAGGCTAAATTAGGAGGAATATAGCACCGTCTGATACTCTCTACTGACCGTTAAATTGTGTTTTGGCAGTTACTGTAAACAGGAATCTTGTTAGTTTGTAACCTACTGACCCTGAGCTCAAGTTATGTGTCCAAACGCAGAATGCTTCTTTCCGGCCCCTGAGCTTTTCACACCCCAACCGAACTACAGAACATTCTCTCCCCCAGTGATAAGGCAGTCCTCAGAAAGTCACTTCCTACCCACAGAGCAGTAAGCATGGTACTTTTCCACCCCAGATCCTCGCGCCTCTCTCCAATCCCACCCAACTCCGCCAAAAGTCCTCCCCAGCTCCGACAGACGGGCTGAAGTGTCTCTTCAGACCTCCGCCATGCCAGCGACCTAATAAACTCCTGCCTGAAACATAGTCTATCTCTGAGCCTCTAGAAACTTCCGGATATTTAGCTTTCTTCCTTATACTTCTCCACCTGCTTTTAATAATGATTATACAAAATATCCAGTTTGGGTTGTTAAGTGTAGATCTAGCGTTTGTCCAGTTGATGACTGGAAGTCAGGTTTACATAGAAGTTTTTTCTCAGAGTCTATTTTATTAATGGATTGTTTGTATAAAACTTTTATTTCCCTTCATAAATGACAAATATAGCCACATATTTTTGTTAGAAGAGTCACTAAAATAAGGTTAAACTTAAGCTAAAACATTCTTCTCTATACAGTGCCGGGTCACGTAAGCACAGAAGTTTTTAATTCAAAAAGACCAAACCTAGAACAACAGCAACATCAAAAAACCCAAAAAACTACAAAGGACCAAACCTGAGGAAACTTTAGAAATTTGATTCTCATCCAACTTTTAGGTTTATGAAGGTGCAAATGGAAAATCAGAAATGTAAGGTCACATGTCAAAAGACGTGCGTTAATAGTTTTCATAGTACGATGATTTGTGTGAATACTATTGTTAATACAGATAAATTAAGCCGGAACCAAGTTATAAAGCAGAAGAAATGTGCTAGGTTTAGGCTGGGTGAATAAATATTTCTGGTGAAGCTCTGAACATGTCTCAGATTTAACTGAAAAGAAATCTTTTGCTTTTTAGTTGCTATTATTGATGCTATTCAGATCATTATGCTGGAGATATACATTTTTAAAAAATACATTTTTATTATAGAAGTTGTGAACTCACAAAACAATCATGCACATATTTGGAATTCCCATATAACACCCCTCCACCAACATATCACATTGTTGTAGAACATTTGTTACAGATTATGAGATAATATCATCCGACTATTACCACTAACTATGGTCTATAACATACATTTGGCATATTTTTTCCATACCCCCCTATTATTAACACAGTACATCTTTGACATTGATGCAAGAATATTACAGTATTGCTGTTAACTATAGTCCATTGGTTACATTAATTGTATTTCTTCCATGCTTCTCCACATTCCCACCATCTTGCAATAGTGGCATATATCTGTTCTAGTTCAGACAAGGACATTCTTGTATTTGTACTATTAATCACAATTCTTATCCACCTCTGGGTTCACTGTGTTATTCAGTCCTTAGATTATTCTCTAGCTTTCTTTCAATTGACATTTTCATCCCTAGACTACCCCTTTTGGCCACGATTCCATTTATAAACCAGCTGCTACTCACTATAATGTATTACCATCAAGTCTATCCATTTCCACACTTTTATAGTCAAGTTAATTAAGACTTCTAAATACCTTAAGTATCAGTACTCCTTCATAGCCCTCCTCTTATCGCGTATAAACTATACTCTAGGTTTTAACTCCATGCATTTATTCTTTGCATTTTAGTTCTTATTAGCGAGACCATGCAGTATTTGTCCTCTTGTATCTGGCCTATTTCACTTAGCATAATGTCTTCAAGATTCATCCACATAATCATGTGACCCAATTTCATTTCTTCTTACTGCAGCACAGTATTCCATCATACACACACACACACACACACACACATCACATTTTGTTTATCCATTCATTGGTTGATGGATACTTCGGTTGTTTCCATCTTTTGGCAATTGTGAATAACACTGCTATGAACATCAGTGTGCACATGTCTGTTCGTGTCACAGTTCTCAGTTTTTCTGGATATATTCCTAGTAGAGGAATTACTGGATCATATGGCAGTTCTATATTTAGCTTCCTGAGGAACCACCAAACTGTCTTCCACAGAGTCTGCACCATTTTACAATTCCACCAACAATGAAGGAGTGTTCCTATTTCTCTAGCACTTACTGTTTTCTGTTTTTTTTTTTTTTTGCTGTTGTTGTTGTTGTTTTTTATAAAGGCCATTCTATGCAGTGTGACATGATAACTCATTGTTGTTTTGACTTTCATTTCCTTAATAGTTAGTGATCTGAACATTTTTTTTTCATGTGCTTTTTGGCCATTTGTATTTCCTCTTGGGGGAAATTTCTATTTAAGTTTTTGGCCCATTTTTAAATTGGATTGCTTGCTCTTTTATTATTGAGCTGTATGATCTCTTTATATGGAAGGGAAATCAAACCCTTATCAGATAGTTTCCAAATAGTTTCTCCCATTGAGTGGGCTGCCTTTTCACCTTCTTGATGAAGTCCTTTGAATCACAAAAGTGTTTATGTTTGAGGAGGTCCCATTTATCCATGTTTTCTTTCATTGCTTGTGCTTTCCGTGTAAGGTTTAAGAATCCACCATGAGCTGGAGATATTTTATAAGATCTGGGACAGTGAGTTCGGAGTTGGGGCTTGAGATGTATGAGGTGAGGATAAATTAGCATTTTCCAAAGCTAGCAAAATGGTAAACCAGCCTTCTGATTCCAGGATGAAGTTTAAAAGTAAACATTTTAAATTCCTGTCTGACTACTTTTCTTTCATTAACGGGAACATCATGCATCCAAGTTCCAAACCAATTTCCACAGCAAGTTCAGAAGAGTCAACTCTACAACTAACTTTAACATGATCTGAAAGGGAAGAATCTCATTCTAGGAGAGCACAGATTGGTATCTAGTCCTAACTTAACAATTCCTTCTTCTGTCTCTGGTGTATCTGCTACATGGAGGATACAGCCACTAATAGGTACTGTGAGAGAAATATGCCTACATGCACACAGGCAAGGGGATGCCACCTGGGAATGGACAGTCTATCAAGCAACGTCCAAGGACAAATAGAGTAGAGAGAAATTGTCTCTTATTGAAGCAATATAGTACCTGTGAAGCAAGGCAGTATATTAAAAAAGATGAGTAACTGGAATATTATGCAGGCACCAAAAGTAATGTGAATTTGCACTTAAGTGAAAAGAGCAATTTATAATCTCACATTCTCAAAACAAAGAAGAAACACTCTATATGTTTATATACATAAACATATATATGTTTATGTATAAATATGTATATATATATATGTCAGTATATTATTATTTGAGCAAACATAAAGATGTGGATGAAAACACATCAAAATGATAATATTGGGTGGGGTGAGGAAGGTAGTGGGTACTATGTGTGCAGGTGGAAAGAAAAAGATAAAGAAGAGAAATTAGTACTCTAGCTTAATTTATACCTCTTTAACACAGAAATAGAAGTAAGCTCCAAGTGATCAATTTTTTTCCCTGAATATATATTTCCTTACCTTCAAATTCACTTATACCACCCTGGAAATTCTGAGCTCTCTGAAATTCATCTAGGAATTCTACATATTCCAGCAACAATTTCCAAACCAAAAATTGCTCTCTAACCTCTAATTCAAAATTTACATGTATGAATAGTCTCTATTAGACCACTGCAGACCAGATGTGGGATTGGTGAGCCTTTTCCCTTGGTCGAGGGCAATTCTAATGTGGTCAAAGCTCTAGCTCTCTGTAATATTTACTACTTCATGGTAAGTATTTTTATTCAAAAAGATCTTTGGCATTGAGGAGAAAAATGGGGATATGATGAAAGAACTGACTTCAAGCTAGGATTGATTTCCTCTAGGAATTGATACTGCATTTGCAGGGTTGGAGAAAGCTGGAGTTGGTGAGGGTCCAAAAGCAGACTGTGCTACTAAAAACTGGAACACATGAATGTTCAAGCACTCTCTTGAAACAGGATCGGAATTTTGTTTCCAAGTGGAATTTTCTAAACCATGTTAATGTTAATTTTTAAACATTATTTTTTCTCTGCTATATTGGCTTGCCCTTCACAACCATGACTGGATTGGCTTAGCCCTGCGCCTTATTTTCAGTCCTCCTGGCTTTCATAGCTCCCTCTCATGAGCATGGCTCTCTATCCCACCAACTAGAGGCCACCAACCGCAACACTTAATCTTGGGCCTATCCCAACTTTGCCATTAGGACCATGCATTTACTGGGAATTAGTGGTTAGACCATGAAGTTTTAAACTGACATTAGATTAAGAAAGTTTATAATAAAATTTTACTTTTACTGTTACTAAATTATTGTTAAATTTACAATTTATATTTCTAAAATATTTTCCTGCTCATTCTGTTATGTGATGATAGAACTCTCCATACAACATTTGCTAATGTACAATTCTTCATGTATGTTACCTCAACCCTGTTATGTATAAGAGACTGTTCCTATTCTAAAGACGAGGAAGTGGAAACAGTGAATGGTGAAGCAGGTGTAGCCAATCTGTCCGGTTCAATAGTTATCCCTTTCCTCAACTTCATCCTGCTTTCCCACAGAGCCACTCTGAGACCCTAGAATGAGGCTCCATATGGAAAAAATGATATAACACCTGAGAATACTGTGTGTCTCCAAGCAATGTTAATACCAGTTTCCTCTGCCATGCTTACATATCTTTTATGGTGTTTCTTCCTTCTACCTCTTAATTTGATCCTCTGTTTAGTTCCTTGGCTCCTCTTTGTTGTAAATATCCTTCTATTCAGTCAGCTTGTCTTCTCTTGTGGCTTCAGTTCATATATCTGGGTCTATCTAGAAACTTGACCTCTGTTCTCTCGCTTTTACATCCCTCTTTCCAACTACTCTAGGGACTTGAATGTTACAATGGCACCTCAAACTCAACAATGAATAAGAACAGTGCTTTAAGAAGCAGAGGCATGTGCCTAAAATTATGTACATACCATCATTTTCACTTAGAAATAAAAATTATCAACTAACATTTGTTGTGTATTGTATATATAACACTACCCTCGAAAAAGCAGAGTGAGAGATGATTCAAAAAACTCACAGTCTGCTTTTGAAAAGCTTTTAATCTCAAGAAGGATACAGAATGTTCTAATCAGAATTGTATACATAGCCTAAATATACATACACAGTAGCATAAATGATAAATATGTTGCTGGTCATGAAGAAGGGATTCAAGGCTAAGAGAAATGCCTGGTGGTTTAATCTGGATGTTGGGACCAAATATCTCTTAATTAGAAAGGTTGGATGCAGACAAGGAAATGGGAAATTATTTTTATTTGGGAGGATTGGCTGTCTAGGAGAGTTCTTTCTACCTTTTCTGAATTCTGAGTCAATTTGCCTGAAACGTATGGCTCATTTATATTTTATTTTTAGGAAGTACAGGGGAAAAAATGAAAGCACCAGCCTCTTCTTAAGAGACTATTTTTAAACAGCAGGAATTAAATCACTGAATATTAAGTATATGTGTTATATTAGCAGTCATTCTCTAGCTCAGAATTCAGGGAATGCTAATGTGTCCAGCCCCACAGAGCAGGCTGACCTTCCGAGAGACTATTTTCCTTCTTTGTGATTCCTCAGTATTGGTTCTGTATAGTTGGACCAGAGGTGTGGGAGCAATTAACCTGTCAGTGTCTCTTGTTTTTAGTGCATCTCAATTTACATATGAGCAATAACAAAAAAAAGAAAATCGTGGAATTTTAAACTTAATTTTCCTATAAGAATGAATAGTGATATATATATATATGCCTGTCCTTCACAGAATGAATGATGACATTCATTTCCCACCACAAAAGAATACCTGTTTCCTACTCGTTTACTTATAGTTGAGCTGTTCTTTGAGGATTTATGGTAACTCTTCAGGCTAGTACATAAAATTGTTTTTACACACCAAATATGAACAAGTCTTGCTCAAGAGAACATCTAAGACAGCGTTTCTCAACCTTGATGCTGTTGATGTTTTGAGCTGGCTTGATCTTTGTTCTG
This sequence comes from Tolypeutes matacus, assembly GCA_026826555.1. Lineage (NCBI taxonomy): Eukaryota > Metazoa > Chordata > Mammalia > Cingulata > Chlamyphoridae > Tolypeutes > Tolypeutes matacus. Next base: position 2,825,595 of record JAKSZT010054334.1, read on the forward strand.
GGGGCTGTCCTGTGCAGCATTATAGGATTTTGGGGAGCCTCTGTGGCCTCTACCCCCAGATACCAGTAGTGCCTCCCAAGTTTTGATAATCAAAAATGTCTCCAGACACTGCCAGGTGTCCTATGGGGAGGGAGAAGGCAAAATCACCCCCAATCAAGAGCCAATGATCCAGAATTATAGATTGCAAACAATGAACTGAATATCAAATGAGTTGGAGACCACTCCAGATGGTTAACTGTCTTCCATAGCAAGTGGTGAGGGAATAAATACTATTCCAGAGAGTATGACCCTGAAGGACGAACTTAATGAACTTAATGAGCATATTGGTCATGTGTGCTGTTTGATGATCAATTTGCTCACACAGTTGCTTAGAAGACCATAGGTCCATCTTGGGGCTATTCTAATGACTTATCCCAAGGAAAGAAAATCTAATTTTTTTTTAAAGCTTCTGGATCTGAAATGGTCATTCAGATACTCAAATTAAGAACAAATAAAAGGACCATAGGAATGGTAGAGGTGATGAAATGACTCTCAATCATTGCTTCAAAATGAACAGAACCTTTTCTAATGACAATACATTATCATTTGATTGTAAATAATTTATGGCAAAATAAAAAAAAAAAAAGGAATTAATGATCAAGTCAGTAAGTGGAATTTCTTCCCAAGGAGAGAACAATAGAGCGATGTTGTTAATCTTGCAGTTTAATACAGTAAAGGGAAGAATAGGTCAAAATAAAATCATATTCTGCAATGGATGGACTCAGTGGTTGCTTCCCAACTTATTAAAGTCATTTCAGGAGAGAAGCCATCTGGTCCCTAGGACCTGACTCCTCAGTAATGATCATAATTCTCATGTTAAGGCTTTCCTGTGGAAAAGGCACCACAGGTCTTTCATTTCTGAGGCTGGGGCATTCTGAATGATGCCTAGTAGTACCTTACAACTAAGGTACTAATGCCTTCTAATTAGGTGGGTAGAATTATGGACTAACCTTTAGTCTAAGGAGGCTCTGCTTCCTACAAACTTATCTGGTTCGTAGGGTATACAGAGAGAGTTTTCCAAGTGACTGGGCTGTCTGGCAGGCAAAAAGAAGTGCTTTTGAGTTTGCTTGTTGGGGAAGGACGATAAAGAATGATTCCATTTAAATTGTTAAGTCTCTTCTCACTCATCAATGCCATCCTTCTGATTTATGGCTTTTTTCATTAACATCGACAACTACAATAATCTAAATATGTACAATATGTCAGGGTTTCCAAAGAACTTTCTCTGTTGGTCCTTGATTTATTGGTAGCTATTCCAGCAGATTCTTAACTTTAAAGTCACTTTATGAATCTATTCACGTACTTCTGAAAATCAATTTGACATATATGCTCCGTGACATTTCTTTCACCTACCATTTAAATGATGCTTTGATTCTATTCCCAGCCCTGCCAGTAGCTGGAGAATGTACAGTGCTTTGAGATCTGCAGGTGAAAGGAATATTTTAGAAAGAATTATGTTATTTTTGAAGTACAAGGTTCTAAACTCGTTCATTAATATTTTTACCAGTGGGAATTACTATATTAGCATATAGTACGGCTTAATGGAAACAGTAAAGCTTTGTTAATATTTATGCTGTTTGTAAAAGGTAATGGTAGAATTCCCTGAGCAATTCACTTCATTTAATGTATTTGGAGCCTTATATTGCAAAGCAGGCTGGGTGAATACTGGCTACAGGAAGGAATTACCTGCTTGGCAGGCTGCTTTAGAGCTCTTTTCTAAGAAATCTCTATCTTTGTCATCATTTCTTTCAAGGTGTTGAATAATTTTTAAAGTGGCAGTTGCAACAGTATGTAAAACAAAAGCTGACAGCTGGCAGCATTAAGCTTACTGTTATGTCCTTTTCTTTCAAAGCTGAGAGTGTTTTGCACTGCGGGGGGGGAGTAGAGTTTCAGACTTTATTTGGCTTTAGTCGCAGCATTGAGCCTGGTTAGCATAAACCCTCCTACCAGGGGAAGGCTTGTGCAGTCTCTGCTTGGTGGTACTGGGACACAGCCATCTGTCTTCAACTACCCTAATCTGTGTTGAGATACCTATACTTTTCAGGGCACCTATTCATTTTGAAGAGGAAGGTATCCTGTCATGCTCTGTCTTGTAATTAGTTGTTGTTAATCTGATAAATAATGTCAGAATCCTAATAGCCTGTTTTCTCCATTCAATATATATTTTCAAAGCTGGGCATGAGAGGATGTTCCTGGTAGCCATAGAATAGTCAAGAGAAGGAAGAGATGACACGGCCCTGGCCTCCAAGAAGCTTAAAGGACTGGCTGTAGAGAGAGGCACATGCTGAAGTAGCTGTGCTAGCAGATGGAAAGTGCTGCTGAGCCAGAGCACCACCATCCCGGTTCTGAGCGCTGGGAGGGTCCAGGTTCAGTGGTGCTTTTGAGCAAGTTCCTGGGGCAATCGCACTTTAGATTTGTCTGTGTTCAAAGAATTTGTGTGATGTCCTCGTTTGAGACTTTCTCTCCATATGCTGCTGGCTTGGGAAACATTTTTAACTATATTGGTGGTTTAAGAAAAACTAGATATTAAATTTAAAAAAAGTTTTGAAGGAGGCATAAGACTTTAGAAAAGGAAGTCAGTGGGAACTGGTGTGGGATACAATGCAGGAAGGCTCACTCTTTGGGAAGGCAGGTTGTGGAACTGGTTAGGGAATTGGAATTAGGGCCAGCAGTTCACTCTCTGTCATCCTCTAGTAAGAGTAAATGAAGGAGCCCTAAATGCTTCCTCAGAAAACATCTGAGCAACTGTGAAGGGTAATTTAAGAAAAATCAGATCATTTGACTTAGAACAGGAATTTAAGGTTGAAATGGGAAAAATTTGGCAAAATCCTAAGTACATCAAATTGAATAAGCATTAATGGTAAAAGTAAATCTCAAAAAAAAAAAAAAAAAAAAAAAAAAGTATTTTTAATGAAAGTCAATCTAAAGTGCACCCCCAGCTGGCGGCTACCGAGACACTTCCCTTCCAGCTCCTGGTGGTTGGTAAATTCTCTGTTAGTAAAGAGTGTGGTGTGTAACATTGCTGATCTTGGACTATGTATTAGAGTTCAAAAGAGCAACCAATTTAATACAATTTTTAAAGAAAACTATTGAATGGAATTAAATTTTAAAGCAGATCTGAAGAGCCAGTCCACTCTTTCTCTGTGCCCACCATGCCCGGCACAGACATGGTGCCCAATGCAGGTTTGTTGCATCCAAGTGGCCAAACAAGTACTAAGCAGGGCATGTTTGCTTACATTGTTTTTTCATAATTCCAACTTTAAAATTTCTTGAATGTAATTGAATGAAAAATGTGATTTATTTCAAGATAAAAAGGCAGATGCAAAAATAATCTTGGGGTAACGTTAAATTACACATTCTGATTAGAATGAGGGGACAAGCAGATTGACAATAGGACAAAATATTCTTTAAAGTCTTTTAATTGATAAAGCTGGAATAGAGGATCTAAGAAACTCATCAGGGTGCGTTCTTTATTTACCCATTCTTCCTCTACCCCTAGAACACTTGGCCAATCTATCTGTCATCCTAGCTAAAGGAGGAGTGATTTTCAAGTTGTTCATTTTTGCATTATAGCATAATCTTTTTTTCTCCTTCCCTCTTCTTCCTTTCCCTCCTCTCCCCTCCTCTTCTCCCCCCTTCCTTTTTCTTTCTTTCTTTCTATTTTTCACTAAGACAGAGAAGTCTTTAAAGAAAGAGAGAAAGAGTGAGAGAGAGAAAGAAAATGTGAAAAGAAAGGGAGAAGGAACAGCAAGAAAAATAATTAAACAAAAGTAGCCATGTTGGGAGGTTACAGTTTATCCATGAAGAGGGGCACACAAGGGCCTTCCTTTCATCTCAACTATTGTTTACCCTCCAAGGAAAGAATTGTCTAATTACAGTAATAATATTAATTTGGGATTACCATGTGATTGACAAGTTGATTATGATTGTTTGACTCAGTACAATGCATTATTTTGACCTTGTTGATTTAACTAGTTGGATTTTACTCTACCTTGCAAAGCCCTCATTTTCCAGTGACAATCACTCTCCTGGATTGTTTTGAATGTGATCTGTTTTTACCCCATTACTGTGCTGAATAGGACTCTGAAAATACTTCCTTGACATTTAATTAAACATATTAAACATGTTTTTGTTGGTGGATCTAAAGTGCTAGGCAGGCAGTAGTTTCAAGCACATGGGGGAAATACACAGTTTGTAATTATGGGTAGCTAAGAGTTGGAAGGGAATTTAAAAAATGTGTTCTTTAAAATCTTTTACTCTGATATTGACCACCCCAAAATAATTCCAAAAAATCTATCTTTCCCATTGCACATTTAAAAATAAAAACTGGGGAGCAGGTATAGCTCAGTGGTTTGAGCATCTGCTTCCCATGTATGATGTCCCAGTTTGCACCCCCAGTACCTCCTAAATAAAAAAAAGAAACCTAAAGTTTATCATAAGTTTAAATATTACACCTGCCAAGTATATACTTTTCAATTATTTTAAATATTTCCATTTTAAAATAAAAGTGCTTTATCTCTTTTTAAAGAGATCTGATCATAACTAATAACTACAAAGATTTGATACTCACCATTATCCATTTAAAAAAAATACAGGAACAAACTCTTCTTTAACATTTGTAAATTTTCTATCATTTCGTTTACTCTATGAACTCATATTTCCATTCCACTTCCCTCACAGAATGTAAAGTAATATATTTATGCTTGAAAGTCTTTTATTGATCACCTTTTCATTCTCTCTATAACAAAAATATATATGTAACTTTAAAAAAATATTTTCTTCTGACTTGAGTTATTAGACTTATTGATCAAAACAACCAAATTATAAATTTTGATGAACAATAAACATAAAATCTAAAATTGTATTAAAATACATCTCAATGAAATAGATGAGACTTTAAAAATTTCATTTACTTATATATTTGGGGTGAATATTACTTATAACTAGAATTTTTACTTTTCATTTTTATAATTTTAAGTGCTGAGAATACTGTTCATGTAAGTGAGTTGATAAAAACAGATTTATCTGCCCTTCCTTTCTTCTTTGTATTTAAATTTTTTAAAATTGTTCATTTTTTCCCTTTTCTTCAGTGGGTGCTTGCGTTACATTGGCTACGCACCTTTAGACTATAATAAATCTTAGAAGTTTGATTCAAAATTCTATGGTTCAAATTTTGACATGGTGGTGCTTGGTACAATAAAAAAATAATAATAACAAAAATCTTTTGTAGTGGAGACCCTGGTGCTCTTTTTGGATCCTTTCTTCAGGCAGATAGCTTCTGGGAATATGGGCCACTGATGGTTCACAGCTGTGCCCTTGGGAATTGCCCTCTGCCTTAGGGAACTGCCAAGCCCAAGGTTAAGTCCCCTCCCAGGCCTGTAGCCAATGTCTAGCCGATGCAGAGCTTCAAATGCCTAGCTTTAATTGGAGACAAATCTACAGGGGCTTGCCAGCTCCAAAATTCCCTGTAGAATTGGCCTGAGGCCTCAGTAGCAACCTCTGCCTGATCCTACCTTCTTCACACCCTTACAGTTGTATCTCCTGAGAACATTTTCTCATGTTCTAGATGCTACTCTCCATCTCAGAGTCTTTTCCTAGGAAACCCATTATAAATCACCCATTCATTAACATGGACTCCTGGAGTATGTCTCTGATAAAGGAGTGAAAAATCACTCTATTTTGGGTAGAAATCATGCAGTAAGCCTATTTTACTTGTAGTGTTTAATTCCTTATTTTTGGTCTTATCTTTTTCTTTTTTCTTTTTTTTTCTTTCTTTTTTTTTTTTTTTTTACAGTGTATATGGTATGGAATGGGTATATTCAACAGGGGACAGACAGCTCTTGGAAATAGAACCCAGCTTTCCTAAAGACTCTCCATGAATTTTTTCTAATGTGAGCCAAAAATATTTTGATTTTTCCCTGAATCATCTCTTTCCACTGTGGTATGAGAGGTAGAATAAACTTAAATGTAAAATATACTTAAATATAGTAATTTAATACTTCTCAATTGTAATATAGCTCAATAAAACTTGTTAAAGATTTGGTTTCTAACAGGGGACATATACACAAATACACATTTTCCTTAACAGCATGAAGCCTAGGGAAAAGCTAACTACAGTTCATGAATAATGCAGAATTTTCCTGTTTATGCCATTTCCATCTGTTGTGTGCATGATATTTATGATAGTCACAAGATAAACTGATAGAACTGTGTGATCTGCTAATATGTATATCTTTAAAAGTTTTAATTACTGTTTTTGTGGAAGAATGATGCCATGTTGTCTGACTCGAGGTATATGAGAATTAGAAGATAAAAGAGTGACACAAACAACATAGACACTTTTGAACATTCATGTTTTTAAATTTTTAAATGAGTAGTACTTGATTTGCATCAAATCAAATCTTGCTATATCCCTAGATCTCAAAATGTTTGCCGGCCTTTGTTTCTGATCACATGTTAGACGACAAAGAAAAAGAACCGATTTGAGTATAGTGATTCTAACCTTCTCTTGCTGATCTTCCACCAGCACTGCTTCTCAGAGGCTGTGTGTTGACTCAGCTGAATGAGGGTGAATTACTTTTATGTCCTTCAAATGCTATATAAACCTTGGAATTTATCTTGGCAAATTCAAGTTTTGATGAAGTGAGTGTCCCAAGAGTAAATATCAGAAAAATACACTTTTCCATACCAAAGGCATAATCCCCCTAAAAAAATTTTTGTTAACTCTTTAATCTATAGATTATCTGAGTTGGTGTGGTTTAGAAGAACGTATTCTAGACAGAAGAACCATCTTCTACTTCTACCTTAAGAAAAATCATCAATTCATTGTGTGGCTACAAACAGGTCATTAAATCTCATTGATCATCACTATTGTAATAAGAAAAATATAAGGTTTGGTCTAGGTTATTTCAAACAGTCTTTCAGCCCAGACATTGTTAAGAATCTTATACTGTGTATACTTGATTTTTTCCTTAAAAACAATCATTAAGGGTTATTACATTTGAGATACCTTCTAGGTCCATGAATGCTACCTGATTTTTGTAAAAACAGATTGCCTTAATTTCCTAGAGCTGCTGTAACCAAGTATTACAAACTGTGTGGCTTAAAAGAACACAAATGTATTGTCTCTCAGTTCTGGAGGCCAGAAGTCTAAAATCAAGGTGTTGGCAAGGCCATGCTCTTTGTAAAATCTTTCAGGGAGAATCTTCCTATCTTTTGGTGGTTTGCTGGCCAATCCTTGGCATTCCCTGGCTTGCAGCTGCAGTAGTTGAACCTCTGCCTCAGTCATCACAGGACTGTCTTCTCTTGTATCTGCTGTATGTTCAAATTGCCTTCCTTTTGTAAGGAATCAGTTGTGTTCTCATTTTCACTAATCACATCTTCAAAGACCCTCCTTCCAAATCAGTTCACATTTACAGGACCAGGCATCAGGACTTGAACATGTCTTTTTAATTAATTACTTTTTTATTATTTTTTCCTTCTTGAACATGTCTTTTTGAGGGACACAGTTCAACCCATACACTGACCTACCTTTCGATCTTAAGGAGAAATGTTACAAAAATTGTTAATATGCTTAGTGTTATTTTCCCCAGCCCCAAAACTTTTCAGGCATTTTAATTCCTTTTTTGGGAAAAGGTTTTTAAAATATTTTGGAGCCTCCCTACCCTCATTTTGTGGGTCAAACCTGGTAGTCTGGAAAGAGGTTGAGTTGCATGTTTTCAATCTGACTTCCTTTTGATGATTGCCTTCCAACAGTTTTCCTGAGTTTAGAGATTTGGAGGTATAAGAGGGCTTCTTAAAAACCTTCACATCAAATGAATTGAGAAAATATTAAATCCAAGTTTTTGGAGGGGAAGATTAGTTTCTGACCATTTTGTCAAATATAGTTTGTCATGAATTACTGGCACTTAGGTAGAGTCAGTGGAGTGACTTAAAATGATACAGTGCCCCAGATATTTCTCCCATACTGCCTGAAATTACAAGGAAGGCAAATTCATTTAGTCTAGCAACATCCTCTTTGAAAAGGCAGACACTGTGTAGTTTTCTGTATGTGTGTGTGTGTGCTTGCGTTTTGGGTTATACTGGTGTTTGTTAAATTCTTTACTCTTATTCCAACACCTAAATTAGTTTATCTGGTAACCCTTGAAGTGCAGTCCCTCTCACTTCTTCACCACAGGTAGATTCTTCGGCTACTTTCTGGGAGGTTGGGGGGATACAGTGTCAAAAGGACTGGTCATCTGCTCTCCAGCTGGACAATCTAGTGGATGATAATGTCCACTGTTGCCCATATGCATGTGCCAGCCACTGCTTGTTAGATAACCAAGTAGTCACACCATCTGCTTCCCACTTTGGAAGCTTTCTTCAGTTTAGTGGTAGAGACACTGGATCACAATGGAAATTTAAACAGTTTGTTCATGAAGGTTTCTTTATAAGTTCTAAATATTTACTTGAGGAAGAGTGGCAGTCTGCTCTCATGTTCCTGGTCAGGTTGAGGTCTGTGAAATATTTCTTTATCCCTCAACTGTTGCACTATTTTTCCTCTTTCCCTCTGAAAACCATTTATATTCTTTCCAGTCCATGGTCCCTCACTTTGGAGGACTCCTTTCCTTTGGAAAATAATGCCCAGGTAACCAATTTCTTCCTTTCCCCTCAGATCCTTTAAAGCAAATGGAGATAAGGGACAATATATTATATTTTGCATCTTCCACAGCACAATATATTATATCTGTAACGTCTGTCTACATACAATATCTCTAGGCACTTTCATTGGCCATGATAGTAGTAAGAGTTACTGTTGAGGTTTTCTTTGTGCTGTGTCCTCTGTTAACCATTTCCCAGGCATCATCTCATTTAGTCTTTACAGCAGTCTATAAGGTAGATATTCACAATAATCCCCAGGCTCAGAGTGAGGTTAAATAACTAGTCAACACAAACACACTCATGTGCAACTGCACACACACACCAATGCTGCATGCCCTTCTCTCAGTTTCTACTGGCTACATTAGCAGGAGGGAAGAAAGCTAGTCTCAGTAGCTGTCATCAAGGTGTGGCTGGAGTGAGTGTGGGTATGGAGACTGTTGTGTACTTACAAATTGTAATTTAAAGTACAAATCAACCCAACTTGTGTTGAGACATTTAATGTCTTTCTTGTATTACATGCATGATAAATGTTTTCCTTGTATTAACACGACTTTGATCTTATACCTTATGACTGAATAACCCAAGCTTTATTATGCTAAAAGCATATTGGTCCCTTTCTTGCCTTAAGTTTTTTTATGAAGATCCCCACCCCCTACTCATATTAAATAAAAGTACTTGAGCCTGCACCAGCCAAACGGGTGGTGCCATGCCCAAATTGCTTTGTCCTTATTCCTTTGTTTTCTTCTGACCACTGAAATAAGGCTTGGCCCAGAGAAGTGGTTGTCTGAGGTGAGAGGTGTTCATTTCATCCAGCCAAAACCTTAACTGAGACATTTGAGATGGAAGGGAGAGGAGCACTGGGGCTGAGGCAGAGCATGCCTCTTGGGAAAACAATTAAGTAGGATAAGAACAAGGCATTTTGGAACAATCATAAGATAGTGAGAGGGTCCAGACAGCGTGACTAAGGTGGCCAGGGGGCAGGATGCTAACTGAAACGCTACCTACCTCCCGCCTTCACCTAGATCCTATGAAACCTGACAGAATTTGAAAGCTGAGTAAAATCATAATTTGGAAATTTGTTGCCATGGATTCAGTTTAAATTTCGTCGTGTTCTAATTGAAAGTTTTCATTGGCACACACAATCAAAATTCGTGTTGTTCTTCAAGGACTAGAGATCTTGCTCATCTGCAATGCCTGATGTATAGTCTTTCCCAATGAGCATAGTGAAGGTATTTGTTCAGACAGAAGCCACTTATCTAATTAAGTGAAAAGTGCACAGGAGGTAACAATTAAACTTAATTAGCAGTTTTTCCAATTGTACAAACTTTAATGGGCAGAGGGGTTAATGGTCTCATTGAGTTAAATTATATTTGCCCTGATGCCAATTTCTGTCAAAATATGTGTTAATTGGGAGAACAAAATTAGAAATTGCAACTCATTTCCATGAGAAAAAATTGGACTCCATGCAGCACATTTAAAAGCAAAGTGGAAAAATGTTTAAAATGAACTTTCTCAGTAGAGTTTTTAAAAAATATTACTATGCCAGACTTGAGACTTCTAGATTTCAAATATAATACATATAATTTAATTCCGCTAATATCCTATAATTGGTCTCATTCTGTATTAAAATCAAATTATTCAATTACTTTCAGAGGTAATAAATGCATGTTTCTAAACTTTAGCCAGAGTATATGGTAAAAAGAGAGTCTCCTGTGTGTGCTTATTCCTGAGCTATCCAGATTCTCTCCGGAGGGGCAGTGGCTCTGTAATTTCTCTAATATCTTCCCGGAGTTATTAAAGATTTATTTTTTCTTATTAAAATTTATATAAAAAATCTGCTTATATATCACCAAATCTGAGATTTGTAAATATGTATTTAAAAAATAGATTTTCTTTTGTCACTATGCAGTAATTTGGGGGACTACCTCACTCTATTGGTTGCTGATAGGTGCATGGGAAATGTAAATTAATTTATGACAGTGTTTGCTTAAGCAAAACATAATCAAGAGGACAAAACAAAGGAAAACACAATCTACTTAGGTAGATTGATGTATGTACCCCAATTTAGACATGTTCTTAATATTAATTCACAATCCTGTGGATGTGAACCCATTGTAAATAATATCCGTTTGAAGATGCTCTTTTCAATTAAGGCGAGGCCAAACTGAATGAAGTTGGGTCTTAACCTGGATTACTGGGGACCTAATAAAGAGAAAGAAACCAGAAGCCAGAGTGAGAGAAAGCTACAAGAAGGAGCCAGAAGATGGAAGTCAGTGGGATTCCAGAAGAGAGAGGAGAGGACATTGCCAGGCACATGATGGGAAAGCCAAGGATCCCAAAGTTTTTCAGGCAGCCAGAAGGCTACCAACCCTGGGAGGAAGCAAGCCTTCTAGCCTCTAAACTGTGAGCCAATAAATTCCTGTTGTTAAGCCATTACATAGTATTTGTCATAGCAGCTCAGAAAAAATTGACACTACTTTACAATGTCAAATTTAAGTAGAATTTGCTCACTGCTTTGGATTATTTTGGTCCCAGCTCTTCTAAACCATGCAGAAAGAGGGCCTCCTATCTTACATATTATATCTCCATCTTGCCTAGACTCAGGTAAGTCCTTATCTGGTTATTAGGTATCTATATTGAGATTGAAGGAACTTCAGGGAGGCCCAGTGATAATGTTTTGGTCAGCATTGCCTTCAACACACTGATAAAGAGCCCTATCAGCTCCTTTACCCATTCTCCACCTCTCATGCCCTGGATGGAGCATGAAAAAAATATCAGCATTGCAGTAGTCTGACTCTGAGCCCGTTTGTTGCTGGTGGTGGCCATGGCATTTAGAAATGGAGATTTTGCCAAATCTGTGCTGAAGGATAACACTTCTTTGCAAATGTTTCTGAAGGTCTAAAGTTAAAAGCAAAAACAATAACTCGAAAAACATCAAGGTCTGGTCTTTTCTAAGATGAGTATGCTCTCACTTTGAAGCTTGTAAAATCAGCAACAGCGGAACTGGTAGAATGCTAAAGTTTAATTCTGTGAAACAGCTAAAAAGGATTATCTCCCCCCGCCCCTCCCACCCCCCAAACAGTAGAATGTGGTCTGGCACAAAAAGAATGTTTTCCATGTAATACTAACGGTAAGCTAGTAGTGATTCATGAAGTCCTATGATTCATCCTTCTGTCCTCTGACTTTCAGCCCTGTGCATCTCATTCACAGAACCCTATCTGTAACCTAGCTCCTTGCTAATAAGACTCATCTCCTTGCAGGTGAGCAGAGAACATGTGTTAGGAACTTCTGCACCACCTGCTAATCAATGTGTGCATACCTCCAGGTGCTTTGAACTATTACAGGACGTGATAACTGTTCCCGGAGCACTGCCTAATAGGAGGCACAGCTGTTCTTCCTGTCTGTCGCCAATAACAGACATGGGGAAGTGCTGCTCTAGTCTTCAATCCTTACCTTTCTCTGGGGATTTGTTCCTTAGCATTCTCTTCAGCTTCAGAAACCTGGATCACAATCATATCAACTTCATGTGTTTTTAAGATTCTTTCCCCCACTATCTTCTCTACCTTTTCTTATACATAATGCTCAATTGTCCATCCTTCAACCACTGGGCCATCTCAGATTAATATCTTCTAAACTCTTGCTAAAGATTCAGATGGATGTGTTCAAAAAAGAGATCTCGTTTTTCTGCTTTGGAAAAGGTTTCCAGTAAAATAACGGAAGAATTAAGGTTGTGGTATATTATAGTTCAGGGAATTTTCAGTGACTCCCTATTCTTCAGGAGTTTGTAAATCTTTTGGATGGATATAAGAAAGATGGTAGCTTCTTTCTTTTGTACAGTTAGGTCATTTCCCCCTTTTACTCTTTTCCTGTGAACTGTAAAGTTTCAATGACTTAGTTTACTAATCCTTTAGGCACATTTATTATGCTCTTCTTATGCTCTCTATATTCTTGTCAAGTTGGGGGGATTCAAAGGCACCTAAGTAGTATTTAGGTTCATTAAGAGATTATCTATTAGGTCTTAAATTTAAGCATTCCCATTTAAAACTTTTCTGAGGAAACTCTTGATAAAGAAGACATTAAGATTAGGTTAATATTAGTTTTGCTGTTTATATCTGCCCACATCATCAAGTTGTCAGGGTTGTTTTGAATTACAATGACACCCTCCAAATGTGGTTGACACTCCACCTACTTGGTGCTAACCACAAACAGTGAGTACATTCTCTGAATGTCATTAGTAAAATGAAGTCCAATTCATCAAGAAAAAAGCTGACAGACCATCCTGACTTAAAAAAAAAAAAAAAGTCTGGTGGTGGTGGGGTGAAGTATGGGAACCCTGTATGATGTAATGCATGTTTGTTTTATAAGTTCACAACTTTTTCTATACATTTATTGTTTATATATGTTCATCTATGAATGATATACTTAAACATAATTTTTTTTAATGAAAAGAATATCAAATAGAATTAGGAGTTCTACATTTGCCAATGACTAGTAGTTTGGTCACTGATGTATTCTCTAGCCTTTACATTTTTCTAATGTATAATATACGAAGCACATTTTTTCTAACCTAAGGGTCTTGGAATAATTTTCATTCATTTATTAAAATATCTGCTGAGCATCTCCATTGTATATTGCACTGTGCTAGAATATGAGAAGGCCATTGTGGTGGTTTGGAGCTATGTACCCCAGAAAAACATGTTTGTAAACTTAATCCATTCCTGTGGGTATGGATTCATTGTAAATAAGATCTCTTCAAGATGTCACTTCAGTTAAGTTAATAAATGAGGCTGGACTTTAATTCAGATTACTGAAGTCCTTTATAAGCAGAATGAAAATTAGACAGAAAAGCCTGTGGGGGTAGCCAGAAGCTGAAAGTCAATGGAACTGGAAGAGAAGGGAGAGGCTAGTAGAGGCTGCCATATGCCTTGCCATGTGGCAGAGAAGCCAAGACCAAGGATTGCTGGTAGCCATCCCCAGAATGCCAGTCTTTGGGAAGAAAGCATAATCTTGTTGATGCCTTGATTTGTACTTTTCCTCGTCTCAAAACTATGAGCTAATAAATTCCCATTGTTTAAGCCAATCCTTTGCATGGTATTTGCTTTAGCAAGGAGGAAACTAAAAGAGATTTCAATAAAAATGGAATCCAAGTTCTAGATGAAGAAGCAAAATATACATATATATATAAGCCAGGTAAGCAACAGCAATGATTCTTCTCCTTCTTTGAGCATTTCATAGTTTTTAAAGCTAAATTATGTGTGTGAAGTTATATGTACAGTATATGTATATATATTTACATATACATATAATTTCATGTATAAATATTGTATAAGGATTAAATGAACTTATATGAAATTATATTATATAAATATATCCATATATTTATGTGCATGTATGTATAATATACATATGTGTGCATTTCTGTGCCTGTATAATTTCATTTAATCCTCACAACCCTATGAGGAAGATAGTAATGACTCCACATCAAAGATGAAAATCCTGAAGCTATATGATATTATGTAAAATTGCATGTGAGACTGGATTTCAACACTGGTCTCTGAAGTCTTTCTACTACATCATTAATTATTTTCTTAAACCAACATAAGGATGAGTCTAGTATAACTGGTAAATGCTGTGGACGGCTTGTTTGGAGGAGGTGGGGCTTGAGGAAAATCTGGAAGGGTGAGGAGAATTTAGATGGTACAGGAGAAAGAGAAGGAAATCTCATATAAGGAAAGGAGCATCCACTGAAGTTTGGAATGTGACATATGAGAATGAAGAAAAGAAAACACTTTCCTCAGGGGCTATAAAGGGAAATAGTAATATATTGGTTTGGTACATGGGGTCTGAGTGTGGAGGGTGTGTGACTGTGGACATTTTCTGAAGGAGTGGGTTACATGAGTGAATACAATATAGTGCATGATGAAATCAACACTTTAGGAAGTTTAGGGTAGAGACTTTCTGTGGAATGGGTCATAGCATGGAGTCTCAGAGATGAGTTGCAGCCTCATAGGCATGAAATGTCAGTGGCAAAAAGGTGGGAAAAAAAGGTTGGATAAAAGGAAACTTTTGAAGGACTTGGTAACTGTTTCATCTAGTTTAGTGTTATAGGTTAGGATTATAGTTCCACCACTAACTAGCTTTGTGACCTGGGAAAACGCATTATTCTAACTAAGTTATAATACTGCCTCCATCATGAGATGTTATGAAGATACATGAAATAATCCACATGAAGCTAATTTAAACCAGTACCCGGCATTTGATATACACTCATTAACCGTTAGCTATTTATTGTTACCATTATTAGAAGTTAAGAGAGTTAAAAGGATGATAATTTCATGAGAGGGTTTTAATTCCTTGAAAGAAAAATGCTTGATTAATCCAAGTCACTAGACTTTTAACTAATAAACAACTAATACATGCCTTCTCTGTGGACAAGATTTATTTTCATTTCACTGGACAAGTTCTGACAAGATGCAGTATTAGTAACTTATGACGAAGATAATAAAATTAAGAACCACCTACACATCTTTAAAATTCTTTGCAAAAAGATGTGTGATAGACAAATGGTGTTTCATGTTCCTTATACCTGCCTGAGCAAGTTTTTTGATATATATATATTTCATGACCTTTATGGTTGTTGCTACATTTAGACATAGGATAATTTAGGGCTTCACAGAGGTTAACTGAGTTTTAGAGTTTGGTGAAGAGTCAGGAGTAAGCTCTTTCCATCTGCTCAATGAGCTTAAACATTTAAACCCTATTAAAAGACTGAAAATGTCTATATGCTGTGCCATATCCTGCATGAGTAGGGGGAGGCCCCACTCATCCCACAGGAAGCTATGATAGAGGTATTTGAATACTTCTTTAAAGCGTTTGAGTAATCAAATCACTTTGGCAGATTTTCCTCTCAATATGTAAATGACAGTCAATTCAAAGAGCAATATTAAAAAACCCAAAGGATATAGAATCCGATGGGTAGAGCCAAAATCTTCTCTGGTCCTCAGAAGAAGGAACTAAAATTACCACATCTCTAGTTCCCGTTCAGAAGTAGGCCCTGTTCAATTGCAGCATGAATAGTCTGACTGCATTTTGCGATTCAATCTCCAAAGGCTGCTTAAGGGCAATTTTAGAAATAGGCAGCTGGTGATAGAATATAATTTCAGTGGAAGCAGAAAGGCCTTATGAGTGAAATCTGCACTCTTTGAATCATTAATGGTGGCTGTACATCCTCTCTAGAAGGCAATGATGAAAATTCATACGTGTTACATTTTGCATTAGTATGGATCGGTTTGTCCTGGAATTATATTGCTGGAAGAAACCTGACATACCATGTAGGCCAAGTTCCTCTTCCAGTTGGGGCAACAGACTCATAGTCACAGAGGGATTGTGATTTATTCCTTTGCCTCTTACCCAGCACTTTGCCTTGACTCTTGGTGATGCTTAAAGAAAGCTTTGTTGTTTAGTGCTGCTATGGCTGATGTTGATAATGATGCAACAATCTCCCCTAACTGGGTGAGGCATAGAAAAACTTCATTCGGTGGAAGAGAATTTGACTGAGTTTCAGAATAAAGATGACAACTCTGAGTCAGGGTAGGTGAATGCAGGAGAAAACTAGGGGAGGAGACAGTTGGTGCCCAATAAAGAGAGGAGTATGGCTAGAGACTGGGAGAAGAAAACTTTGCTTTTGCCATTATGATGTCTGAAGCCATTTCTACTAACACAGGGTGTTTCAAAATGTTGGTTTCTACCCATTTAGAGATTCATGTTGATAAATACCACCTTGATTTGTGGACTGCCGTATACCATGAGGCTTTTCTGTCTTTTGATTCTGAGAATCCTAAAGTAATTTTGAACTATACTTAAAACTACTTGGGATAGGCTGTTTAGAGATTGTCAAGACACCCTTATGAAAATATATTTTGTTTACATGGTATATGTATGTCTTTGTGTGTGTATTATGATTACATATTTATAATTAAGTGTATATAGATTTTTATTATGATAATTATTTATTTATATTACATATTCATTTATTTAATTTAAAGGGACTGAGGTAAGGATTATTTCATGTGAAAGAAGCATCAAAATCAGAATTTTAAAGATGTAAGAGGGCTCAACTATTTTATCTTCCTTCTTTTCAGATAAAAACTGAGTGCCAGGAAGGTAGAGTGACTTGGCCAAGGTCTCGCAAAAAAAACACATCAGAGCCTCCCCTAAAACTCTTTCCAGGTCAGGGTGCCCTCAAGTACAACCTTGAGTATAGTGCTGTGGCTTTTGGAGTTGGTGGGTTGAAAATGTACCCTAAGAGCAACTATGAAATATCCCACTCCTCACTCTAAGTTGATATTTACCTTAGAAGGACCAAATAGAGAAATGTTAAGAAATAATTGGCTTTAAAAGTATAATGAGGGGAGTGTAATGGGTTCAATCACCAGTACCTCCTAAAAAAAAGTGTAATGAAATTTCAATAGGAAAATAATGAAGTTAATTTGCCACCAAATGTGAATAACTACATGAAATCACAATTGTATACCCATAACTGTGATCCTGAGCAACCCTCCTACCAGGTACCACTTACAAAAATGGGCCTTTACCTTCTCCTTTCTCTATTCACTGAGATCACTAGTCTCTGCCTTGTTTTGAGGCTGCTTTGTAAGGTTATGTGGGTTAAGGTTATGTTTAAGGTCATGCCATAAATGAAACAAAGTCTGTGCTTAGCTCTGGACTTCTTATCGAAGATGGACCACCATCTCTCCCCTGCTTCTCCAGAGGCGTGTTATCTGATGTCTTCCACTACCTGACAAACTGAGAACCTTGCTGTTTGGATGACATTGCTCTGCAGGAAGGATTTTTTTTTCTTCCCTTAGTTTTTTTTTTTTCTTGAACCCAAATATCTTTACAATTGACTCGTTCCTTTCTCTTGTCCCTGCCTACTCCTGTTAGCTATTCCAGGAAAAGCAGCAAATGAGCTTAACATTTGCAGCCAGTGGCTGGAGGCCAAATCAAGACCAGGACACTTAACTTAATATGATACGGTTAGCTTTGTTTCAGATTAAAATTCGCACCAGCAATGTCTTAATTCTCTTATCTAGACAATTGTCAGGGCTGTAAATTACCATCATAATAACCATTGAATGGTTTATAATGACTTTACCAAAAACATTATTTGCCAATCCTATAAACTTTTGAACATGCTATTTAGTTTATATTAATTAGTCTATTAAGAGAAGTTATATACATCTTGCTTCCTCTATCCAAAGTGACATTTGTGGATTCAATTCCTGTCTCCTTGCTAATGCTATTCTGTAAGCTCTCTACTGATCTAATTCTGTCTTCCGTCTGTCTACAACAAATTTAATCAGAAAAATCATTATCTAAATGTGATGTTCTTCCTTCTGTGTTTCAGACAGTGACTATTGCCTCTGTAGATTTTTGGTATTGATCCATTTATGTGACTAGCAGCTGTTTAATATATATTTTGTTCAGGCTAGTACATTGAGTAAGCTACTAGCAATTGTGTGCAATGAGTTTAAAATAAACTCTCATCAAACGATAACATGAAGAGTTCAAAATGTTCAGAAGATTGGTCCCTTTTCCTAAAGGCTTGTCTGCAAAATATATAACCACAGCCTTCAAACTATTCCGAGGCAGAAACCAATTCACCTTAGAATTGTGGGGCAGGCTAATTATACACGTATAAACTTACCTACTATCTAAACCACCTATCCTGTGCTCTTGGGTGTGGTTGCGTGAATGTGGGAAGTGGGGAGTAGGCTAAGGTAGTAGGGAGGGAGAGCAGATGCCAAAAGGCATCAGTAAAATATCTTAAATCATGGTTATATATCTTCAGTTTCTCTTGCTAATCTGCAAGGAATGCTCTTTTCTGCCTGGGGAGCTGGTAATCATTCTTTGTGTTGTGCCTTCTTTTACGAAATCACCTTGCACCCTCTCTCTCCCTTACAAACATCTTTTACTTGAATATTCTTTATGTACTTGTCTGTTTCTGCAGTAAAATGTGATCTCAAGAGTAAGGACAGTGTCACTGGTACAGGCTAAGGAATCAAATGACCTGGGTTGAAACTCTTTTTTTTTTTTTTTTTGCTACATTTTTCCTAGCTGTATAAATTTCAGCAGGTTTCTTTGCCTCCTATACAAAAATTAGGGATAATAATAGTACCTGCTTCATAGGGTGATTGTAAAGGTTATAACTGATTCTAGAAAATTGTATAATGTTAGCTGTTGCTATTGTCATCACCTCCACCATCATCTCATCACTCCCGTATTCATATTCATGTTGTTTTTCCTGTTATAAAATGCAAAATTGATTTTAAACAACAAAACAAATTCCTTTTATTTTTCCTCTTATTAATCAACCTTTCAGTTCTTCCTAGTGTGTTTTATTGAGATATAATTCACATGCCATAAAATTCACCCTTTCAAAAAGCAATGAAAATCTCACAAGTATCTAATTCCAGAACATTTTCATCACCCTGGAAAGAAACTCTACCCATTAGTAGTCATTAATTATTCCCCCTTTCCCCTGGTCCCTGGAAACCATTAATCTAATTTCTGTATGGATTTGCCTATAGTATATATTTCATATAGATGGAATCATATAGTATGTGGTGTTTTATGTCTGGCTTTTTTCACTTTGCATAATGTTTTCAAGGTTCATCCATGTTTTAGCATGTACAAATATTTCATTGCTCTTTAAGGCTGAATTGCATTCCATTGTATGGCTAGATTACATTTTGTTTAGCCACTCATCAATTGATAGATATTTTTATTCCTGATTTTTGGCTCTTGTGAAATGACTGCTGTGGATATTCATATTCAAATTTTTGCTTAGACACATGTTTCCAGTTATCTTGGATGCATGCTTAGGAGTAGAATTGCTGGGTCATACTCTAACTCTAGGTTTGACTTTCAGAGGAACTGCCAAACTATTCTACAAAGTGGTTGCCCCGTTTTACATTCCCACCAACTTTGTATGAGTATTCCTATTTCTCCACATCCTCAGAAACACTTGTTATCATCTATCGTTTTGTTTATCACCATCCTAGTGGGTACAAAGTGATATTTCATTGTGCTTTTGATTTGTATTTCCCTAAAGAATAATGTCATTGAACATCATTTAATGTGCTTATTGGCCATTTGTATGTCTTCTTTGGAGAAATGTTTATTATATCCTTTGCAACCCATTTTTTAGCTGGATTCTTTGTATTTTATTGAGTTGTGAGTGCTTTATATATTTTTGATATATGATACTTAACAGACTTATGATTTGAAAATATTTTCTCCCATTCTGTGGGAGGGATGTTTTATCATTTTCTTGATGGTGTCCTTTGAGGCACAAAAAATTTTAATTTTGAGAAAGTCCAACTTACCTATTTTTTCTCTTGTTGCTTGTGTTTTTGTCATATCTGAGAAGCCATTTTCTAATCCAAGGTCATGAAGAATTACCCCTATATTTTCTTCTAAGAGTGTTATAGTTTTAGTTCTTGCATTTAAGTCTTTGATTCATTTTGAGTTAATTTTTGTTTGTGGTATGGTATGAGGTCCAACTTCATTATTTTGCATGGGAACATCCAGTTGTCCCAGCACCATATATTAAAAAGACTATTCTTTCCCCATTGAATTGTCTTGGCACCTTTGTCAAAAATCATTTGACCATATTTGTAAGGGTTTCCTACTGGACTTTCAATTCTATTCCATTGATCAAAAAGTCTATGCCTTGCTCTTACATAGTTTTTAACAAATTTTTTACAACAATGCAAGGTGTGGGTGGTGGGGTGATGTATGGTACCCCTGTATGATGATAAGCATGTTTGTTTTGTAAGTTCACAACTTTTACTATACACTTTTGATTTATGTATATTCATGTGTGAATGATATACTTCAATGAAATTTAAAAAAGGAAAAAAAAAAAAAGCCTATCCTTATGTCAGTGACATACAATCATGATTACTTTAACTATGTTAATCTTGGAATCAGGAATCGGGAGTTCTACAAATTTTTTCTTCTTTTTCAAGATGGTCTTGACTATTTTGGGTTCCTGACATTTCCATATGAATGATAGGATCAGTTTGTCAATTTCTGCAAAAAGCCAGGTGGGATTATTTTAGGTGTTGTGTTGATTCTGTAGATCAATTGGAGAGTATTGCCATCTTAACAATATTATCTTCTACTCCATGAACACGTAATGTATTTACAATTCCTTAAGTCTTCTTCAATTTCTTTCAAGAATGTTTTGTAAATTTCAGTGTACATGACTTACACTTCTTTATAACTTTATTTCTAAGTATTTTATTCTTTTTTTTATGCTGTTGTAAATGGAATTGTTTTTTTAATTTCCATTTTAGATTGTCAACTGTTGTTGTATAGAAACACAATGGATATTTATATATGGACCTTTTTCTTGCCTAATTCCCCTGGCTAGAACCTCCAGTACAATGTTGAATAGAAGTGATGAGAGTGGGCATCTTTCTTATGTTCCTTAGTAGGAGAGCTTTCAGTCTTCCACCATAAACTATGATATTGCCTATGGATTTTTTAATATATGTCCGTTATCAGACTGAGGACATTCCTTTCTTTTCTATTCTTTGTTCAGTATTTATATCTTGAAAGGATGTTGAGTATTGTCAGATGTTTTTTTTTTTCTGTGCATATTATGATTATCATGTGTTTTTTGGTCTTTTATTCTATTATGTTTTATTACATTGAATTAATTTTCCTATATTGAGCTAACCTTATTACTGGGTAGTAAATCCCAATAATTTATATTGTATAGTTCTTTTCATGAATTGGTTCAGCTAATATATTGATGAATTCAGCTGACTAATATTTTGTTGAGGCTAATTGCCTCTATATTCATAAGGGATATCAGTCTGTAGTTTGCTTTTCTCATGGTGTATTTGTCTGGTTTTGATAACAGGGTAACAGTGGCCTCAAAAAATGAGTTAGAAAGTTTTTAATCCTAGTCTGCCCTTTGGAAAAGTTTTTAAAAGATTGGTGTTAATTCTTTTTTAAACATCTGGTAGAATACATCAATGAAGCCATCTGGTCCTGGACTTTACTTTGTGGGAAGTTTTTTTGATTACAAACTCAATCTCTTTATTCTAACTCCATCTCTCCTATTGAGATTTTTAAAAAAATTTCTTCTTGATTCTGTTTCATTAGTTTGTGTATTTCTAGGAATTTGTTCACTTCATCCTGGGCTAGTTTGGGCCATATAATTGTTCATGGTATTCCCTTATAACCCTTTTTATTTTTGTCAGGTTGGTAGTAATGCCCCTTCTTTAATTGCTAGTTTTAGTAATTTGAGTATTCTCTCTCTTTTTTTCTTGGTCAATCTAGTGATTTGTCAGTTTGGTTGATTTTTTCCAAAGAGCTAATTTTTGGTTTCATTGATTTTCTCTAATATTTCATATTCTCTATTTCACTTATTTAAGCTCTACTCTTTATTATGTATTTCTTACTACTTACTTTCTTTAGGTTTAGTTTGCTTTTTTTCCCCCTTGTTGCTTATAGTTGAAAATTAGGTTATTGATTTGAGATCATTCACCTTTTTAATATAGGTATTTACAGCTGTAAATTTCAATCTAAGCATTCATTTAGACACAGCCTGTTTTATTTTGCTAAAAGCTGCTGAAAGCAATATACTAGAAATGAGTCGGCTCTTACAATGTTTATAAGCTTACAGTTCTGTGGCTGAGAAAAACATCTGAATCAAGGCATAAGGTGACATTCTCCCCCTGAAGACGGGCTGCCAGTGAGCCTGGACTCCTCTGTCACATGGCAGTGTTTGTCTTCTCTTCCAAGTCTTGTTGCTTTAGCTTCCTCTCTCCCAGCTTCCATTACTTTCTTGGCTTTCTCTCTCTCTGCACCTGTGGAATTTTCTCTGTCATCTTCTGGGGGTTTCTTTCTGTTTCTCTCTTTGTATTCAGCCCAGTTTATAAAGGACTCCAGTAAGAGGATTAAGACCCCCCCAGGTCATGCTCTAGAGAAGTAATCTAATCAAAAGTTCCCACCTACAGTAGGTTCACACCCACAGGAATGGATTAGCTCTAAGGACGTGATTTTCTGTGGTCCATCCAGCTTCAAACTGTCATACTCCACCTTCTGGACCCCCAAAATACATGTTGTTTCCATATGTAAAACACATTCATTCCATCATAATATCCCACAAAGCCTTAAATTGTTTCATTAACATTAACTACAAAGTCTCATCAAAAACAGTTATGGATGTAGTCTGTCCTGGGGAAAAATTCCCCTCAGGCTGTGGACCTGTGAAACTGAGGACATGTCATCTGCTTCCAATATATAAACAAGGGACAGTCACAGGCAAACATTCCCATTGCCATAGGGAGAAATTGGAAGGAAAACAGGGGTCACAGGTCCCAAAAAGTTCTGAAATTACTGATAAGGTAGGGTTTACACCTGCCATTTTGCTATTTGTTTTACATGTTTTATGTCCTTTTGTTTTTCTATTCCTTCATTACTGTCTTCTTTTGTGCTAAGTAGATATTTTCTAGTATACCATTTTAATTACCTTATTGTTTGTTTTATTATATTTTAAAAGTTATTTTCTTAATAGTTTCCCTGCAAACTACAATGAACATCTTAACTTATAATAATTTTAGTTAATACCTACTTAGTATGCCAAACTTAGCTCTTATGTAGCTCCATTCCCTTCCTTCTCCTTTGTGTTCTAATTGTCATACAAATTACATCCATAGAAATGTAGAGTTAAAAAGTACATTAACTGAAATTAAAAATTCACCTAAGGTAGTTGACAGCAAATTTAAGTTGGCAGAAGAAAGAATCAGAGAACTTGAAGGTAGGCCACATGATACAGTATATAATTTTCAATCAAAGTTGGGATGTTTTTGGCCATTATTTCTCCAAATATTCTTCCTGCCTCTTTCTCTCTTACCTTTCCTTTTAGGACTTTCATTATGGGTATGTTGGTATGTTTGATGGTGTCACACAGGTCTCTGAGGCTCTGTTCATTTTCCTTCATTTTTTTTCTTCATGTTCCTTAGATTAGATGATCTCAATTAATCTATTTCAAATTCACTGAATATTTCTTAAGGCAACTCAAACCTTCTGTCAACTCTCTCTAGTGAATTTTTAATTTCAGATATTGTGTTTTAAACTCCAAATTTTTTATTTTTAAAAAATATTTTGTGTCTCTTTATTGATGTTATCTATTTGCTGGTACATTGGTCTCATTCTTTCCTTTAGATCTTTATACATGGTTTCTTTTCTCTCTTTGGATGCAATTATATTAATTACATGTCGTTAAAATTATTTAATTAGGGAGAGGTGGCTCAAGCCAATAGTTGCCTTCTTACCACATGGAAGTTCCTGGGTTCCGTTCTTGGTGCCTCCTAAGAGGAAGACAAGCACACAACGAATGGGCAGAAAAAGCGGACAGCGAGCACAAACAGTGATGGGGGAGATAAATAAATAAAATAAATCTTTAAAAAAATTATATAATTATAGTAGCTAATTTAAATTTTTTGTTAAGTAAGTACAATATCTGAACTTTGTCAAAGAGTTTCTATTGACTTATTTTTCCCATTTATGGGCCATACTCTCTAGTTTTCTTGAATGGCTCATGATTTTTTTAAAAAACTGGATATTTTAAATAACATAACAAAATCAGACTCCCTTTTCCCAGCAATGGTTGTTGTTCCTGTTTGTTTTGGTTGTATTTTTCTGTTGTGTTTGTTTATTGACTTTCACAAAGTAAATCTGTAAGGACTCTACAGTGTGTTGTGTGTGGCCACTGGTTAAGTAATAATTTGACAGAGATTTCCTTAAAGACCTTGAACCAATAAGTCTTCCAGCTTTTTCTGAGTGGCTCTGTGTGTTATTTGGGGGCATGCCTTCAGCTGTCTGGCAGGAAGATAATAACTCTGCCTTAATTTCCACTTCCTGCTTTCACATAGCTTCAAAGTCATCCAGAGATGAGAGAACAGGGTACTCTCTGGTCTTTCTACAACCCTGCACATGCATATGGCCTTCTATTTTCCCAGGAATATGTTATATCTTTTCAAAATCCCTATGAACATCTCATTTCCCAGGTTTTCCTTTTAAGGTTTTTGGTCAGTTTCTTGTTTTCCTGACTATCATTGTTGCCTCAGTCAGCTATGATGTTAATACCAATGATTGTTTTCAACAAACGGCCTGGGGAAAAGGCTGTTTGTAGTGAGTGATTTCTTAGTGAGGGAAAATAAAGACAATCTCTGATAGTGTTTTTCAGGAAACTGCCAGACAGATTAAATAATAAGGACTTTCTGGGGATGGTGCTTTTTGGTGAACTTCCCAGCATATTGCCTCTTCAGTGGCTGGAAGGCTGCTGTTTTTCTTGTCTAGCATATTTTTAAAGCTGGTTGTTTTCAAAGCTACCATCGAGCAGAGCAGACAGGGATGGGAATAGGGGCAAGTTAAAAAGCCACAAAACTAACTGAGATTAAGTCATTTATCTTCAATAGACATTAATCAGATTATTTCAAGAATTTGATCAATTTCCAGACTTCTAAAAAAGTTGTTTTTGACAATTTTCCTATTGTTCTTATTGCCTCTCTGGAGGAGCAGATTTTTGGAGGTCTTTATTCTGCCAGCAGTGCTCCCCCACCCAATTAATTTTTGAAGAGTACATGAATTTAATGGACATTGTGGTTGTGTTTTTAACATCCATTTATTCTAATTTCTCCATTAATGTGAAGTTGGGTTTGGGGCTGGTCATAGCCTTAAAGCCAAGCATGACCCTTGATTTTTTAACCCAGGTTTTTCAACCTCAACACTACTGACATTTTGGGCTGGATAATGCTTTATACTGTGGGATCTCATGTGCACTATAGGATATTTAGCATTATCCCTGGGTATTTTATACTAGATTCCAGTAGCACCCTCCTATTTGTGACAACCAAAAAGTTTTCCAGACATTGTCAAGTATCCCCTGTGGGGAAAATTTGCCCCTGGTTTAGAATAATAGGTGTAAATACAATATATAGTCTCATTTTTCTAGATACAATGATTGATTCAGGCAAGCAAGGTTTATATCCTTCAGCATATGACAATCCCTGTATCACAGATATTGGTTCAGGAATGGAGGTGTAACCAATTCAAGCCAAGGAGATATGAAGGAAGGTTGCTTGAAATAGCGAGAAGAAGGTTCCCTGGGCTTCTTGAAGTTCTACTGGAAGCCCACCTTCTTTTTCCTCTGGGTTGGGTTGTGTGAGGATGTGAAATCCATTGGGAGGCCAGCCCTAGGAGAAAGCTACAAGAGTACATAACTTGTTTCTGGCACTAGGTAGATATTTAGAGTTGCTGTTATAATACAGATTGGAACTATACCATGACTTTTGGTCTTTCATGTGAACCTTTTAGCCAAAAGATGTATGGGACTCTACTTCAATAGTGTCTCTCTCAAATGCAATCACTGCTTTTCCTATCACTTCTTCTCCCTAGTTCCTATTTTACCTAAGTCTTAATTGGTAATTAAAATACTTCTGATAAAATACTTTCTCTGTTTTTTACCTCTCTCCACTTCAACTCATCATACCATTGTCATTTATCATCCCAAATCATACTCTGATTTTATCCCTACCCTGCTTATATATAATTCGGGCATGTGCCAGATTGGTGAAAATTACATACAAGATTGAGTGGAAAAATATGTTGAGAAAATTGTACTTATAGACATGTCAAGCTTAAAACCTGCATCTGTCCTATCATATGTACACTGAGAACAATTATTTAGTTTCAGCAAAACAATTTGGTCCTTCACATTAATGTTATTGATTTTAATATTATTTTTGTGGTTTCATTTGCATTTAATTTATAAACTAATATTTAGCTTTATAGCTTAAAAGAGCCATAAGGATAGGACAGATGTTTATTCCTAGTATACATATTAAAATTGTTTTAAAACTACTTTGTCAGGAGCCTGTGTGGCTCAAGCAGTTTAGTGCCTGCTTCCCACATGGGAGGTCCTAGGTTCAGTTCCCGGTGCCTCCTAAAAACAAAAACAAACCAAGCAAAACAAACAAAAAAACCAACTCAGTGGTTGAGTGCTGGCTTCCTACCTAAGAGGTCCCAGGTTCAAGCCCTAGCCCTTGGTAACCACTCCCCCCCCCAAAAAAAAATCAAACAAACAAACACCTAAACTTTGTCAATATTTAAAGTTGTGAGATCCTTTTCCTTTAAAAAAATCCTGTACATTACTTATATCTTAAAATTACTTTATTATTCTATTTTGAAGAATGTGTTAAATCCTAATATGTTGACCCCAATGGGCTGTTTTTTAGACACTTATTTTCATGGTACCCAGGGAAATATTAAGCTTATTCATTTATTATTAGAGTAGCTATTATCTCTCTGTTTTGTAAACTGTTGGCGTTATTTATTGAATCATATTTTCCTACCTGGAAAAAAATTATATCATGTTAATTTTCATAAATTCTTGAGGTTGTATTCAGGGTACTCTATCAAGGCTAAGAACCTTTTCTATAATGGGCCCCCAATGTTCACTCATAAGGTTTTTTTCATTGAATAAATATAGCATGTTAATAGAGTGAAGAGGCCCCATCAAAGTTCTTTTTTCCCCTGTGGTATAAAGGAGTTACAATAATAACTGTACAACCTTGCATGCACTTCCTCATATATTACCTCCTATCAGTAATGCTCTGAGCATGGTGTCATCCAAATTCAACTGATGATGAATAAGCAAGTCAGAGGGCTCGAGTGTGTTATCCTGATCATAAATTTGGTGTGTCCAGTTTCAGATACTGGAATTTCAGTCCATCTCCAAACTTTGGACTCCCTTCATTATATCATACGGCTTCTCAAAATTAAATTTAACCTAATTTCCTGATAACAATTGGATTAGCGAGGGAAGGTGTAATGTTAATTCATATGGAAATCTTTAAAATATCAATTTCTTGATATTTTCTAATATGCTTTATTATTATTATAATTGTATTTGTAAATATATGTATTTTCTGCTGATTTTCAAAATAATATAGGTATTTTACCTCAGATTAAAATGCAAACATCAAGTTTTAGAGGAAGAAGATAAGGAAAAAATAATTTTTAAAAATCTTGGCTGAAAAAGTTATAGGACCACAGCATATAATTTTCCTCTTAACTTCCTGGAAGAAGTTAAGAGCATAGTTTCATAGTCTAATGAAATGAAACGCCTGAAGACTTTTGAAGAGAGAAAGCTTTTTCTTTCCCTAATTTACAAGAAATTCATTAGAGATGAAATGACTTAAAGACTTTATCATAGAAAAGTGGATTGCCTAGATATAGTCTAAAATCTTTAATTCTATCATATAACTATTTATTTAAAACAAGTTTGAAATATGATATTATGTGGAATTTATTTTGAGGAAAGGTTTAGAAACTTTTATGTCCCAGAAATGGCTCCCTCTTCTATCATTTATTTCGCCAACTTTTGACTTCTCTTCACACTGTCTAATGTTCTTTCAGGAATTCAATAAGGTATAAATAAAATTAAAGCCATTATCTTCCACTGAACATTTTCTCATTCTTTTTCTCAAGGACATAAGGCTAGAAAACTATGAAAGAAGGCAGATGAGAACAGTTTCCTTTTATCTTTTGTTTTTCTTATGGTCATTACTTTAGCTTTATGTTCTTTCTGAGATAAAGGATAATGCATGTGCTTTGTAGAAATTTTGAAAAAATATGAAGAGTCAAAAATTGTGTGCTTATAATTCCAGCAATAGTAATTTCATGGTGTATTTCTTCTACTTTTAAAAATAAATTTTTAGGTTACATGAGAACATACTGTTTTTTTTTACTTGACATTTTTAATGTTATTAAATTTCCCCATGTTATTGAAAAGCTTCATTTTTTAAATGGCTACAAAGTATTCTACCATATGGATATACCCTGGCTTATTTAAGCATCCTCTCAATATTCAACACTTGGGTGATATCCAGTTTCCTGCCATTACTATAATACTGCACATCTGTACATAATTTTTTGTTGGCATTTTGCCTTGTCTCCTCCCAGGAGCTTCTGAGAAGAATTAATAGGTCAAAAGATATGAAATTCTAAATTATTTTCACAAATATTGCCAAACTACTTTCTAAATACTTATACCAATGTACACTTCCTTCAGCAGTGTGTGTGTCCACTTTATGATACTCTCATCTACATTAGGTTCATTCTCCTTTTTAATTCGTTACTAATTTAATAGGAAAGCATTGTATTACACTGATTTAATTTGCATTGTTAGAAAGTATAGTCTCTTTGCTTATATTTATCGTTATTTATTTTGAAATTGTCTAAATCATCTACTACCTCTCCTTTATCATTTATCACCATTCTATTCCATAAAAAATGGAATTATTCTAATCATAGAATTTTAGAGCTGGAAGGAGAATGCATTTATCTCTCACATGACATGAATCTGGTTAGATTAAGGGACAGGATCATGGTCTCTTAGCTAACTAGTGACATATGCCTAAGTGCCTCTCTTTATTGCCTCTCTGATCCTTCCTTTCATTTTTCCCTTCTGTTTTTCTTCCCTTCATCTGTATTGTGTTGAATAGTGTTCCCTCACATTTCATATCCACAGGAAACCTCAGAATATACCTTATTTATTATTTGTAGATAGGGCCGTTGCAGAAGTAATTATTTAAAATAAGACAAGGTCTTACTGGGCTACTGTGGGCCCTAAATCCAATGACTGGCATCCTAATAAGAAGAGAATAAGATAATGTGAAGATAGATGCAGAGATTTTTAGGCCAAGGAATGCCTGGAACCAAGACAAACTAGGAAAAGGCAAGGAATGATCCTCCCCTAGAGCCTTGAGAGGGAATGTGGCCCTGCTGATGCATTGATTTCGGGCTTCTAGCTCTCCAGAACTGTGAGAAAATTAATTTGTTTTAAGGCACACAGTTTGTGGTATTTGTTACTTCAGCCCTAAAAAACTAATACACATCTTTCCTCATCATTTTGTCCTCTCCTCCTTAAAAAATTTGTGATATCCTTGTAGTGTACCGAGATTAGTAGACTTGCCCGTGTCTCTAGAAACAGAAGGCAATATTAGCCTTTGTTCCAGGTTGTCTGATGTTCCATTCTGACTTTTAACTTACATGATTTTGCTGTCCGATGCTATGCTCCTACCAGTATAGCATAGGCTTCGTTAGCGAGTCCTCTTTGAGACAGAAACCTAGTTAGTTAATGAGAGGCAAACAGAACTGTGCTAAGAAGGCTAATGTTTTTTTCATTGTATTTTTTTCATCTACTTTAGCTCCTCAAAAACATTCAGGCTGGTTACAATTTAGTGAGCAACTTCTATGATCAGCCAACTCGCTGGTCGTCTGTGTTCTTTCTCAGTGAGTCCTCACAGCAACCTCATGGAGAAGATGCTATGACCTCCATTAAACATCTGACCTGTAGAAAACTATGGCCCACATAGGTTAAGCTATTTTCCCAATGTCTCATAGCTAATAAGAGAAATTGGATGTGAACCTAAATCTGTTTGGTTCCAATGTTCATGCACAGTCTCTGCTACATTTCTTTACTTTTTGGCAATGGGTGGGAATAGCTAGGCTGTGTAAGTTCTCTACTGTGACACACCCACCAACCCCTGTGGGGTGGGGTACAGTGGGCTGGGGATGGGAAGTAAGTGTTACAAGCACTTTCTATTCTGAAGGCAAATGACCGAGTTCACTGAGGAGTAGGGGCAAGTCTAGGCTCCCAGTTCCCAGCATGTGGCAGACACTTGATAACTATTTGTTATTACTGAATGAAAGATGCTTTTCATTAAGCTAACATCTTCTCTCAAATAAAAGCGGGGTTAACAACTCTGTACAGTGGTGGACTCTCTGGCAGTGCTTTCTAGATGACTCATCCTGTCTTTAGTAACTCATTTATGCCTTCTTAATTTCCAGTTCTTTTACAATGAGGCTGCCAAGCTCCAAATGGCATGATCAAGATGAATAAGTTTGGAGCTCTTTGAGCAGATGATAAATAAGTAAGAAGAGAGTTTTATTTAACTTATTATTAACTTCAGAATTTATGATTTCTAAAGAAATCTTTAAGGGACTAACTTCTGAACA
This sequence comes from Tolypeutes matacus, assembly GCA_026826555.1. Lineage (NCBI taxonomy): Eukaryota > Metazoa > Chordata > Mammalia > Cingulata > Chlamyphoridae > Tolypeutes > Tolypeutes matacus. The sequence continues at coordinate 2,856,381 of JAKSZT010054334.1, forward strand.
TATTATAGGTGTCTTGTTTTTCAAAGAGGAAAATATTCATTATTTTCCAAGTCTTGCATATTTTTATCAAACACAGGACTTTTTAGCGTAGTGCCAGTGCTATAAATCTTCCTGTGGACAAAGATGTTGTCTTACTCAACTCTCTGAAATTAGTGGGCTTACCTGCGTCTCTGGAAATGGAAGTCAATGCTTGTCTTTGTTCCAGGTTGCCAATATGTTATTCTGACTCTTGACTTAAATGAGCCCACTGTCTTAACTGCACTAAGAGGCATATCACAAATAACGCACAAATGAATGAAAAATTAAATGCAAACAGTCATAGTAAGAGTGAGTATGTTTCTTTTAAGTCTTTTAAGTGGGTATTTACAATTATACAAATCTTTGCAATGAATCTGCTTCTCATATCTGGCCTTTAATAAAACCATTTGACAGGAAATATTTAGGAATGAAAGATCCATATTTTAAGTATTTCCCTTGTAACAGATTTAAAATTTGCTAACATTCAAAATCAGGGGTCTGCAAACTGTCCCTATACAGGTAGTAAATATTTTAGGCTTTGTGGGACAAGGTACAAACTTGTGGATATTATTTAGGTATTTACATGACAAGAAAGAAAACAAATTTCCATAAAATTTGACAAATTCCAATAGTAATAATGATAATCAGGTACAGTTAAAAAAAAAAAGGCCTATTATATTCGTTTCTATTGCTGCTTTAACAAATTGCTATAAACAAAAGCAAATTTATTATCTTACAGTTTTGGAAATCAAATACAGGTCTCCCTGGGCTATAAACAGAGTGTCAGCAGGGCTGTGTTCATTTCTGGAGGCTCTGGGATAGAGTTTGCTTCCTTGTCTTTTCCATCTTCTGGAGGCTGCCTGCATTCCTTAGCTCATGGGCCCTTTCCTCCATCTTCCAGACTAGCAACACGGCATCTCTCTAACCGTGCTTGCATCATCATGTCTTTCCCTGAACACAGCCTGGAAAGGTGCTCGGCTTTGAAGGACCCATGTGGTTAGATTGCGCCTACCTGGATCATTCAGGATACTCTTCTCTCCTCATGGTCTTTAGCCTTAATCACCTCTGCAAAGTCCCTTTTGCTATGAAGGCAACATATTCACAGGCTCCAGGGATAAGGGAATGGGAATCTTGGGGGACAATTATTCTGCCTACCACGTAATGGCATTCTTTTGTTTTTTTTTTGAGGTAAAATTTTGTTTAGGTGGGATTCAAAGTTCATATTCCCTATCATTCAATTGATTGCAAATCTGTAGAAACCACCCTTAACTTGCAGGCTACGCAAAAACAAGTGAAGATTCAGATTTGGCCTGTAGTTTGCTGACACTTGCTTTAAACAAAATCTTATTTAAGGCAAAACCTACTAGACAATGTTAGTAAAATTACCATTGAGCATGCCGATAAACATGATTTTTGAAATATATTGGAAATTATAGTCTTATTCAGGCTGAATATATATGTGGGAGTGAACTGCATGGTAAAACTGACACTTTGGGATAATTTGAACATGGCTTGCCAAATTTAGGAATCTTAATATTTGCCATTTATTTAGCTCAAAGTAATACTACTACTACCTATGTATCTATTTCTCTAGGCTGAAATGTGTAATCTAGCAACAGAATTTCATATACTACATACATTTTCCCCAGGCAATTATAATAACCAGGCTAATATAACCAGACTTCTTACTCAGGAACAACACTAATTAGTTGGTAAAAGCATATTTCTTCTATCCAAAATAGCCCACCCCAATTGGTATTGACAAACTTCAATATATAAGCAGAATTACAACATGGAAATGATGGTAAACAATCCTAATGACTCATGTGCATGCTGTCAACAGAAAAACATCATCAATTTCAATTAATATGTCTTTCAAATAAGGAAATTATATCTGTTGACACTTAACTGGCTAGCCCATGATCTTGCCTTGAAAAGTAATGTCAAATACCCTTTTCTTCAACTGATTTCCATGGGAACTCTATGACCCGTTGCGTGAAACACATTTAGTTTTTCTTTGTGTGAGTAATAATTTAGAAGATGGGGGATCTAATTGGGATGAGAAGTGATCACACTTATAAATCTGATCAGATTTCACTTGCAAATATATTTTAGAATCCACATGCTATAAAGAAACTAACTAACTAACCATAAAGGTATTTTAAAAGGGAACGGGAGCTATCTTCTCATTCCCAGGCTTTCTTGGGGGTGGGGATGGGGGAGGGGGGAACATTACAGTCTGAACTTTTCGTTATGCTTTTGTATTCTTCTAAATTTATTATTAAGTTTTTACTCTTGAAAGGCTGTGTAGAATGGTGATAAACAGCATCATCTTTGGAGTCAAACTGCATGAGTTTCAAGCCCAGATCTACTTCCTAGTGAGTTAAATCTCTTTGTCTGAACTTATGTCTCTCTGTGTCTCTGTGAAATGGATAGAAAGGTAGTACCTAAGTATAAAGTGTTTAGGAAAGTTTCTGGCACATAGTAAGCATTATGTAAGTGCTATTTATTTATTTATTTATTATAATAATTATTATTAGTAGTAGTAAGGTGTCCTATATTAATGAACACATCTGTGAAAGGACATTGAGGCCTAGGGTTAGCACAAGATTGCAGCTAGGTACCTTTAAGCATGCAGTTAGGTGGCTTGAGAGGCCCCAGCTTCTCCTGTAAACACTTGAACTGGGACTAAAGGAAGCATTCTGAAGAGGGAGGCTAGGCCATTACCTGGGACTTTTACTGGGAACAGAAGTGTGCTGGGTGGTGGAGGTGGCAGGGATCAGCACCTCATTTGCAGTTACTGGGATAGTGCTCTTTCTTAGGGCAAACTGGATATTTTCCATGGTACCTTCCTATTTCTTTTCCATCTGCCATAGAAAGCTCAAGAGAGAAAGGTGACTTCATGTTTCAAACCTACTTCTGTGCCATTTGGTGTGTGGCTGTGCCACTGTCATAGGCTGTATTACTGAATTCCATTCTGCAAACTGCATTTGGGGCATTTTTTTTTTTTTTCTTTTGGTTTTCATTCCTTCTGGTTTTCTTCCTTCCTTCCTTCCTTCCTTCCTTCCTTCCTTCCTTCCTTCCTTTCTTTCTTTTTTTTATTTTAAAAATCTCCTCCTGTACTAACATAATTTCCTCTGTATCTCTTCCCCATCACTGCTTACTCTTTCTATAATATCAAGTCCCTTAAGGGAAACACAGCTCCATGATTACAAAAAAACTTGGATTAAATGAAATCTTTGCATTTGGGTTTAAACTATAATGGGGAATAAATTTTTAAATTAAAATAACTAATGGGTGAGTATTCAGTAGTTATATTGGAGAGCTAAGGGTTTACCACGAAACTGGTGACTTAAATCAGCAAAGTCAGTTTTTAGTAGCCATTGGGGTGATGGTTTACAAGATGGGAGGATTATGATTTGAATTGGAGAGTTTTGCTTTTCCATTTTACTTTCCTCTTTTGCACCTTTGACCATATTTGCCTCCTCTTTCCTCCACTCTTCCAAGAAAGAAACACCAACCTTCTGAGTCATAAGGTGGTTTCTTTAATCCCCATTGGCAGCTGCTTGTGTCTTCATCCTAACCCCAATCCTCACTTTATTCTCTCTTCAAGCTACTGATGCAGAGCAGGGACACTGCTTTGGGCATTCAAGCCAGAGAGTGGTTTCTTCTTTTTTTTTTAAAGTTATATTCCTTTTACAGGTCAGAGCTCATTTTAAAAGAAGGTCTTTTTTTCTTGATTAAATCCTCATTTTGAATCACTCAAATAATTCAAACTCTTACAGCAAATGGAAAGATCAGTAAATGTTGTATTAAAATTTCATGTGGAATTATTAGGTCCTCTGGGCCCTAAATCCTTACACTCAAAACAAAGGATCTATTTGGTTGCACAAATGAGAAAAAGGATCACTAATATTACTATTTATAGGGAAGCAGCAGCCTATTTAGACTTTTAATCAGTTTATTGATGAGCCTTAATAACAGAAGCACAGCAAGAGGTAAAGAGTTGCAGGATTGCATGGTTCTTTTCATTCATTTTTTTTCTTTATTTTTGTAGGAAAGGAAGATTTAATAAAGTCACCTTGTGGATAATTTAGGTATTTATATTTTCAATATAAAGTAATGCTTCTGGCATATGGATTTATTTTCTTTTTTTACCCTGGTCACCTTCTGGTGAGTAAAATGTTCTCTTGTTAGGGTCCTCCGTGCTTTGGAGACAGTGATTTCCTCAAACAGGTTTTCCAGTGGGGTTCATACTTGGGGACAGACATTTCTTTTTGAAATGCTGACAAAAATAAAAAATATTTATTGCTAAATTGCAATGTGTTACCTTTGTGTTTTAATCTTCCAAAGCCTATGCAATTGAAAGCTTCCTTTTATAAATTTGAAAAAAACATGTTTAGTTCCAAACATATTTGCACAGATAGACTATTTGTAATACTATTAGAAAATAAGTATTTTTTTCACAATCTAGTTACAGTATACACTCTAATCACTGAATAAGAAGTGCTTTCTATTAAAGGATCTCTTCACTAGATTGTCTAATATGTCATCAGGACCTCCATGGTAGACCAAGCAGGCGGGGGCCTGCAGAGCTCCGGGAGCTGCCATACACATAGGCTGTCATGTTTTTTGGGACCTGGCCTTTGTTGAGTGCATAACCTGTCTTCCTTTCATCATGGCCTGATGCAAATGTGGTGGAAAGAAGTGAGTTCAGTTGCACAACTTACCTGACCATAATGCTAGCTCGCTGAGTTTCTGCCTCCCTAGGGGCACGGTGGATAATAATATCTACCTTGCAGGTATGACGTGCGGCTTAGCAGTATATACAGAGCACGGGACATATGTAGGAGTAGGAACATAGAAACATAATGACTTGAATCTGGCCCTGCCCTCAGCATTTGCTTTGAGAAATGGTTGACGTTTATTTTCCTGTAGAATCGTGTCCAATGCAGGTAATCTTCATACTATTGATTGCAACACTTGATTTTCCATTAAAAATTGGGTTCTGTTGCTATTGTTGCTGTCTTTTCACTAGAGGAAGGCAGGCAAATAGAAGAAGTTGGGAAAGAGGCACATCAGCCTCCTCTTTCTCCTCTTTTTCTTTCGCCTCTCTTTTCTAGGGTCTGAAGAGTCACAAAGAACTGTAGCTGTCTTCTACTTCCCTTCTGGCCTACTCTTATAAATTATAAATTTTAAATTATAGTGACTGGTATTGTCTGAGGAGATTGAACTGAATTAGATGACGTTGAGGTTCTCACTCTTCCGACCAGGCCACTCCATGCTACCCCCTTCACTTTGATATATTTTTGTAAACTCTGTTGCAGGGAAATTGGAGTACAGAGGTCCAAATAAGGAACTGAAAATCATTCATGGTTCCACTACTCAGTTTTTAACCAAAATATTGACATTTTTCATTCCTCTCGTGGGCTAAAGATTTGGGCAAAGAACTTACTGTGCTTGACTCTAGCCTCCAAAAAGCCCATTTACTGCTTCTCCCCCAAGGATAAAAGAAAATCCTCAGTGCACTGAAAAGCATTTCCTGTGTGCCTAGAACTCTGCTATGTCTTACAGGCTTTTTTTCTTTTCTTTCTTTCTTTTATTAGATCAAGTAAGAAAGTACATGAATATCACCTACTATGGCAACTACAATATAATAGGTATTGAATAAGTTGTCATTGTTTATCAATCCTGATCCCTAACCTTAAGAGGCTTATGTTCTGGAATAGAACTATGACATTATGGCAGGTAGACAAGTCCCTACCAAGGTAAGTGTTGGATGAGTAGTGAAAATTGGGAACCATGGTGGACAATGCCTAGAAACACAGACTCTGGGTTGAGGAAGTGGATGGATCAGCCAAGATGTCAGTGAAGCTGGGGAAGTTTTTCAGGGAGCATTGGCTCTATCTATGTGCTGCAGAGGAGAGGGGAACATTGGCAAATTACTGGTTTAAAATGTCCATGTGAGGTGCTGAAAGTGCTGTGAAGAGAGGAGGCACGGGGTGTGAGCTGGAGAGCCCAGTGCAGAGTGTTGGAAGTGATGGAGTGAGATCATGGTTTGTATTATTTTCATATATACTTACTGGGAATATAATTAAGGATTTATACACTTTATTTAACAGCAGATTTAAATGAGTATAGTGATACCAAATTTTATTTAGAATATCATGAAATGAAGGGTACTTTTTCTGAGATGGTAATTTTTTATTCATTAAAATTTTTTTTTTTATTGTCACGCATGCCTTGAATAGTCCTTAGTAATAGACTTCCCCTTTGCATGAATGCAGGATTTCAATGCGCTTTTGAGAATCACTCAAGTAGGTTTTGAGAGTTTTGTATTTATTTTTTCTATGAATAGCTTGCTGACAAAACATCATAATAGATTTGGTGCACAGACATCATCATATGCAAAATCAGAAATAAGCAATGTAGACAAGGAAAGGTGTTTCTGAAAAGTAATAGATATTATGGCATATATTATTTGAAAGAGCCAATGCTTTAACGTGAGGAAAAAGAAAGGAGCATCGAGAATAATTCTTTCAGTAAAATGAAGAATCTGCAAGTTAGAGAAATGACAGACACACTAGAAGACTGTAGAAAGAACACTTGGGCTGAAACCATGTGACGCCATTTGAATTTAGCTCAGTTCCTATCAGACACTCCATGACTTCCTGAGAGATGTGGCTATCTAGCCTGAAGGGCTGGCTATCTTCTCTACCCTAATAAATGAATGGAAAGACATTCATTTACTAGAGAATTGGAATCTTCCAAAGAAATTTGTTTTATTATTGAACTCTAAGCTCCATAAATACTTAAATTTCCCACTTATCGAGACCCTTAGTCAATGGATATGTTTTGGATTTAAGGTGAGTAGACCAGTACAGCTGATATCCCCCAGAATGGTTGTACTGTTACTTTAAAGCCAGCCAAAGATCTGACTGGTTTTCATGTCTACCTGTTTTTAAAAATAAGGAATATTATCCATACTTAATAACTGGCCTAACAAGAGGCCAAGAATCTCACCCAATGATACCTAGAGCTGATGTACTAGGTCCATGGTGTTCACCTGGATGCAGAGGCTTTCTAACTTTGCCCCATATTACCAAGGTGATCCCTGTTCCAGGTAAAAAGTACAAGCTGTATTTATGGGGAAAATATCTATCTTGTGTGGACAATCAAGGGCCAGAGATTCACAACAAACCCCCTAAGACTTTTCAATTGTGGGGTAAACGCATTTGAAAGTGTGTGAAGGGAATGCTGAGCTGCTATTGTGGCAGCCACAGACATTCATTCTGACCAAATTTATATTGTAACAGATTGGGTAATTTAAGGGGAGAGTGTTGAAAAGACTAAGCAAAAATCACACGAGGAGGCTTCTGAAGATAGACATTTTTCTAGAATGTTTGATCAAAAATTTCCAGCCTATTCAGATTCAGGTGCTAGGGGAATGTAAATGTACATTGCCATGTTCCCAGAATAGACTGTAAGCTACCCACAATACCCCTTTCTCCATCAAAATTCCCCAAATCTTTCTCTTAAATCCTACTTTTGTCCTTACTCCCCCCCACCCACACAGCCTTCTAAAGCTTTGTAACCACAAGTGTGCTAATAAAATAGTTTTGAAGGAAGATAATTCCAGCTACACTAAGGAGAGTTTGGGTTATTTCAGTAGAATAGATTCAAATCACTGGTAAGAATTGATTTTATATTTACCTTTTTTATTTCTGAAGTTTCATATAAGTGTTTTCTGATAATGTCTTACACATACATAGATTTTAAATTTAGAAGGTAAATATACAGTTATACTTTTCTGCAAAATTTATTTTGAAATCTTTAAAAAATATACAATGTAGCAAAAGAGAAAACTGAAAGATTTTGTGTGTTTTATTTACTACCGAATGATTGGAGGATAGGGAATATCCAATTCATAAATAGATGGATGATTTTTTGGTGTTTCTTTCTTTTTTTTTTTTTTTTTTTAATGAGGCACCAGGTATTGAACCCAGCTACATACATCCACTCCCCTTTTTGGTATTTCTGAAGATGGGATAACAACTCTCATCAAACCCTGGCACTAAAAATATTTTACTGATAACACAAATCTTTTCCATAATGGATTTTTTATTCAATTACACATATCATTATTTTCAAAATAATGGAGTGAACTTTCATTTGAAAAATTACTTGTTGCTTGCCATTTTAATTGTTTTTGTACAAATATATACTTTTCAGCAAGATTAAAATGAGAAATGAAAGGCATTATGCTCACTGTTTTTACTTTCTTTTGTTTATTCATATACTTAAGAGAGACAAGCTTTTTGCCTCTTCCCAAAAGAGTCAGAAAAGGAAAAGTTAACCCAAATAAAAGACTATTGGCTTTTATACCTAGATGAAGAGTCTGATGTTACAAGCTACGTTGTCAGTTACCATTTCTGATGATTTTAAGTGCCTAAATGCTTCTTGCAGACGTTATTAGTATATTTATTTCATTACTGCTTCACCATGTAATCATTCATCACTAGTCTCAGCATTGTTTTATTGCTCTCCTTATAAAGTAATGTCTTTGTCATAGCTGATTTTTCCTCTTGAGTGACATAGGAACAGCATGTGGTAAACATTGGTGTAAAAATGATGGGAAGTTCTATATATTATATCTTTATGAAAGTGTTTTTAAAAATGTCCATGTCTACATTGCCTCAAACCAAAATTTTTATCCACAGTTTATGTTTATTTTTTGAGCTACAGGATGCTTTAAATGAATGCTATCCTACAGTTTCAATTTTGTTAAATACCTTTAACAAAACCAATTACTTCTAAAATCCCTGTTTACATTTTTAAACATCCATTATGAATCATTATAAAATAATATTTCATTTTTGTAACTCAACTTTACTTTGGGAGGTATCCACATGAAGCCTTTTTCAGGAGAAGTGGTTACACATGTAGATGCAAATAATCCAGAATTTAAAGCAGAAAAAAATATTATAAAATGTAGTTGTGGATTGCCCTTGATCATAGAAGATAGAGAAGTAAAAAGTCCATTCTTTTTGCCACTTAAAGGATGTGTTTTGGTTTGCATGTTCTAGGAAAATATAATGCTTGGTAACTGAATTTCTTTGAAGAATTTTTGTTTTGCTTTTTAAAACAGTTGCTGAGGAATATTTTGGCCCACCTATAATTTTGTGGTAATAAATGCTGCCCCATGTTCTTGGTTATTGTAAATCTTTAATCAAGACTTGATTGTAAAATAAATGCTATGTGATGGAAGTTGTGTTTAGAAATATCTCACTGTGCTGCTTCTGTTGTATTTGTCTGTAGAAGACTTTTTAAGGTAGACCATGGCAGTCCTCTGCTTGCATATAGAGTAGGAGTAGTAGCATTGCTACGAAATTGGAGGAATAAGAAGGCAAGGAAGAGAAAGAGTAGAGAAGGAAAGGAAGAAGAAAAAGAAAAAGAAGTAAAAGTTCATATTCCAAGTAATAGGAATTTTGTGTCATCAGGATAACAGATTTGAAAGCCAGGATTTATCAAAAGAGAAAACTATTATCTGAATACCTTTGTCTCCTCCTTTAACATACCAGGAACACACTCTCTCTCTCTCACACACACAGTTTACAATTTCCTCCTCCTTTAACCCATCAGGAGCTATCATTGTCTGAGCAGTGATAAAGGAGGATATGCACACTGTGGTAGCATAGACATTTCTCTCCATTGCCTCCATGACATTGTAGAAGGCCACACACCCTGAGAAGCATTTATATTCTAAAGTCATGCTGTAGCCAATAGCTACATGTGGCTATTTAAATTTAAATTAACAAAATTAAACAAATAAAAAATTCAGGTCCTCAGTCTCACTAGTTATTCTTCAACTGCTCAGTAGCCACATGTAGCTAGTGGCTGCAATATGGAATGGCACAGCTTTAGCACATTTAATCACTGCGGAAAGTTTTATTAGACAGTGAGGTCTAAGCATCCATGTGGACTCTGAATTCCTGAAAAAGACTTCTTCTTATTGGCTGGAATTAAGGTAACCCAATTAGATTTTTGATTGGGGGTAGTGGCTTTTAAGCAAATTTAGATAAGTTAATAGGAAACAAGGAGATTTTTAAATTTGGACATCTTAGTGCAGCAGTATAAATTAGCAACTTTGATCACATAACTTTAAAATGGAATTATTTCTCCTCCCTGCAGAGGAGATTTTGATTTTACTTTTGCCTTCTTGACTGTCTTACTTCTAAGATGATGCTCAATGATTATAGCCTGTCCTTTTATAACTTCCCATTTGGTGCTTATTATTTACTTTGCATTTGGTTCAGTTAAGAAACAAATGAAAAATGCCATCTGATAATCTGGTCTGCGTCCTGTCTGCAGGTCCCTGAGCAAAACCGGCTGCTAAACCAACTACAGGTGTATGGGGGAGGATGGAAGGGTTGCCAGGTGTTCAATGTAAAGGGCTAATAGGAGACTGGAAACAGCGTGAAGCAAGAGCTCTCGGATTAAGCTATTAGGAAAATGTGGAGAAGCAAAAGTAAGGCAAAATAGTTCCAACGGGGGGGGGGGGGGGGCGATGAATGAGCCAGGGACGCGATGGCATGAAGGCAGGCTTGCTGGGTTAAAGGTGTAGCATACTTAGTGTAATCTAATCATCTAAAGATTGAAAATCTTTAAGTTCCATAAATCCGAAGATAAGACCTGGGATCAAAGACAGGGTCAGTACTCTCTGTCTCAGAGGAGGAAAGAGGAAACTGTGTGTGTGAGAGAAAGAGTGTGCCTTTTCTCTCTCTCTGCATTGCCCTGGATACAATTTAGCCTTTAATTGTTGTCTAATTCTTCATGTTATTTTCCCAACTACATTGTAATACATTAAGCCATGGGATCAGCATTTTACAGCTCTTGGTGTTTGTTTTTTTTTACCACAGGGTACATCTTCAGTGTGTCTTTGTTGATGGATTGAAACAGTGCAGAGAGGGAGTAGGCGCTTGTCCAGGGGTTATTCTCCCTTGGGACTCCCCACTCTTTCTTTCCTTAGGATCTCTAGAGTTGAATTCCCTGGGGTTGGCCTGTCTTTGCTCATCTAGAAATAACACTTACCCTGGCTCAGCTGCGGACAGCGAGGGCCTGCCTTAAGCAAAAAATGTGATCTTGCTCATGACCTCAGCCATAATCAAAGGTCAATCGCGGGAAGCGGCTGTGGCTCAATCAGTAGGGCTCCCGTTTACCATATGGGAGGCCCCGGGTTCGGTTCCCGGGGCCTCCTGGTGAAGGCAAGCCCGCCCGCACGGCGTGGTTAGCTGACCCAGCGAGCACAAGCAGCAAGGGGGGGGATAAATGAATAAATAAATAAATAAATCTTTAAAAAAAAAAAAAAAAAGATCAATCGAGGGTATCCTTAGAGGCTCAGGTAAAAGGGAAAAATAGCTCCAGAACCTTATCCCCTATTCCCTGAGTTCTTTTTTTTAAAAATTGCCATACCAGACACACCTCTGAAGAGCACTGGCATAATCTGAGATAATAGATATGTGGTGGTAACTCTGTGCCTAACTCAATTTTAAGGCAGATTTTCCCAGGAATAAAATGTTAATGTATTTTAAAGAAAGGAAGTTTGTGCCCATGGTTTATAAGGAGAAAGAAGAAAACCAACAATTATTATACCACGTGAATTGGATTTCATACAAGGCTATTTCTTAAAGTATATCTTTCATTCCTATGGACTCTTTCCCCACATTAATCAAAGCGTAGCTGAGTTCTAAAATCTATGGGTTGGTCTCAGTAGACTTGTGTATTGATGCAGCCCAAGGAAAAACTTAATTGCATTGATGCTGTATTTTCCTCTACACTTTGGAGGGCTTATAAAAAAATGTGCTCATCGCCTCTAAAAATAATAAAATGAAAGCAGTTTCTGGCCCCCTTTTACACAGTTTTCCTCTCTTCTTCCTTTGTTTTTATATATGATAAAGAAGGCAGCTGCTCTATCCATGAACACAAATATATCCCACTTTCCTCTTTTCTGTCAGTCATTTGGCTATCTTAGTTCAGCAGTAGGATGATAACTGTTTATTATTCAGGTTGATTTTCAGTTCCGAATGTTTCTGTTGCCAGATTAAACACTCAGATTTTCAGAATATGTTTTGCACAATATTCTGCAAGACCCTTCTTTAGCAGCCTAATTCTCATGGGAGAGAACAATATTGATTATGAGAGCTAAAGCCTCAAATTAAACATTTAAAGGAATGGTTTCCACAAAAGGAAAGATATTCTGCTGCGGAAAATTGGGTCACTTCAAAAAAAAAGGAAAAAACCTTATCTCCGCTCACAGCGTATCCAAACTGTGTTGGAACTAGTAATAATGTTAAAGTTGCGGGTGTGTGAACAGCAGTTTCTTGGGAATTGTGATTGAGGGTGAAGAGGACTCACACAATCTTCATTGTAAATGCTAATAGCTGAGGAAGAGGTCAATATTATTACAGCCTAAATTTTCAGGCCCCATGCACTTGAAGATATGGTCTACATTGTTAAAACCAGACTATTTGTAGAATAAGAGACAGATTGTTTTCCTTTTGAGTGCATACAGAGAAGACCCTTGGCATTTGAGGATTTAAATCAGGAACTACTGCAGTGCATTTTGAATGTGGCCTCAGAGTTCCATGATAAGTAGTAATTTGCATTTTTGCTGAGACCCAGTTTGGATTTTGAGTACTTCTAGCCTAGTGTATAGGAAGAAGTCTCTTAGCTCTAAGTGACTACCAAGCTTCATCCTCCCAGTTGTGCTTTTGATACACCGGTGAGCGTAATCCTCCCCAGTAATTAAAAACTCTCTTTCCTTTTCAGGACAAAAGAGATAGGATTCAGCTATAAGGCCTACTCTTGGTGCAGGGCATGGGAGCCAAGATGGTCATAAAAGCTACGGCATTAGTGAATGTGGTGTGCATCAAGGTTCCAGGAGCTAGATATTTTAAATACCAATTAGCCACACAATTTACCAAGACCAGATTGTGAACTTAGCATTGAGGTGGGGAGAAGGAACCACCAAAGGAAGTGTAAGGTCCAATCCCCGCTTTTAGGAATTTGCAAGTCTGGCTGTATGAAACATGTCATATCCTCATGTGTTGTTTTGTTTCCTGTTTTAGCATCTAAATGAGAGGTGCAGGCATTCAACTTCATAAAAGTTCAGAGATTCATTTCATTTAACAGTTGTTTTCTTGAGCAAGAACCTGCTATGTACAGGACACTATGCTAACCACTGAGAATGCAATGGTGAACCAAACAATCTCCTTCGCACTCATGATCTAACGGGGGAGAGAAATATTAATTAAATAGTTGTTCAACTGTTAAATTTCAAATAGTTATGAGTGCCTTGAAGGGAAAGCCCAGAGCTATGATTAGATGTGAGACAGACCAACTGGCATGCTGGTGACATTGGACATGGATCTTGAAGAAGGAGTGGACTTTGATGAGACAGTAGGGATTTGAAATTTTTGCTCACCTCTTGCCCTCACCCAAATGTACATTTTCCCCCCTCATTCTCCATGCATTGTTTACTTTGCAGAAGCCTCTATTTTATACTATAGTCTTTAAAACTATGCAAACATTAACTTTTCATGTTTAGTAAAAAGTAGTGGTAGTTTTAATAATTGGGTGCCATGATTTTCTTCATGTATTTGCCCACGTTCTGTGTAAAGAAGGCAGAAATATATGGTTTGGGGTTTTTGAAGCTGTAATTCTACTGAAAGGAATTTCTTTGGCTATATACACTAAAAAACTATACCATCAGAGGCAAAAAAAGTTAAATTAACAGATTTTGTGTGTGTGTGTGCGATAACCTGACTCTTTATGTGTATTTTAGTGATCTGTCACCTGAAAGATTACAAGAAGTGACGTTTGTTCTCTTATGAATTGATTCCTCCTTAAAAATGCTAAGCATCCTTCAAACAACCTTTTGACAAAAAGATATGGTATGCCAGTTTCAATGATCTTAATGAAGAATTCCTCTAATGGATTTTTCAAAGCTCAAGGATTTCTGGAACTTAAACCCATGTGAATATAGTTGTTAGTTTTCCAGATTTTCTATTTGCTAACTGCTTAGAGAGCGAAATAGAGTAAAAAAGCAAGTTGAATAATTTGAGAGAGACAGAGATATTAGAATTTCTAGACTCAGTGTCTTAATTTTAAAAGTATTGCCTGGTGTGATGGTTAGACTAATGTGTCAACTTGGTCAGGTAATTGTGCCCAGTTGTTTGGTCAAGCAAGCACTGGGTTAATTGTAATACAAGGACATTTATGGGCTTTAGTCATGGGTGAGTTTACTGCATAGATGGCTGATTACATCTGCATGAACCAGGGAGATTGCCATCAGCAATGAGTGACACTTTATCCAATCAGTTGAATGCCTTAAAAGGGGAAATGATTTCAGCATTCAGAGAGAATTTCCCAGCTCGTCTTTGAACAGCCAGTGTCTCTGGGAAAATCATCAAGGACCTTCACTGGACTTTCATCCGAGCCCCTGGTTTGCAGCCTGCCTGTGGAACCTGGACTTGTGCACCCCCACGGTCATGTAAGAGACCCTTATAAAATCTCATGCTATTTACAGATTTCTCCTGTTGATTCTGTCTCCCTAGAAAACCCTGACTTAATACACCTGGATTTTTAGTGATGTGGATGCTTGAGTATGCATGCCATAAAAGCCCATTATCAGTATGGCTTCTTTCAGTAACTGTGAAAAAATCTTTAATTAAAGGAAGATTCTCCTCTGAGACATGGTCTCATCTTGTTTCAATAAGCATGACCTCATGTAACCATTAACTTGTCTGTCTTTATCAACCTCTCAGCACCAAGCTTCTGTCATATCTCCATTTGTGATGCCTTTCCCACATACTCTTTTCCCACCATCACATTTTTGATCCAGGTCCCAGTCATTCCATCTCTGGGTTGCTGCAAAACCCCCTCACTATTCTCTCTCTCTAGGCTTCTCTCTTATTGTTCCTTCTTGCTACCAGTAGATGAGTCTTTTTCAATTACTTTTGTGTTGCCACTTACCCTTCTCATATCTTAAACTTTTTAAATAATAAAAAATGATCCTGGCATCCAAAGACTATCTGGGCCTGTATTTTTCTCATTTTCTTTATTGCTTCTATGTCAGTGCTGTCCAAGAGATCTTTCTGTGATGATGGAAATGTTCTATATCTGCACTGAATTATACAGCAGCCATTAGCCACATGTTGAGTGCTAGAATGGGCTAGTGTGACTGAGGAACTGCTAAAGTGTTATGGCTATTCAGACTGAGAAACCAGCTAATGTATTGGACAGCACATTTATCACCTATTCAAAATAGTCAGCTTATTCTGTCCCACATATGACTTACAAATTTCTTCCATCTTGCCTTTGTTCATCATATAATTTCTCCATGTTCCCAATCCCCTTATTTATTACTACTCTTCTCATTTTTGCCTATTCACATTCCACCCCGGGGAAACCATCCCTGATCCACCCCATCCAGGTTGAAGGGATTTCTGTGCTTTCAGCATTCCCAAAGTTGTTTTGTGTTGATGTCTTCCTAACATGATTGCAAAGTCTCTAAGTGTGAAAACTAGTCAGCAATAAACACAGTGTCTAATGCTCAAGTAGATGTTCAATAGCTAGTTATTGATTGATTGTCAGCAGTGCTTGTCAGCATGAGAAAATAAGAAAAATAAAATGGATGCTATTTGGGGCTTCTAGAGCCAGAATAGGCTGAGAAAAAAAAAATGACCACCAAATCTCAGCAGGATATGAGGACAAAGGTTTATTTCTTGCTTGTGTCCTTTGTTCATTGTGCTTGACTATGGCTCTATTCCAGGGTCTCCTTTGATCATCCCCTTAAAACTTCTGCCTGTAAGTGATGCATGACGTTTTATTGATCAAGACAATCACCTGGACAACGTTGAGGTCAACAGGGCAGGAAGTTATGATCCTCTTGCATGGAACAGAATCTCTTTTGTGGAAAGTAATATAATCTACAACAGTTACCAGCTTTTTAAGTTTGGCTTTCAGCATTTTCCTTTCTCCTTCTGGATTAGCTTCACTAACTCATCTCTGCATCTCTCCCTGCTCCAGACTATCATTTAAGTAGTCTCCAGAATGTTCTCCAGTGGCGCAAATCTGATCATTTCATCACCCTGAGCAAAAGCTTTTTGAAAACTCCCCATTTTGTATATGAAAAGCCCAAACTCCCAAGCCTGGCACTTGTCAATCTTTACAATCCTCCTTCCTCCTTTGTCACTTTCTGCGATGTATACTATGCTTTTGCCTCCTCTGAATTGCCTTTCTTTGAAAGCAACCAGATCATCTACTTCAATCCTTTTCCCTGATAACCATCAAATAGAGACCCAGATCAGAGAGATCTCTGAGAATTATTGTAAGCAACCCAACTTGAAAGAGAGATTCATACCTTCACTGGTGCTTCCAGAGCATACAGTACACACCTCTTGTTACATAGCATTCTTGAACTGATAGTATTTGTTGATTTTCATTGCTTTCCTTCCACTTGCTCAAAAGTTCCTTACTGGCAGAGACTAGACACTGCTTTACTCATTTTTATAACCTTGGTGCCAAGTATGGTGCTTGTATTTAATAAATCCTTCAAATAGCAAAATTCCTCATCTGGTAAAGTATGGCTAATTGCACAAAATTTTGCACTTGGTGTTTAATACCTCCTTGATAGAGGATAATTTATGAAATGAAAGTAGAATTACTGTAAGACCCAGAAACTATCCATTAAGCTCTTATTTGTGACCAGATATAATTTAGCAGTGAAAGGTCATTAATGGACTTGGACAGAAAACTTTTAAAAGCTTGTCCATTTATTGGGAATCTTGGCTCTGTATTTGGTCCTTGATGAGCTTGTTAAAAAACAAAGTCAATGTTTTACACATTTAAGGAAACTTTTGACTCCCTCCATAAGAAACATGTGGATGTATTTTTACAACACAGTTATTTATTTAGAGGCATCTTCAAAGTTGATGTGTTTCTCCAAGAATTGAAATTGCATTCTTCTTCAGCTTTATTGTCTCTACCACTGATCTACATGCAAATGAGAGGAAAACCACTAACCAGTTCTGTTGGCCAGAGAAAAATTTCCTGAACTTACTCTTCCTGAAAAGTCTTTACTGAAAATACATTAAAAGAAACTTGGCAGCTTCTCCCACATAAGTTCACTGTCAATTAACACATAGCATGGTCTCTTGTTGCATTGGGGGATGCTAGAAACTTTATTGATTGTTTTTGAAGATCAGGGCATCTGTCCAGTAATGCATGCAATATTACTAGTAATATGAGCTTGATATTTGTAGACTTTTTTGGTTCAAGTCTTTGTGATACTTTTAGATGGGTGAAATACTCATATATAAGCCCAGATATTAGTATATATCTCCTTGCATTGCATAGAAAAGACTCGAGTTTTTACATGTAACATTCATTTATATTAATTGCTTTGGAAATTTGCTCTATGGGCTTCACAATGCCAAAGACCAGAATAGCTCATGGCTGCTTTAGCCAAAAATCTGTTTTTCTAAAAGCTATCTCTTCAACTGCTTTCCGGTAAATATAGTCCTCTGATCCATTCTTATAATTTACCATGAAATGCCTAAAATAGCAGGCCTCGTTCTGCCTTCAACCAAGAGATTCCTAATTTGCTGTAACCTCAATTGCCATTTATTTATTTGAAGCTGATTCTGCTGCTAACCATTTAACTTCAACCATTTAGTTCCCATTTAACTTCAAGTTTGAAAGCCCAAGACTGAATTCTAGTCCCTTCTCTTAGATTTCTTAAAAAACAAGTCAGATAACAACTAAAAATGCTTGGTAACTGATAACATGTTTGACACATCAGATTTTTATTGTTTCATCTAGATTTTATGTTGAGATCCTAAGATGCGTAGTACTATAAATAAATCAGAAATGTTCACAGAGGGATTTCTTGAACCACTTACATTTTCCTTCATGATGAAAGAAATAAGGCAAGATTATGATTCTTCATGTTAAGAAGATTAAAATGAATGCCCAGCGTGAGCAATAACATCCATCCATCCATTCATTCTCCAAATATGTTCTTAGTGTCTTCTAAGTATACAATGCTGGGAATACAGTGATGAATTAAACAAACATTGCCCCTACCCTTATACAGAGTACAGTCTTATTGATGAATTCTTAAATAAATTACTGTTATCCATGTTTTTTTCATGGGATAATATGACTAGTGGAATGTTGGTTGCACAAAGACATTAATACTTACAACCAAAATTTGAATTAATAAAAATAATTCTTGAAAAGTTTCCCTTTGGTAAGTTTGCTTCCATTAGCAAAGACATGATCACACTGGTCGCTGTCTGTCATGGGAAATCATTTGCTCTCTGGAAATATAATTTGCGACTCTTAGTATTTTAGCCAGCAGGACGCTAAACATACAGTGGTGAAAAGAGTCATACTTATAGTAGTGGCAACTGGAACAACAGGTTCCCTTTTCCCTTAAGAATGGTAATAATTTCTATTTTAGAGTGAGGAAAATCTTCCATACAACATAGGCATGGCATTCTGGCAACTGACCTTCCTATCCTCTTGTCTATCTTCTTTCTTAACTTATTTTTCATCTTCTTATTCATTCATTCATTTAAAACATTTACAAAATGCCTTTGTTTAGCTGCAGAAGAAATTTTAGTATTAATTATCCATTTGAATTTCCTGAGAAACTGGTTGGAAGAAGATCTTTACCAGTTGTTTTACCATCTTACAGTGACTTTTTTTTTGCCACCAAAAGTAGATATGCACTATAGTTTTCACACACCCCAAATCACATCTTTGCCATGACAAACAGTGAGCATTCAGGTTTCTTCACTGCCGCTGCTGGCCCTTCTCTAAGTTCTGCCATCTCCTGGATATTCCTTTCTCCTAGTCTAGCGACTTTGGGGCTATTGGCCTTGAGGGGATTGCAGTGTTCTTAAAGAAAGGGTGGTCTCTGCCCTTCCTGTGGGGCGTGTTTTCATCTTTGAAAGCTAGGTGACATGGGTGCAAAGAGAAGACCCTGTCAGGAATAGGGCATCTGCAAGAAAAGGGGAGATGATGTCTCATTCCCTAGTTGGCTACCTGCTAAAGCAAAAGACTTGCACATGTATACCTAAGCCTCCAGGAGCTGGGCTGGAGGGTAGAATGGGATTTGGAAGAAAGCTGCTTCTGGGAAAAGAGACCATAGCAGCAAGAAACATTTGGGTGGGACATATGTGGCAGAATGTGGTGAAGGGTGGAAGATACTGGCGGTCGCGTCAGATCCCCTACATCAGGGAACATGCCTGGGTAATTTCTCAGAAAGGCTATCACACGGGCTGCCTTTGATTGCCTGCCTCTTTATGGACAAGGACTAAAAAGGAAAGGACTCAAAATGTACACATTTACATGTTTCTTGCTCTGGAGCTTCACTTGGGAGCCTAGAAGAGTGAGGAGGAAGAGGGTCAGAGTATATCAAGAGCAGACCATGCTTTGTAGGGAGAGGGAATTTGAATAAGACATTGAACTAAATTTTAACCACCAGATTTTCTTCCCAGCCGTAAAGGAAGATTTAGCATACTATATTTATGAGTATTGATTAGAAAAAAAATAAAACTGCTTCAAAGGTTTATGTTACTGTGTTGAGGCACTTAAACTGATGAGAAATACTAATTCTCTTAGTATCTGACTTATAATTGTAAAATTCTTATAGTGCACATTTAAAGGAGGAAATAAGGCCTTAATAGAGATTCAACCGATAATGACTGTATGTTGCATTTTGGCACGTAATTAATCAAATGTGTATTAACTTCTACTGTGGGTCAGGCACCATACTGGGTACTTGGCATACAAAGAGAAATAAGTTAGAATCTCATAAAGCAGAAAGCAAATAATTACCCTAGAATTTGATGGGTGCTATCATACAGAAGGAAACCAAGAGCGACGTCTCTGATTTTATTGCTATCTCTTCTGAAGGTCTAAGCTTTCATTGTACATATGATTTGCTGCAAACCCATTTAAAAATAGTAGAGAAGAGTTGTTATTTTCTTTGGGTACTCTTTAAGCTATAATTAATAAGGAATAAAACAGCACATCTCTCAGTTCTGTATTCTATGATGATATATTTTTTTCTGCTATCCCTTCTCTCTAGTTGGGGAAAACGTATTTATCTTTTGAGGTCCAACTAAAATGCCATCACATGGAGTTTTCCCCTGATTATGTCAGATTAAATTAATGCCTCCTTTTTTGAGCTTTTCTAATATTTTGTTCATATCAATAATTATTACATTTACTATGGTTTATTAAAGTTAGTTTTTCATGTATGAACTCCTTGAATGCAAAGCTTATGGTCTTTTCACTTTTGTACTCCCACCCCCACTACATTAGCTAAATCGTCATTATCTGCCACTGTCTCCATTCCTACTACTACAATATTACTGAGCTTTCAGTGTGTCCAAGAAAATACATGTCTTTGTTAAAGACATCAAATCATCTCTTTATCCTCAGAACTTTGATATATAAAAGGGGCAAAACATGGTTGTGTTAATTATAGGGAATAATACTATTTTGACTGATATTAATTTATAATAATTTTGCAAGCCACTCATTCTGACTCCACAATACAAAAGTTACAAATCAATTTGCAGACTCCCAAATCTATTTTTATAATCCTCAAAGTAGAGCCACTGGTTGATCACAAAGATTTAACTACATTTATATTCTTATTCTGCTCCATAAAACTGGCACCATAAAACTAGGAGTTAAAAATTGATAAGAGATGCTGAAATCGGACAAACATGGGCCTAAATCCTACATTTGACTCTTTCAATATCACTTTCCTGAAAGCTAGAATAGGAAAAAGAACATTACCTACCTCACAGGATTTTTGTGAGGATTAAATAAAGCAATATTTATAAATTGTTTAGTACAATGCCCAGGCATAGTAAGAGGTTATTAAATATTAGTTATTATAATTGCTTTTATGATTTTCTCTACCATTCTCTGAGATCAGATGGACTTCCAACTAGAGAAAGGAGAAATAGGCTTATCAGTGTGCTTTGCTGTGTGAACTTGTGCTAATGCCCTTCCTTCCCACTCTCCCAGTGCCCTGAATGGAAAAGGAAAATGGAAGCCATTACAAGATTGAAAATCCTTATCTCTATAGTGGTAAAGGGTACCAAATACTCATAGCATTCAATTTGAAAGTACAAGCTTCATCAAAACTTTAACCTAAATTTGGGGTTGGGCTAATGGTTGAAACCTTGAGGTCTATGCTCAACTCCTTAAGACTGATTTTGTCTTTAAGAAAATGAATTTAATCTTTGCAGAAATATATTGCTAACCAATATTCTCAAAATGGTAAGAGTTTACATTAGCATTTCACATGCTATGCCTCATTTGATCCATACAAAACCAGTAAAATAGGCAGTGCTGAGAATATTCCTACTTTATTGCATATGAAAAAGAAAACCTTAAAGAGAGTGAGTCGAGGGGAGAGAGAGGGAAAAACAGGTGTAATATGGGGGTATTTTCGGGACTTGGGAATTGTCCTAAATGACATTGCAATGACAGATACAGGACATTATATATCTTGCCATAACTTGCAAAATTGTGTGGGAAATAGTGTAAACTATAATCCACACTTAGGTGGCAATGCTCCAAAATGTGTTCATCAATTGTAACAAACGGACCACCCTAATGGAGGATGTTGTTAATGTGGGAAAATGTGGGAGGGGTGGGGAGTGGGGCATATGGGAATCCCCTATATTTTCCATGTAACATTTATGTAATCTAAGTATCTTTTTAAAAAAATTTAAAAGTATATTTACAAAATAACAATAAAATTTTTTAAAAAAGAGGGTGAGTCATTGGCACAAGGGCATTCAAGAAGATTTGGGGGTATAATCCAGGCTTTATGACCAAAGAATGAGGCCTTTCTACTGCTATGACTTACTGTTATTCTATAGATCAATTGTCTTGGTCTGTATTTCAGAGAAAAATAAATGTATGCATCTGGGGAAATCTACCTATAAATTCTTAGTTCTTTCTCATTCTCCATCCACAGAACAGTACCTACCCTTTGCAGTTCCCTTGTCTATGATATTTCTCCCTCTTCCAGATCTCTCAAAGTTTGAGAAAATGTCAAGTCTGTCTGAAAAAGTTCTGTTTTATTTGAAATAATTCTGAATTCAGTTAACCATTTCATTATATAGGAGAAATGTAGGTTCATGTACCTGAGAGAAAGGAGAGCGGGGACCTGTCTGTGCTGGCAGCCGCTCGTACTGGTGCACACCACCTGACTCTAGCAAGGATTTGGAGCTGCCACAGTGTGGGAGGGAGAATGAAGTCACGGAGAAAGTCACAAAGTCTCTAGCAGCCAAAAACAGACCTCTGGAGCAACCCCCTCACATCTTTTAAAATTAAGTGTTCAGCATAACTTGAAACATTAGTAGATTAGCATGTCAATACATTTTCCACATCACTGCACAAAGGTAAGCTCTAAGAATAAAATGCGCTGTATTTTTTTTAACAGATAAAAATTTTAGATAAAAGCAGACTAGATCTTTCTAGTTGTAGTTATTGATGCCATCCAGATCTGAGCTCCAACAAATTCCGTGGTACCAGTGACCAGAAGCTTTGGCTGTTGTTTAGGAAGCTTTGCCAGGTCTTAAGTTTTCAATGAAATGACCATGAGAAGCCATCCTCAGTACCACTCCATTAGCCTTGGTGAAAAAGACCACCATTTTTCTGTTCAGGGGTAGAAAAGCAGCATTTATGACCATGAGTGTGGGGTATGATCAAATACTGTGAATCATAGCACTTTCATGCTTTACGGTGTGTAGGGTTAAAAAAAAAAAATAGCCACCTGGAAGTAAGGATTTCCTTAATGACCCCATGAATTGTGTGAACTTAAACTCCTCTCAGTAATTTCTTTCATAAAATGGGTTAATAATGCACTAAAACACTGTTGTCAGAAATAAATTAGTACTTTCTACGAACAACTGTGCCATGTAAACTATAGACTTTAGAAACGAAAATGTTATATAAATGTTATATAATACAGTGAGTCATTATTTCATGTGGACCCTTTACTTAAGGTAAACGTAGAACTGGAGGCATCTGAAGCCCAGCTCTTCTTTAGCCTGTTGTTTGAAGATTAGTATGGATGTTAAAGTCCCTCTTTTTTTCTGACTTTTAAATAAGAGCTCCCAGCAAAGGTGAGAGAAAATAGGGCTCACAGCCTTGGTTGCTGGAGCACTGCTCTGGGACACTAGCATCACATAGTCAGCGTGGCCTGTAACTGCTAGTACTATTTGGATTTAGAGATTCTTCCATGACCTACAGCTCATTACAGTGTAAAAGGATCAAAGATCTTGGAAAATAGCCTCGTGGTTACATGTGCCTTGATGCTCAATAACAATAAAGCCTCAAAAGAAAAGGACTTTCACGACAGCAACTCTTTCCTCTGCTCTACCACACAGTAGAAAAAAAAATGCATTATCAGTTCAGGTTTAACATGCAAAAGAGCTCAAATAAATAAGAAAAAGGCGCATAACCCCCATAATTCTGTTACCTACTGCTACCATTCTGTGTGTATCCTTTTTCTCTGCATTCCCAACATAAAGTCTTTCCTTTGCTGAATTGCTAACTTTAACTACGTCAGAGTTTCTCAACGTCATCAGTACTGACATTTAGGAAAGGATAATTCTGTGTTGTAGGGGGTCATCCTGTGCCTTGTAGGATGTGTAACAGTGTGCCTAGTCTCTTTTCAACAAGATGCCAGTGGCACCCACCCCAGTTGTGACAACCAAAAATGTCTCCAGATATTGCCAAATGTTCTGGGGTGTGTGTGTGCAAATCACCCGCAGTTGAGAACCATTGTTCTCTTCCAAGGGAATGATGCTGAGGGTCAAAGATGCTAAGTGACTTAACCGCAGTCACACAACTCGGTGAACCTGGTCCAGCACAAAACTCCCGATTCCCTGGTCAGTGCTCTTTCCACTAGCTCATGCTGCTTTAACTGGGAAACCTTTCTCTCTCAAATCGCGTTCTAAGATATGTCAGTGCACACATTTTAATGAGACTTGCTCTTCTACAAGTGTTTAAGTAAATGATGTTTTTCCTTTGAGCTCTTTATCACAGCCGAGTAGAGGCTGTAGAAAAGGCGCCTGTGATTGTTCTTCACAGAAAGGGAAAGAGTAGGGCTACCTTCAATGCTTCATTCTTTAAGCTAATTTACAAGGCCTTCTAAGGACTGGCCCTCGTCAGCTTTTGTGACCTTATTTCCATCTATTTAGCTTGCCAGGCCTCTGAACCTTTGTCCTTGTCATTCCACACAACCCCACCTTTTTCCTCCCCCTCCATCAATCAAATGAAACTGTCCTTTTGAACAAATTTCTAATTTACTCTCCTTTCTGAGCGCTTCCTGACACTGGCATGATGTTGCACTTTGGGTTTCTGTACTCGTGCTCCTCAGATGTGCTCTGTGGCACACTGGTTTAGAGAGCTGCCCTGTGATGGGGCATGGGACTTGGCGTGAGCGTAGCCGTCATTGCGGACAATCTCTCTCTCGTACAGAGTTACCACATATGGCTAAATAAGAGAAGTGCTATGCTGCAGAAACGTTTGACACATTTTACCTTATCCTTCCTTAAGCTCATTTCACTTTTTTAAAAATTACGCCTAGTAGTAGTCAAAGAAACTAGTGCGTCTTAGAAGGCTCCATGGGAAACACCATTTTATATCAAAAGAGTGTTTCAGACATTTATTTGGAAATCAATTATTTTAATTAATGACATCCTGTCTTAGACATTTCTATTTTGAATAATTACATTCTTTGTAAGTGGGTGACTTAATGCAGGTAAAGTACTTAGTACATAGCCTGATACATAGTTGGTGCTCAATAAATATGAACTATTATTAGTAATGCACTGTAGTTTTCTTCATGATGAATTTATCAACATCCTAATATATAAAAAAGTGTGTGTGGTATTACAGTACACAATGTGTATTCGAGGTAATCAAGATAACCAATAAATATTTAATTTGCGTGTCTTACAGTGCTAACTGAGCACATGGGGCTTTGGTTTAAAATTCTTTTCCTGATACAAATTTGAGGCCCCATTCTAAATGCTTTATGATTTTTCCATTAAAAAAAATCAACACTGATCCAGATTGCAAGACAATTAAAAACACATATGAAAGAATAATATAAAAATCAGATTAACAAATTCTTCTTGTTTATAGTCAAGTACTACAATTGAAGTGATATTATAATTGTTTTTTTTTGCAAAATTAATTCTTAATTGCTCCACCAAATCCTCAGTTTGAAGTTTTAAGATGATTTATTCAAAATTATGTCAAACTTAAACATAATAGTTTAGAAAGTAACTGGACAGAAGATAAATGAGCATTTTAAGTATGGTAAAACTTTCATTTTTGATGCAGGGACCATTGATACATTCTCCACTATAGCCTTGGAGGCTCTATGCTTGGCAAAGCCTTTAAATTCAGATTTATTAAACAAAGATTTTACTAAAAATCACATATCTTCCAGGTATGGGAAAATTACTGCATTTTGGGCATTTGCCAAATTTTGAAGAGTAATTACTACTAATATTGTGTATGCACATAAGCAATTCTCTAAAAGCACAGCCTAGCATACAGAATAGATTAAAACTTACATAGGCTTTTTCCTATTGAAAATTCAACAAGAGAATCATATTTGACATGCCATACCTTCTTACAGGGCAAGTGCAAGATCACCGACAGAAAGGTAAGCTAAGTAAAGTTTGACTTCTTTAGCCCTGTCAGCTTCTATTCTACCCCTCCTCTTCCAGTGACCCCTGCACATCCCCCATCCTCGTCCCCTAGGATTCTGTGCTCATATGTTGAAATATCTGCAGTTTAAAAGTCTAAATAGGTAGACCAATGATTAGTACAAAAGATGACATCTTTGATGCTCTTTTTGACATGAACAGAGGTCTTTTTAAAAGATCCCTTAGAATAATCTTTCAATCACTCCACTGCTGTAGTACTTACCACATGAAAATGAAATATCTGTTTATGTGTCTGTCTTCCTTTGTGTAACATAAAATCCTGGACAGTAGGCACTATCTTATCATCTTTATAACATACACTCAAACCCAGTGTCTGGTACATGGAAGCTTTAAATCAATCGCTTGGATTATAAATTTATACACCTGCCTATTCATAATATCTGGATTATCTTTGCAACAAGCCCGTGATTCTTACCTGGTTAAATATGGGGCAGAAGAAGACTAGACCAAAGGTTCAGAAAACCTGAATTCTAACCCTGTCGTTACTTACTTGCTCAACTTGGTAGCCTTTTCACTCTGATTCTCATTTCCCCCATCTGCTAGCCGATGCACATAGACATGCACAAGATACTTTTACATAAATGTTTCTCTAAGTATAGTCTGAAAGAACTTAAGAAAAACAATTTTAAATATAAATTATCCATAATTCTTTCTAGGGGTCTCTAGTGGATGTATTTATTTATCAACTCAGCTTTGATCAATGTGCATCACTGATGACTCTTTTGGTGACAGAGAATAAGCTGCAACCCACAGGCAGAAGCTAAGATGGAACCAAGGGTTGATAATTAAGTTTGTATCAGTGCTTTGGACAGTGTTCTTTGCTCTCATGGTCACTGTTATTTTTATATGATGGTCTTCACTCTTTTTAGAATCCATTTTCATTAATGCTCTTATGAATGAGTCAGATCTTTAGGCTTGTTTGATTATTTTCATTTGAAACTCTGAACACAGGCAGTCATGGGGAATTCTTATATTTTCCAAGCAGCATGATGTGCTTGAAAGAGCAGAGTCCTGGGAGTTTAGAGATTCAGAATTGAGTTCTGATGCTCTCACTAAATAGCTATACTGGTATAAATTACTTTACCTTATTGGACCTCCATTTTCTCACTTATAAAGAGCTATGAAAAGAGTAACTTTTAGATATGATATTTATTACCCAATCATGCTGACATAGAAGCAATCTCTAAAGTATCTGTTGAATGAATTAGGGAATTAATAAAATATTGCTGTATTTGAGTATTTTTGCACATCAAATATAGTAAACCTTTCTTAATGTGATATTGGGCAAATAGTGGTATCATATCATAGGTATGCTTATTTAGAATATGACTTTGGTGCTCATCCCACAAAATGCCTTGTCAACCACCAAAATTGTGACTCACCTTCACCAGGTTAGTTAATTCTTCAAGCTTTTATCAAGAGCTACTAGAATCAAAGCTACCATA
Organism: Tolypeutes matacus; assembly: GCA_026826555.1. Taxonomy (NCBI): domain Eukaryota; kingdom Metazoa; phylum Chordata; class Mammalia; order Cingulata; family Chlamyphoridae; genus Tolypeutes; species Tolypeutes matacus. Next base: position 2,883,694 of record JAKSZT010054334.1, read on the forward strand.
TACTGTATATAAATAATGCATGTAATACTTTAATGGTAAAATAAACTATGAAACTATCCCCCCCCCGACTCCCATTGACATTGATAGTCAATGTGAAAGGCCTTGAACAAATAGTGGGAGGTATTTTATAAGTCACAAAAACAAGACCTGTAGAATATCAGATTTCTTGAGTAATTGTCTTCAAATTGCCTTTTGACTAATTTGCTTATCAGAATGCTGATAAGTTGGACTTGTTCTTTTGTGACATAGTCGCTGTTTTTTCCCTGATGCACAATCTTTGGAGTCTAAATAGGACATTATGGAAAAGTAAGTTGGAGTGACTTTGCAAGGATTTTGTCTGGTTCTTTCTTTTACAGTAAATGGATCCAATATCTCTTGCACTCAAGTTAAATGTTTATATACTTCTCTAAAAACCCTGTCTCCATTTTACAAGGATTTCTTGCTCCAAATTATTTAACTCACCAAAATATTGGTTAATTTTATTAGTGCACCCTTAATTCCTGAGATGTTTTTAAATTCATGAACAGCATGAGAACTACAGTAAATTGGGAGCAAACAAGCTATGTTATTAATGGGCATTAATGGGTCCATTGAAGAAAAGTGCATGTTTAGAATAGACATGGGTCATATTATTTACGGTACTTTCAATATGAAAAATCAGAAAACTCAACTAAAATTGGCTTAAATAGTAAATAAGTCTGGAAGTAGTGAAGCTCTAGAGTTGGTTAATTCAACATCTCAATGACATTTATCTAGGATCTATATTTTTCCATCTTTCCACTTGGCCACCATAGTTGTATTGGCTTCTGCCTTCATGGTTGCAAGATGGCCACAGCAGATTCAATTGTCATGTCCTCACCCAACAATGTCCAAAGCACTCCCCATCCCTTGTAGAACTCACACAGCTCATTGGCCAGAATTGAAATCCCATATTGATTCTTATATCAGTCATTGACAAGGAATAACAATCGCCATGATTGTCTTAACTTAATTAAGATTCACATACTAGCACTAAATAAGGTTCAGCCTCCTCCAAATGGCATGATAATTACCCTCAACCACACTATCTTGACCAAAATTGAAGTTCTGGTAGCATCAAAGAAAGAAGATAATGGTTATTGGTCGCCCAGATCATGTGTCACACTAGTCAAATAATATTAAAAAATCCATGAAAGTTTATTTTGGAATTTTTCTATCAAATATTACTGGGGAATTACTTGGTAGTCTTCATATATTTATTTTGCAAAAAATAAATTATTTGTATTATACATATATGTATTTATTGTTAAATTGATTTGACCTCTTAAATTTAAGACATATTTTTAGAGTACTTTTTCCTTTTATGTTTGTGGGATGCTCTTTCAGATGAGAATTAGTTCATCTGTATTTACCTTTTTTTTTGAGGTAGCAGAGGCTGGGGATTAAATCCAGGACCTCTTATGTGGGAAGCTGGTACTCAACCACTGAGCCAAATCGGCTTCCCTAAGTTGGATTTTTGTTTGTTTTGCTTGTTGTTTGTTTTTTTTGTTTGTTTTCAGGAGGCACTGGGAACCAAACCAGTGACCTCCCATTTGGGAGGTGGGTGCTCAACCGCTTGACCCACATCGGCTCTTCTGTACATTTACTTTTGATGTTGGTGATTTAAGCTTTGAGTTTCTTAATATCAAGAGTAAGAGGACACAATTTTGTACTTGAGTGTTGCACTGAAGTTGGAAAGTGTTGTGGAGACTTGATGAATGTTACACTTTCAATACATTTGGCTTAGCTAGACTGCATAGATGGGGGGAGCACAGTGGAAATGGAAATTGATATAATTCCATGTTGGTCATCCAGTGACCATAAAAGGCACTATTTATAGCCTTACCTAGGAGTTTTCAAATTGTGCTTCTGATATACTAAGATTCTGAGGAGATGCTTCAGGGATTCTGCACACACTGCATTTGAATTCATTTTGAATTAGATCTTAAAATTGATTAAAATTATAATCACTATCACACAGTATTGTGGACTATAACAAGTCTAACATGTTGGAAACATGTTAAGTCATTTTTTTGGACCAAACTCAATAAATCACTCTGGACATAACTGCATATGCTTGATTTTCTTAAAAATTGCAATTAATTTAAAAGGCTGTGATTCTACATTGGCCTCAGTTTTGTTAATTTAGGCTTGCAAATGTGCATGAATGTAAAATTTTATAAGTGATTAGTATGCTACTACCATGTATGTATGCCTTATTTAGTCAAATGCCAGTCAAGGCTCAGGTACTTTGTGGTATGATAATTGTGTAGTAATGAGCAAACCCATGCACTTATCATGGAGTTATTCCAATTTAGATGGTTTTGTGCTTAGACAAAGTTTTGGGGACTTGTCTTTTGTCTTTATAAATAAAAAGAATTACATCAGTTAACATATATTGTAAAGATTCAATTTTGACACAAAAATTCCCTATTAGTCTTCGTGTTTAGTCTCTTGAATCAGTATAATTGAACAATGCTCTGATTGCAAGGAAAACAGTTTTTAAAAAAACTGTTCCATTTACAATTCCTAAATTGCATGATTCAGGATTTTTCCAATTCCCTACAATTAAGGCACAATACAGAAATAAACTGGAAGAACAGACAGAGGAAGATTGTAGCTATTTCAAATTTTTGTGTAACTTATAGACTTTGTTCTCATTTATTTATTTTATAAATATCTATCAAAGGCATGCATATATTCATAGTAATAATATACCACTTTAATAGTTTTATACACTGGACTTCTATTTATGATTTCTATTAAGTAAACAGTCCAACTGAGAAAATGTTCTGACTTTATTAAGTGTCTTAGAAAGAAAATTTTGGAAAGAAAATTTGGGTACAATAGAGCCCATCAGGAATTAGGTGGTTACATGTGATTTGTGTATATTATTTTGTTACTTAATCATGAAATGCATGATGCCTAATGTTTTGCTTTTAAGATGAGGTAATTTTTCATCATAGTCTGGGCCACCTCCATTTTGTAGGAAACTATTAAATACTAAACATTGCTATCTATAACTTGGAGAACCTAGGAAGACTTTATGGAATCCAGAAACTCAGATGACAGAGGAGGTATAAACATCCTTCAAGCTAGATACTCGGGTGTCTGAAAGGAATCATGCTTCACCTCTGAACATTCTCAGAGTAGGACGTCTCTACTGGCTACACAGACTTTATGTCTCATTCTTCTCCTTGTTATGGTATTTGGCAGATACATTGTACACGAAGTTCTGCCTCCCTTTGTTTTCCTAGAGTCATCCTAAACTCTCCCATTGCAAGTACCCTTAGACTCTATCTCCACTAGTTCTCTCTACTCCATCCCAAAAGAGAAGCAATTTTTAACATGTCCTTTTTTTTTTTTTTGGCAGAGTTCTTAAACTTAGTGTTTGAGGGGTTCAAAAAAAATTTCTGAAGTCAGTTCAACCATATAAGATCAGTAGAACAATGGGCTAAAGCTTACATACTTAAAACACAAATCCAGGAACCACTGGGTACGTAAACTCCTTTTTTTCTCCATTCACTGGGTGGGTTTCTTTCAATATTAATGTGTAAAATGAAAAACAAGTGTGTTGTTTTCCTGGTGGAGGGAGAATTGGCAATATATTAATTAGTGGTCATGATTAGTTTCAAAATGATCACCATACCCCTCACTGTTTCTCTTGAAGGTTTTGTTGATATTTTAAGGAAATAAAGATATAGTTACAGATTACATATAAACTTACTTATATCTAACCTACTCGTATATATTAACCTTTATATATATATATATATATATATATATAATATCTGTTAATTGCTCAATCTGTCTAAAATATATATATATATATTTGTTAAAAACCTATGTAAGAGGGATAATACTTCTTTTGCCACATCGAGCAGTTTGTGGCCCCACACCATATCTCTGAAAATCATTAACTACAGAAATCCTATAGTACAAAGCATTTTGGTAGAGAAAACTCTGTCCACAGGCTCAGATTTGGAGACAAGCTGTTTCTGAAAAAGAGTACTTGTTGCCAAATGAATGTCCATTATTAGGAGGATAAATGGGTTTGTGTTTTATGACTGCCATTTCCTGTGGACCTGTCAGGGATGAGCCATGGTAGAATGGTAGAATCTCAAGTTGGCATTAGGGGTAGAATGACAAAATCTGCAGCAGGAATAGAAATAGGGGTTGAGTAAAGGAAAGCATTTGCAGAAAATATATTTGTTGCTTGCAGAATGTAGCATTGAAAAAGAACAGAATAAAATAATATGCATTTTTAATTGGAGCATTGGAAAGGACTAAGCTGCATGAGTCTATAAAAATGTATGTCCTTGTTATAATCTTTAAATTTTGTGTTTTAGAGAAATTGCAATAAAATAAAGGTAATCCATATTTTAATACATCCTTCGTGCTACTTGTGAATTCGTGATTGGAAAAATCATGGGATGGAGGAGTCAAGATGTAAAAAGCACAGAAATATTGCCTATCCTTCACTTTTATCCAATTCACTACGACATTTTCACATTCATCACTGAAGTAAAAATCATTATGATGTCCACCTCTCCACCCTTTCTGTACCTTTAAGACTTGTCAGCAAACTCTGCACTCAGTTTTGTTTTCATTTCCAGTAGAATCATAGGCTCTGGAAAGGCCTTCTTCCTTATAAAATACCTGAAAACAAATCAGGCGAGACATCAAACCTAACTATACTTATTAGTACTTGTAAGACATGCAGGGTAACAATATTAGAGAGTGTTTGCTTATTCTGAAGTGGTTTTTATTTTATTTTTTTAAAGGACTAAAACAGCTGTTGAAGATAGAGGTATTCTAAAAACATGACTCAAGCACATTACTGTGTGAAAATAGCAACCAGAGCATATCCTAATTTTACCACGGCGCTACACTTGCTAAGAAGGGAAGCAACGGATACCTGATGTTTATAAGATTGAGAATCAGATTTTTGAACTGTATCGGGCTTGATGAGTTTAGGAGAAAATTACTCCAAAGATTCTAAGCGTGGTCTAGACAAATATGAATATCTTTGCCAATTTGTAGCAGATGTCTATGTGACTATGGCAATATTTTAGCCTAACCTTGGTAACCATTTACCTCAAATTATTTTATGTATGTCTAGATTCTTATGAACCATTGATATTTCTTCTTCCCCTTGCATGTGCATACTATTTTTTTTTTTTTTTTTTTGAGAGAGAAAGCGAACAGAACAAAATGGCTCATGGTTAAATGGGAGCATGTTTAGATTGTTCTTCTCAGATTTAATGAAAATATGGGATATCTAAATATCTTAACTCAGTCACCATTCAAAATATGGAATTTTGTCATTTTCGAAACCTTTTCCCAGAAAACTGCCTCACATGTGCCCTCTCGTGGCAGATGCATACATTTATGCAGCAAGTTTGAGAAAACGGTCTTTTTTTTTTTTTTTTTTTTTCAGCTTTCTGTGCATTATAATTCAACATCCAAATAACTGAATAACAATGCTAAACTACACATATACCTAAAGAAACAATACTATGTTATTAAACTTTATATATTTCCAAATACATTAAAATGATATATTGAAATATTAGCTTACTCCCTCTTTGGCTAGACAAAGTACTTAGGTCATGAAAGTACCTTTTTTCTTGATTTTAACAGTCCATTTATCCAGCAATATGCTCTGATTCTAAGGGGAAAAGTAAACACGTTTTCTATAAAAGAATTTTCTCTTGGAATTTGTTTTATGAAAACTCTTCCAAAATGAGCTTTTAATCATAGCCTTCTTTTTATATTTATGGATTTCCTTAAAGAGCTATTTGAAGAAAGGAAACTGCCTCATTTAACTTAGCAAGAAATGGTTCTGATAGAAAACCACACCCAAATTGAAGGGTATGCTTCTAGACATGTACTGGATTAATGCCCAGTCCTCTTTCTTCTTCTTCTTCTAACTGCCTCTGTCTTCAGATGAATCAGTTCTTTTCTTATATGACTCCAGTCGATTGGTCAAGAAATCGACTTCTTATCCAAACCAAGCCAATCAAAAGCCTTCCTTTGGATTTTTCAAAATTAGAATTGAGAAAGAGTGTAAGTCCATTTCTAGTACAGAAATCCCTACAATATATTTTTGGGGAACTGTTCATGGCCATCTGTACTGCCAGAGTTTTGTGAAAGATGGTGAGTCAAAAATGGGAAGGAAAGTCTTGGTGGCACTCATGCCCCTGGTTCCTACTTTTGCCAAGACACAGCTGTCTACCCTTCACAAATCCCTGCCTTTCTGTTGTTTAGTTGTTTAATCCATCTTTGGAGTTTGTAATCCAATATAATCTTATTTTTGCTTAGGTTAAGTTGAGTTTGAGCTTGGTTCTTATCACTTTTCACCAAATAAATACAATAATACTGCAGAGTATGTTGTGAGTTTTCTTTTTGAATTTTTTCATAATCCAATTTATAGTTTGAGCGTTGACAAGTTCAAGGCAGAGTGGCAGGCATTACCTCCAACAAAATTGTGACCCCCTTTTATATTCATTAAGGGGTTTTATAGAGTCCAGTTTCGGCTGCTTCTGCCCAATTAAAAAGATCCCATCTCCTTCTTTAAATGCCTTGGGTGTTCCTTCTTTCTTATTCTTCCTTACCCAAACCAGGTAATCCTAACTTACCATCACATTGGAATTCATTCATAGAAATGTATTACCTAGTCCACATAATTTTTTCATCTTTTTATCTCTAAAATTATGGAATGATAACTTTTTTCTTATTTTAAGTAATTTTTTAAAGTAGGTGACAGAAAGGATATAAAAATCTCCAAATAGTTTGGGGGCATTCTTCTTTTGCCTCAGAAATGATCCAACATCTAACAGTGTGTCAAGTACATAGAAGGCATTGAATAAGTTTTAGTGGGATAAAATAGCAAAAATAATTAGTATTTATTTATATCTACTATGTATCAGATACTGGGTAGTCATTTATAATATTTTAATTTTTACAACAACTTTTCTAGGTTTCCATTATTATCCCCATGATAAATGAGCAAATTTGGAAAGCTGGCAAAGATTACACAGCTAATAAGGGGCTGTGCTGTCTCCAAATATTTCCACTATTGTCAACTGTTTTCTACCAAAGCAGCAAACATGGATGAGTGGTCAATTTATGGGAGTCTCTAGGAGTTTGACTAAAAGCTGCCACCATGAGCTTGATGTTGCTTTTATATTTGCATATAATAAAATTTATTTTCACTCCACTCTGTTTAATACAATATAATTACAATAAAATCAAACTAATACGCATCTCAGACACTCTTGGAAGGTATGCCTAGCTGATCCAAGGCTTGGTTTGTAGCAAGCTGTCGGAATCAGAGATTGAATCAATGAATTAGTTACAATGACTTGCCTGTTCTGAGGATGAAACTGGTGTAGTAAGCTTGCTGGGAGAGAAATTTCTCAGTCTTTCCTTGTCTCCTCACATAACTGTTCTTTGATTCTTTCGCCCATTACCCCAGTGTCTTCTGAATTGGGAATTAAGAGGCTTTTTCAGCCTCCTCCCCCTCACTGTGCCTTGGTCCTTAAATGATCATCTCTTTCATTTGTCACCCCTTCATAATAATCGAGCAGTCAACTTTGGGTCAGGCAATCCTTGAGCTTTGTCAAATTTCGAGATCCTAAGACATATTACGTAATGGCAGAATGCAACTTCTTGGATTAACAATGATAATCTTATATTTGCTAATGACTTTGTTAAGTATTTACAAAACATATTTTATCTCTAATCTTTGCACCAACTCTTCAAGGTAGGGAGTATTTCCCATTTCAGAAATGAGGAAACAAAGACTCAGATGAACTATGAGCTTTCAAACTCCACAAACTTCCAATGTGGAAGAGCCAAGATTTCTGTTCAAGTCTGTTTGATCACAAAGACTGTGCTTTCTTGACAATGGTAACCATATCTGTCTTCACAAAGACCTCATGGGCTAGGAAAGTGAAGGGATTAAAAAGGACATTATCCCCATCCCTAGGCCCCCTTAGATATGGTCTTTGCCCCATTAGTGGACCCCTGGCCTTGTTTGATAACTTAAAACAGGGCAATTTTAAGGATTTAGAATAAGTTGAACCAAAAAATCAGTGAAGAGCCATGAAACAAAACCACTAGACAAGCCATACAAATAAAGACATGGCCCAGCCAAAGGAACAAACTAAAAATCCTGATGAGATACAGGATTTAAAAATAATTATTCAGTGAAGCAGATGTGGCTCAAGCAATTGGGCTCCCATCTATCATATGGAAGGTCCAGGGTTCAATTCTCCTGAAAAAACAAGCTGACCCATGCGGTGAGCTGGCCCATGGAGGAGTGCTGGGCCCCATGGAGTGCTAGCCCATGAAGAAAGCTGGCGCAGCAAGATGACACAACAAAAAGAGACAAGAAGAGAGACAATGAGAGATGCAGCAGACCAAGCTGCTGAGGTGGCACAAGAGATTGAGCAGCCTCTTTCCACTCTGGAAGGTCCTGGGATCAGTTTCCAGTGCCACCTGGGAAGAAGACAAGTAGACACAGAAGAAAATACAGTGAATGGACATAGAGAGCAGACAGTGAGCACACACACAAAAAAACAAAACAACAGGGGGCAGGGATAAATAAATCTTTAAAAAAAATAACTATTCAATGATATCCACACAAATCTCCTAAATCCATTAAAAGAGTTGAAGGAAACTATGGCTAAAGAGATAAAGGATATTAGAAAGACACTAGTCAGCAAAAAGAAGAATTTTAAAACTTGCAAAGAAAAGTAACAGATCTTATGGGAATGAAAGACACAATGGATGAGATTAAAAACACATCAGATGTATACATAGCAGATTTGAAATGGCAAAGGAATGGATAAGTGAATTAGAGGATAGAGCATCCAAACTTGAAAATATAGAAGAACGACAGAGAAACAAATGGGAAAAATTGAACAGGGTGTCAGGGAAATGAACCACATTGTGAAATGCAAAAACATATGAATTATGGGTGTCCCAGAAGGAGAAGAGAACAGAAAAGAGGCAAAAAGAATATTTGAGGAAATAAGGGCTGAAAATTTCCCAATCTTTATGAAAAACATAAATATCAATATTCAAGAAGGAAAATGGACTCCAAAGAGATTATATCCAAATAGACTTCTGAGAAACCTAATATTTAGGATGTCAAATGCCAGAAACAAAGAGAATTTTAAAAGCAGCAAGAGAAGAGTAATTCATAAAATACAAGGGATGTTCAATAAGACTAAGTGCTGATTTTTCATAAGAAATCATGGAGGCAAGAAGGTGTGGTTTGATATATTTAAGATACTGAAAGGAAAAATATGCCAGCCAAGAATTCTTTATCTGGCAAAATTGCCTTTCAAAAATGAGGGTGATTTTAAAGTCTTCATAGATAAACAGAAATTGAGAGTTTGTAACCAAGAGACCAGACTTACAAGAAATAAGAAAGGGAGTGCTGCAGCCTAAAAGGAAAAGACAGGCAGAAAGGCTTGGAGAAGAGGATAGATATGAAGATTATTTGTAAGAGTAACAAAGTGTAAAAAGACAGACAATAGTAAGATAAGATAACAAAAAGTAAAGAATAAAATGGATGGAGTAAGTAATGAATCTATAGTAATAACATAGAATGTTAATGGATTGAACTCCCCAATCAAAAGATACAGACTGGCAGAATGGATAAAAAAAAAAAAGAGCCATCTATACTCTATCTACAAGAGATACACCTTAGACACAAGGGTACAAATAGGCTGAAAGTGAAAGTTTGGAAAAATGTATTCCACACAAATAGTAACCAAAAAAGAGTTGGAGTAGATATACTAATATCAGACAAAATAGATTTTAAATGCAAAATTATTGTGGAGTCGGTGTAGCTCAGTGGTTGAGCACCTTCCTTGCATGAATGAGGTCCTGGGTTCACAATCCCCAATACCTCCTTTACAAAAATGTAAAATTATTATAAGAGATGAAGAAGGTCACTATATATTCATAAAAGGGGCAAGTCACCAAGAATAAATAACGATAATATTTATGCATCTAAACTGGGTGACCCAAAATACATGAGACAAACACTGGCAAAACTGAAGGGAGAAATAGACATCTCTACAATAATAGTTGGAGACTTCAATACACCCTCTCATCATTGGATAGAATATCTGGACAGAGGATCAATAAGAAAACAGAGAGCTTGAAAAGTATGATAAATGAATGAGACCTAACAGACATATATAGAACACTGCACCCCTAAACAGTAGGATATGTATTCTTCTCAAGTGCTCATGGATCTCTGTCCAGAACAGACCATATCTTGAGTAGCAAAAGAGGTCGTAATAAATGTAAAAAAGATTGAAATTATCCACAGAGTTTCTCTGACCACAATGAAATGAAGTTTGAAATCAATAACAGTTAGAAAAAGAGGAATTCACAAATATACAGAGGTTAAACAACACACTATTAAAAAATCAGTGGGTCAAAGACAAAAGTGCAAGAAATATCAGTAAATATCTCATGGAAATTGAAAATAAGAACACAACATATCAAAACTTCTGGGATGAAAACAGTGCTGAGAAGGAAGCTTATAGCCCTCAATGTTTACCTTATAAAAGAAGAAAGAGCTAAAATCACAGACCTAACTGCACCCCTGGAAAAACTAGAAGAAGAGCAGAAAATGAATCCCAAAGCAAGGAGAAGTAAAGAAATAAAAATGATTAGAGCAGAAATAAATGAAACTGAGAGGAAAAGATAGAGAGTATCCACAAAACAAAAAGTTAATTCTTCAAGAAGTTCAATAAAATTGATAAACCCTAAGCTACACAGTCAAAAAAAAAGAGTGAAGATGAAAATAAATAAAATCAGAAATGAGAAGGGGTTCATTACTACTGACCCCATAGAAATAAGAGAGACCATAAGAGGATACTATGAACCACTGTATGCCAACAGACTAGACAATGTAGACAATTGGGCAAATTCCTAGAAACACACAAGCATCCTACACTCACCCTAGAAGAAATGGACAACTACAACAAACCGATCACAGTCATCAAAAACCTCCCGAAAATGAAAAGCCCAGGACCAGATAGATTCACAGGTGAATTCTACCAATCATTCAAATATTCAATTCCAATCTTGCTCAAATTTTTCCAAAAAATTGAACAAGAAGGAGCAATACCAATTTCATTCTATGAAGCCAACATCACCCTAATACCCAATCCAGATAAAGATACTACATAAAAAGAAAATTACTGAACAATTTCTCTAATGAATATAGATGCAAAAATCCTCAACAAAATACTTTCTAATTGAGTCCAACAGCACATTAAAAGAATTATACATCATAAATAAATGGAATTTATATGACGGTGAGTCAACACAAGAAAACCATTCAGTCTAATACACAACATTAATAAATTGATGAAGGAAAATCACATGATCATAATGTATGATGCAGAAAAGGAATTTGACAAAATACAACATCCTTTCTTTATAAAAACAATCTAAAAGATAGGAAAAGAAGGAAACTTTCTCAACATTATAAATTGCATATATGGAAAACACAGAGCTAACATTGTATTGAATGGTGAAAGACTGATAGCTTTCCTACTGAGGTCAGAAACAAGACAAGGATGCCCACTGTCACCAATGTTATTCAATATTGTGTTAGAAGTTGTGGTTAGCTCAATTAATCATGAAAAAGAAATAAAAGGAGCCCTAATAGGAAAGGAAGAAGTAAAACCTTCACTTTTTGCTGATGATATGATCCTAAACATATAAAATCCCCCCCAAAAATCCACAAAAAAGTTATTAGCACTAATAAACAAGTTCAGCAAAGTGGCGGGATACAAGATTAATATGCAAAAACAGTAGCATTTCTATTGAGTATTACTGAGAAATTTGAGGAGGAAGTCAGAATAAAATTACATTTACAATAGCTATTAAAGAATCAAATATTTAGGAATAAATTTAGCCAAGGACATAAAGGAACTGTATTCAGAAAAGTACAAAACATTGCTAAAAGAAACCAAAGAAGACCTAAATAAATGGAAGGACTTTCCACATTCATGGATTGAAAGACTAAATATTGTTAAGATATTAATTTGACCCAAATTGATTACAGATTCCACACAATCCCAATAAAACTCCCAACAGCCTTTGTTTCAGAAATAGAAGAGCCAATTATCAATTTTATTTGGGAGGGTAAGAGGCCCCTAATAGTAAAAAGTATCTTTAAAGAAAAAAACGAGGTTGGAGGACTCTCACTTCGTGACTTTAAAGCATTTGACTTAGCTACAGTGGTAAAAACAACATGGTACTGGCAAAAAAGTCATATTGACCAATGGAATCAAGTTGAGAATTCAGAAATAGACCCTCACATCTGTGGTCAAATGATTTTTGACAAGACTGTCAATCCCACCCAGGTGGGACAGAAGAGTCTAATCAACAAATGATGCTGGGAGAGCTGGATATCCATATCTAAAAGAAGAAATATGACCCATATTTTGTATGCAAATTAACTAAAAATGGATCAAAGACTTAAATATAAAAGCCAGGACCATAAAACTCCTCAGAAAAAATGAAGGGAAACAGCTTCAAGATCTTTTGGTAAGTGTTGATTTCTTTGCCAAGAAGGTGAAAATGAAGTCTACTCAATGGGAGAAAATATTTGGAAAACAAATATCCTATAAGGGATAAAGATGATCATGAAACTCAATGATAGAAAGACAAGCAATACAGCTACCACATGATGCTAGTTATGGAATCATGGGAGATTTAAAATAAACCAAACCTGTAAAAAAATAAAAAAGACAAGCAACACAAGTAAATAATGGACAGAAACTTGAATAGACATTTTTCCAAAGGGGAAATAAAAATGGCCATAAAGCACATGAAAAGATATTCAGCATCACTAGCTATGAGGGACACGCAGATCGAAACTATGATGAGATATCATTTCCATTTGATACAATGGCCAGTATATTAAGAAAAAAACCAGAAAACTACAAGTGCTAGATAGGATGTGGTGAAATAGTAATACCCCTTTACTGATGGTGGAAATGTAGAATGGTACAGCCTCTGTGGAAGGCAGTTTGGTGGCCTCAGGAAACTAAATATAGTCTTCTGTATGATCCAGCAATCCTGCTACTAAAAATATACTCTTAGTAGAATATACTCTTAGTAGAATTGAAAGCAGGGTCACAAACAGACATTTGCACACATTTATTCATAGTGGCATTATTCACAATTGCCTAAAGATGTAGACAATCCAAGTGTCAATGAACTGATGAGTGGCTAAAAAAATGTGGTACATACATATGATGGAATACTATTCAGCTGTAAGAAGTGAAGTTGGAATGCATATGAGCCTATGACAACATGGATGAAGCTTGATGACATTGTGTTGAGTGAAATAAGCCAGACAGAAAAGCATAATATTGTATTCTCTCACTAAGATGAACTAAATATGATGAGCAACTCATGGAGTTAAACACTAGAGAATAGGTTACTAGGAGATGTAATGAGGGTTGAGAATGGGGAGCTGATGCTTAATGTATGTAGAATTTTTATTAAGGTTGATGATAAATGTGTGCAAATGGATAGAGTTGATGGTGACACATTGTAGTATTACTAACACTGCTGATTTATAAATGTTATTGTGGCTGATGGGTAGTCTAGGGACATAAATGTCAATTGAAAGAAATCTAGAGGATAATCTATGGACTGTATAACAGTGAAATAACAAGAATGTTATTCTATGAACTAGAACAAATCTATGTCACAATTACAAGGTGATAAGAATATGGTGATACATGGGAAAAATACAACTAATGTAACTTAGTGAGTATAGTTAACAGTAATACTGTAATGTTCTTGCACCAATGGCAAAGAAAGTACTATGTCAATGCCAAGGGTCAACATTAGGTGGGTATGAGGAGGTATGGGATTTTTCCTTATAGAGTAATGAAACTTTCTTACAATGACTTAGGTGATGATAGCACAACTCTGTGAGGAATATAAGAGCCACTGAGTATACACTTTGGATGGATTTTATAAGGCATGGGTCTGTGTTAAACAGTGAACCCCATGGTGAATGATGGACTGTGGTTAACAGTACTGATACAAGAATGTTCTCTCATGAATGCTAACAAATATACAATACCTATACATGGTGTTAACTTCTCTAATAAAAAAAAAAGTTAGCTTAAAAAAAAAAAAAAAAAAAAGGCCTTGTGGGAGATTTGAATGGGTTGCAGAGATGGAGCTCAGAGCCATACTGTCGGAGGGATTTCCATATATTGGGGAATAAAACCATGACTTCTGTCTTATAATGTGTTTAACAATGAGTGATTAAAAAGTACAATTTACTTGGGAATATCATAAGTTTTAAATTTGATCATAGATCCTGGAACAAATTACAAAGTAAGAATTGAAAACCTAAAATGTGGTTTAGCTATACAAAGACAGTGCCAATTACAGTCATCAATGCAAGCTGCTTATCATTTATGAACAATTCCTATGTAACACAATAACTATGCTTCTTATAATGGCAGAAGCCATCCCTGGCTTTATTGCTGGAAATTTGCTCCCTGTGAAGAAGTAGCCCAGCTACTTGTATTCAGGAATGAATGTCCCATGTCCTTCTACTCTGGCCTGCTCCGGTTACTTCAGGGCTGCTCAGCACCTTGGAGAGACTGATGCCTCACTGTGTGCATGGTGCTCCACTGGTGACCCCTCCTGCTGTTGCAGTCCTGCCCTGGATGGCAGGGATCCAGCTCTCCACTGTTTTTTTCCATATAAATATATAGGCTCTTTTCCTTAATTTCCATAGTACAACAAACAATGGGAAAATTTGGAGTTTCTGGTGATAATGGGAAGAGAAGGATAACAGAAGGGATAACTTATAGCTTTCGTCTTATGAGGCTTCCTTTCTCACTTTAAGACTTGCCTCCGTCCAGCAAGGGACAATCTACTTTTCACCATGGGAAGTTCTCAATACTTCAGTGACTGGGTCAAACTGAAAATCAATCTGGGCCAAGAATTTTTCTTCCCCATTACCCTAATCTAAGGCCCACCTTCTGTGTTATCCTATCTTATCCCAGGACTTATGCCTTTCATTGATTGACGGTGAGACCATCCATTCCTTTCAGACAAAACCTCCTCCCACCCACAGGGTGCAACCTGACTCTGTGGCCCTAACAAGACAATAACAACAATACTGCCTCTGTACATTTTCTACGGTTTGTGTTGTCAGATCATCTGCCAAACCAAAACGTTTTTAGAGTAAAATAAAGAGCATTTAATAATCATGCCAGGACAATACACAAAAACTTGGATGTATATTCACCCTACAAATATGGGACATCAACAGTCCAGAACACATAAGGTTGCATCAAGTTTAATTCAATTCCTTTCCAGGGACTCCTTATCCAGTGTTCAAAAACTACTGGAGTCCAGTCTTATCCAAGATACGTCAAACATATCACCAGATACCTTGGTTGCATGTTATTTTTAATAAGATGAAATAGTCTAGAATTTAGACCTATCTGCAGTGTGTGAGGATTTCTTGTTCAAATAATTTTGTTTACCCAAAGAATGGCTCCAGAGAATAAAGTTGCAGTTGATTCTATAAAGACAGAAAACACTATTTTTTCATAAATTTTTACTTTTAACTTTTGCCTGTGTCTTGATTTGGTTGCCAAGAGGTATCTATTGATAGATGTCTGAGATGAAGTTGGGTTAGTATTAATCCATCATGACCAATGGGAAAACAATGAAAATTCCAAGTTTATAAAGAGTGCCTAATACACAGCAGATGCTGAAGGAATGACTGTATGGCTGTATTCCAGCACAGTGAAGTGACAACCCCACATTACCATCCAAAATTTAGCATAGTTTAGAAGTGACCTCATTGCTGTTTCTAAAATATAATGGGCAGAGTGGCCTAGTTTCAGATTCCTTATCATTGTCACAAATTTTTATAATGATGTTTGGCTAAATAATCTAATTTCCCAGCTTTTATCACAGCTTTGATAAAGACTCCATGGCTGATCCAATTAGCTAAGTATGGGAGACAAGAAGAGAATAGTTTTGGATAATTATTTTCTCTTTTTATTTGAAATAAACCAAATATATAAGTGTTAAGATAAACGTAGAGAAGGACATGTTACTTTTCTGTTTCTATGTTAACAAGAAATAGTAAATTGTCATGTTACTATCAGTCATCCTTACTTTGGATTATTTCACATGTTCAGATCTGTGGACTCACTTTCTCACTTTCAGACTTTTTTTCTTAGAATTTATTTATTTAATCTGTAGGCTGCTTTATAACTAGGCCTGCTGCCTTTGTTGATCCTAGGAGAACTAATTCTTCTAAGAGAACCAAAGTTCTCTTTGTAATGAAAGCTTTATGGATATGGGAGCCCATTTCCAAAGGAATGCTGTGGGTGTGTTGGAACTGATTATTTTCTGAGGATGTTGATTTTGCTTTTGTTTTTATTTTTGTTTTGGTCAATATGAAGGCAGTATACTGTAGTGGATACAAACAGAAACGCATAATGAGACTACCTGGGTTAAGCCTTCAGCGCTGCCACTTATTGTGTGACATTGGACATGTCACTTAAACTTTCTGTGCCTCAGTTTCCTCATGTATAAATTAGGGATAATGATGATAATAGTAATACCTACTTCACAGGGTTGCTGAAGGATTGCATGATCTAAAATACACGTAATGCTAAGGCAAATGCTTGAAGTCTAAGTACATGATAAATATCAGCTATTGCTATTTACACTCCAGATCTAAATAATATTTTATTGTCAAGGTGTAAAATAACATAGAATGGAGCATGGAATTCAACAATATATATTATTGGGTTGTAATGTGATATATTTTACTTTTGGAGATATTACTCCTTTCAAGAATCACAACTTGCACATCAGATGCATTTGGACATGTAAAGTAAGGGATAAGATTTACAGCCAAATTCTTATTTAAAATTCTACTGGGATTGAGCTTCAAATGCCACATTTAGAAAAATACTGTTTATAGGCAATTTTCCAAATTTCATGGACTCCATTTTGGAGCTGTCATCTAAAGTTCTAGTATCTTACTTATTTTTAACTCTCTTTATACAACTTGTGATAAAACAACTAATTAAAAGAATTTTTAATGGAAATTCAAAAGTTAGGTCAGATAAAGTTTTATTATAATTGCTTTTCTGCAAATGTGGTATTTGTCAGCATTACATATGGAAACGAAAGTGGATTTAGCTCTAGATGAGTGACTTGATACCAAATATCAGTTGCGTCATATGGAAACAAGGATTCTAATAAGAGACAATGTCTTGTTCATCAAAGGAGTTGTCAATTTTTCTAGTATGTGTAGAGAGCGTTTCTAGGAGTTTTCTTGTGTGATTTGTTAATTCCAAAAAGTTGGCCTGAGAATACATTGAAAGGGGTTTGAATTTAAGAATCTGGATATATCTAGAAAACATTTGTACTAACAGATATTTTTTCATTTAATTTTTAAAATCTTAAATTTAAGCTAATCTGTAAAAAAGATAAACAAAATTAATGTCAGTTTCCTCCATTTCAATCATTAATAATGAACAGACAAGTCTTTTACATTGTTGAGTTTCAACATGGTGCCCCAAATAGCCATGGTCAATTAGTCTAGCTTGTCACTTGAGAGGAAATCTAATGCAGGCTAAAGAATATTTGATGTTCATAATTATTTTAATTACTGAATTTTATGAGAATATATGTGTTATGGCTGTGTGGTGGATCATAGACACTGCTTTTCAGAAAAGCAACAGGCCTGCATCATGCTCTTGACCACATTCAGGAAAAATTCACAGATCTGGTCAAGTGATGCTTCATTGAGGATCCTCTTTCCTAAGGGCAAGAAAGGCTAACAAGGGCTATGTGACAGGACTAAAACCACCTAGATCTGATCTATCTGTTCCACTCTCTGTTTGATTTCAGATGTACTGTCTTCCACATCACTAATTCTTTCCTCCACCTGTTCAAATCTAGTGTTATGTGCTTCCAGTCTTTTTGATTTCTTGGATTGTGCCACTCATCACGATCATATCTGTTATCTTTTTATGTATGTTTACAATTTCTTCAGTATGTTCTCCCAGTGTCTTCTTAATATCCTTTATCTCTTCCTTCACTTCATTAACTTGGTCCATCATATTTGTTTGGATAGCTTTGATTAGTTGTTCAATGTTCTGCATCTATTCCTGGTTTTTAGTTTGTTCATTGGACTGGGCCATGTCTTCCTGTTTCTTAGTATGGTTTGTAATTTTTTGTTGCCCTCTGGTCATCTTTTTATCTTGATGGGGTTATTCAGTTGATTACCTTCTCTCTTTACTCTATGGTTTTATTTAATTGCTGTTTTTGTGTGTGTGTTAAGTTTTCGCTTTGACACTTTGTTCTTCTTATTCTATTTCATTGCTGTTGTTTATGTTCCCTTGGAGGAAAAAACTAGGGCCAAAGAAAGTGAAAGAGGTAAGAAAAGTAAAAGGATAATAGTAATAGTAATTGTTAGAAGAGGAACTGTTTAAGACCTTGGAAAATGAATATTTAACTCATGTAAGCAGTGTAGACTAATAGGAAGAAAAGTGGGGTACCAACAATGAAATGGGAAACCAAATAGAGAAAAATATATAGACTGAATTAAAAGGCCAGTATGATGAGGAGAGAGGGAAAGAGAAAAGAAAAGACAGAAAGAGAAAAGCTAATAAAAGAAAACAGGATAGATGAGGTAGAAACAAAAACCAGAAAAATTGGGGACTAAACAAAGAGAGGTGGTATGTAAGAACAACAGGAGATAGAATGATGAGGGAAGGAAAAGAGATAGCCTTGGGATAAAAAATTAGTATACACAAAAAAGGAAAATCAAGGAAGAGGAAACACAGTAACCAAGAATCAAGCCAGCAGCACCTTGAGGAATTTATCTCTTCATCCAGCTCCTTACAGATCGATGCCCTGAAGCCTCCTACTCTGTGGGTTCCCAAAACAGCTCACTCGGGCAGGACCTGGCCCCCACTCAGCTGTTTTTTGTGAGAGAGATCTGCCTATGTTCTTCTGAAAGAAAAAAAATTAGGACCAGATAAAAGGAAAGACATAGGAAGACAAAAAGAATAATAGTAATGGTATTAGTAAAAGGCAGAAGAGCAAACGTACAAGACCTAGGAAACTGAAAAATTAACACGAGTAAGAAGCACAGAGGAATAGGAAAGTGGAATTGAAACAATGAAACAAGAAACAGAATAGAGAATCAAATATATAGAATGAATTAAAATGCTGGAATGGTGAGAAGAGGGGAAAAGAAAGCAGAGAAGAGAGAAAGAAAAATGTAAAAAAGAGGAAGTATACAGAGAAAAAAGGAGAGAGGGAGAAATACAAACAAGAAAAATTGTAGACCAAATAAAAGAGGTGGAATGAAAGAACAACAATGGAAAACAAAAGATATAAAGATGAAGGAGTGAAAAGAAATGGCATAGGTAGAATAGATCAGTAACCAAAAGAATAAAAGAAAGAAAAAGCAAAAATAAACAAGCAGAGAAAGAAAGGGAGCAGATATAAAACAAGCAAGAAACAAGACAGCAGCAACTTGTTTTTTAAAAAAAGGAGAGAGAAGAAAAAAAAAAAAAACACGGAAAAACAGCCTTCTTTCTTAGATCCCTAAGGATTTCTCAGGTTGCTGGTGTTCCTCAATCACTCACCTTGCAGCCTGCCCTCTGCAGGTTTAGAAATGGGTTTTAGTGAGTAAAGTAAGGGAAATAAAAGAAAATGAACTTTTTTTTTAAAAAAAAGAGATCCAAGAAAAGATAATACAAAGAAAATATCTATATGTTCCCTGTCATAAAGTTTCAGCTGGATCCCTGATAACCTGGTAGATCTCATCTCAAGAAATAGCCACAAATCGAACCAGGGACCTCATATATGTTAGGCAGGAATCTCCCACTGAGCTATTCTGAGTTCTCAGGTTAATTAGCCTTTCAGAAGGCTATCTGCCCCTTTTCCCTTGGACAGGTTAGATCCTCTGCAGTCAGCTGGAGTGGTGCTGATCGCCACCTGTCTCTGCCTCCTCACTGATATAATTCCTCTCTTTACCTAGGTGGCTAGGCGTGACCGCCAGGCTGAGACGATCCCCTTCCCCTCTCCCTGTTGAGTCGGGGTCCCTCCTGATATTCAAGGGGGGCCCAGCTGGCTAAACTTGCTGCAAAAAAATCACTCTCCACTCTCCCAGACCCCTCTCCCTCACAGGGAATCCGCCATCACACTTCCATTTGGAGCAGGGGGCCAGGGGCTCCACCTAGTCTGTCCACGCTGAGGGCCGGGTGTGTGTGCCCCTTCCAGCCACTGAGGTAAGCAACCCCCGATTATTCCTGACTTCTCTATCTGTCCAGTACCCTCCTAGATGACTCAGACCTAGATGACCTCCCGTGGAGGTAGACGTCTGCTCTACTCTCAGATACAATTCGCCAGGAGTTTTACCCTCATTTAATATCTCGGGGGTGGGAGAGGGAGCCCTTCCTGGTAGCTGGGAGGTTTAAAAACTCATGATTACTTGGTTTGGCTTTTTCGTGTCTCTGACCCTTGCTCTTCTGGGAGTTGGTATGCAGTGTCCTGGTTTGCTGTGCCCCAAAGCAGGTCCCCACAGCAGCCTCTGGCTTTTTCTTTGTTGTTTTAGTGAGAGCTAAGATTTATATGTCTAGCCCGTCGGCTGTGTTCCCACCTAGATCTGGTCTAAATGTCCATTCTTTCTCTCAGCGTCTTTTCTGCAGTGTCCCTCTTTAGAATGCATTTTTCTGATGAGATGTTAACCTTCGTGTGGACAGGCTTTATGCCTTATTTTTCTGTGTCTGATACTCAGTGTCTAGCCCAGTGCCTAGCTCAAGGCATACAAGCAACATATGTGATTTAATGTAAAAAGCACGGCATAAGGAAAATAAAAATGACACAATAAACTGAGGCTTTTTGTTTGTTTATTGCTTTTGTTTTTTATGTTTCAGACATTTGTGTTTACGGGCGTTTTTCAGAAAGGAATCCAGAAAAGTGAAAATATATGTCAGTTTTCCCATATTAGACAGTAAGGAAGTATGTGAATGGTCCACATCCTATGCACATGGACCAGGCTGTTCCTTGATCTTGACCTAACTTCCTGTTTAGTTTCCTGACTGCCAGGGCAAACACTATGCAATGTATTGGCTTAAACAACAGGACCTATTACCTCACGGTTTTGAGGCTAGGAGAAGCCCCAAATCAAGATGTCATCAAGGCAATGCTTTCTCCCAGAGGACTGCAGTGTCTGGGGCTGCCTGCCAGCGACCCTTAGTCCTGGGCTTTTCCCCCACAAGGCAATGCAATGGCGGCCTCTCCTGGCTTCTGGGTTCCATTGACTTACAGCTTCGGGCTGCTCTCTCCGGCTCTCTCTCCCTCTATCTTCCCTATAAGGCCTTCACTAAGAGGATTAAGTCACATCCTGATTCAGTTGGACCACACCTGAACTGAAGTAACTTCATCAAAAGGTCCTAATTATAAGGGTTTGCATCCAAAGGAATGGATACTGTATAAAAGCATGTTTTTCTGGGGTACATAGCTCCGCGTCACCATACTTCCCCACGCAGAAACCAAGGAGTTAGAAACAAGCCAGTCCACGGGCATCTGGTTGTATGAGAAGCAGCAGTTAAAAGGATACTTTTAATAAGCTCCAAATAAATTAACTAATTAATCCTGCCTCGTTTAAGTCAATTTTCAGTTAACCATCAATTGTTCAAAAAATATTTAGGACCTCTTTAACTAGATTATCGACTAGATTTTTAGAGTTTTGTGATTGATATGTTAGATTAGAATGAAAGCTTTTCTCTTTCCTTGGGAAATGCTGCCTCCTCAATTTCCGTTTCTATATGTCTCTTACCTTATATGCTCTCTTAAAAGTCTTTTGCCTTATATAGTCTGCTATAGAAGACACACATATTTCAGGTATTTATATAATATATATAAAAAATATATGTATAATATATATCTATAATAGAGAACTGATCTGTTATGGCTTAAATAATAGTCCCCTTTAATAAAGGTTTTGTAAGTCTGGTTCTCTTTTATTATTTAAAGTATAAACAATCTTTTATATCTTTTATATACACACTTGTTTAATTAGAAGAAGCCATTCCAACCTGGTCATGTTGTTCTAAATTTTTTTTTTAAGCTATGCCCAAAGAGCCATTTGGAATAGTTTGTCAGATAAAAAGCAATGTAGGCATTGAATCACAATAATAAAAATAATTATTTTAAATTAACTTTTCCATTAAAATGTTACAGTGCTGTTCTTATGAGAAATTGTTGATGAAATATAAATGTGTTGAGAGTAGAAAATAATTGTCGGCAATCAATTTAAAAATAATTGTAGGAGGCGGAGTAAAAAGGCTTCCGGTTGTGATGGTTTTGATAACGGATGTTTCAAAGCACCCTGCTGGCTATATCTTCAAGGATAAATGCAGCTGCTCGAAGGGAAATATATTCAGGTCAACTAAACACCTGGAAGTCTTTTTAACAGTTCTTCAATATGTTTTGTTAGCCATTTTTAGATCTAAATAATGGTGAAGAATATCTGCTTTATAGTAATATTACCTTTAGTCAAAAGTAAATCCAAGCTTACTGGTCTAAGGAGGCAGAAAACTGTATATAACTTCTAAATGAAGGCATGCCTTAGGGCCTAAGGGGAACTTTCATTTACCAGGTTGTCCCTTAATTCTTCATTCGTATGAATACTTCATTAGACACAATTTGCTGGTGTCTTCCTGGAGGGTAAACTGACATGTATACATTATAAGGAACTGAGGAATGGAAACACTTATGTATGCATATTTCTTTGTTGATTCAAATAGAGGCAGAAATCTCTTCTAATGGTGATAGGATTCTAGTATCAATAATCTCTCCAAGTTTTGGTTAAAGGAGGCAATTGATGTTCAGTTCAATGTTCTCCTATCTATGTGGCTCTAAGCAGATATTACATGGTAATTATTAATAAAACTGTCGGCTTCCAGTTAAGTCACTGTGCCCAGAAATCAGTTCAAGAATGTGGTGAACAGTGTCCTTAATGGGGGGATGTAATTTTCACATTTTAAGAGAATTCGGTGTTAATAAGAACCTGACTTTGGCCAGAGAGAATGCCATTAATCTCTCCAACACACATGGCCTCTCTTTAGGAGAGAGCACCTGTCGCTTTCACACTTTCTACCAGTGATTCCCTGAGAACCAGCTTCAAGCTTTCTGTGCTTCCCTTCAGATCTTGGTTGCTAAGAATCTGGGGTGTTAAAAAGTGTTTGTGAGAAGGTGAGGGTGGGGTTTTCCAAAATCAGCACTCACATTCAGGTGAGCTGTATGGTCCATTGTTTTTAAGTAGCCCAGTAACTTTTATTTACTAGAACTAATTCAAACTTCCTTCAGATGGAACCTGGGTTCCAAGCTAAATGGGGATTTCAGACTCAGCCTTACCTCTCTGTCAGCAGTGCCACTGCAGGGCTTAGTGGGGCCAGAGTGTCTGCTCTGCCAACCCTCTTGTCAGACCTTCTTGATTTGGCTGGCTTCCAACAGGGACCAGAGCTACTGTGAGATATTATTAAGGACTGATACTAATGCTGACACTAATACTAATATTGCCATTAGCTTACAACTCCCAAGCTCTTATTAAGCACTCCTTTTCAAGGTCTCTGCATGTGACCCATCCTGGAGCCCTCATAACCTTCTGAGTTACGTGCACCTATAATCATCCTTTTGACAGATGAGGAGACTGGGCACAGAAAAATCAAGCAACTTGCCCAAGGTTCCCTCGCTAGTAAGTGGTGGGTTCAGATTTGATATTGTGTGGTGGGGAGTAAAGTCCATACTATTAACCACAGCAGCGACTGCCTCTCTGCAATGGCCTCTCCAGGAGAGGCTCAGGACAGCAGAGTTCACAAAGTACTCCTCCTCTCCTGGGTATGGGACAGGTGCTTCCTCACCACTGAAAGATGGGGATAAAGCACTAGAAGAGCAAACGTAGATTAACCATGCTTGCTTGTCCTGTCATTTACTGTTAGAGGCACATAACAACTGAAAACTGAGACCACATAATATAATGGGACAGAAAAATAGTTATTTTAATTCTTTTTATTTATAACTCTGCTAGCAATCTTGAAACATCATTCATTTATTTGTCTTCTTTCATCTAGACTCTCCTGCATTCTAGTCAGTGGCAGTGTTGAGTGGTATGGAAATATCTCACGTTTCGCCTTTCCTGGAAGTAATCTAGGATTAATCAAACTTTCATGAATTTGACACTTGTGGTAAAAAGAATAAATAGAACTTTAAGAAATTAACTGGTTTTTCTTTATAATAAAGCCATAAGCACTCATGGTTCTCTGATTCATGGTTTCTTGTGGTTCTGAGAAAAATGAAAATTCTTACATCATGTACTCTGAATTTGGGCAAAGTGAGTTGAAGGCTTGCCTTACAGCCTAGTAGCTGTGTGACCTTGGGCAAGTTATTTGACTTTCCTGAGACTTAGTCTACATACAGTCTGGAAAGTGGAAATAATAATAGTACTTAGCTCACAGATTTGTTGTGAAGTTAAAATCAGATAATGTGTGTAATACACTTGGTATATGCTTAGCACAATGACATTGTTCAACACATTATAGGTGTTTATATTAGTTTATTAATCTTAGTCTCCATTTTTATTTCTCTCATTTTCTTCTTATGAGACCAGCAGACTTTGACTTAAGAGTGAATATAGGGGAGAGGATGTAGCTCAAGTGGTTGAACGACTGCTTCCCATGTACGAGGGTCTTCCTAAAAACAAAACAAAACAAAACAAAAAACATAAAAAAACCAACTCTCATTGGGGAGTGGATGTATAGCTCAGTGGTTGAGTGCCTGCTTCCCATATATGAGATACTGGATTCAATCTCTGGTACCTTCTAAAAAAAAAGAGTGAATATAAATTTATAAATATAAATATTATGTACTTTGAGAGCATGTTTGGACAGGTGTCTTGGTACAATGGAAATCACTGAACAAGTTACCAAAAAGTTCTACTGTAAACCCCATAGTTTTTTATTTTATTACTGTGAGCAGGTCATTCTAGTAATTTGGGCCTCTGATTTTCCCTATAAAATGATGACAATTAAATCTTCTCTAGATATTTCATAGAGACAAGGACTTGCACTCCAACTCCACCACTTCATGGACAAATGGCTTGATCTTTGTTAGCCTTAGTTTCCACATTGGTAAAATGAAGTTAATGATAGTAACGCTG
This sequence comes from Tolypeutes matacus, assembly GCA_026826555.1. NCBI lineage: Eukaryota > Metazoa > Chordata > Mammalia > Cingulata > Chlamyphoridae > Tolypeutes > Tolypeutes matacus. The sequence goes on from JAKSZT010054334.1 coordinate 2,909,006, forward strand.
GCATAAAGTTGTCAAGAAAATTAGATGAGAAATTTCATGTATACTATTTAGTCTGGCATTATAGTAAGTGCTCAGTAAGAGTTAGATATATTTTATGAATGTGATTATAATTGCTACTATTATTATTAAATTGTTATATCAAATTATAATGTTTTTTTAATTTGTTTTAAAATATAATGATTTATTAAAATATATAACTATTCTAATACATTTACCTTTGATTTAAATGATTATTACTTAATATGTAAGGTAATTATACATAAAAGTAATTCTATATGCAAGTTGCTCTTATAACATTACCTAGCATGTATAGACTGTCAACATATATTTGATTTAAAATGTTAAAAATATAAAATAAATTAATCCAGGTTTTTGATTATTCTATGATAAATATTAATGAAAGCTGAATATAGTATATTTAGTATGATGAGATACAGATTTCTGTAGTATGTTTTGACTTAAGTTGCTCAATGTTTATAGGTTTATTTTCTATTTTGTCAATGGCAAAGAGGAATTGTTACTATTTCATACAACTCTCCCTTTGCATTTTGCTTCTCAGTAAGTTAGGATGTCCCTGGAATTCTTATATTCTGTTTTTAGCCTGGTTTTTGGATTTTAAAGATTATTTTTAATTATTGAAAAGTTCAAACATAGAAAGCTATAGAGAGTAGAATAATTGACACCAATTATCTACCACTAAGAAATTAAAAATGAAATTTAATTTTATTTCAATGTATGAATATGATTTGGAGGAATTGCAGACAGTTTAGTTTGCATGTAGAAAAAATGAGTTTCCCTGGTTTTCCTTCATATGTGTTCTTTAGAGTGAGTAACGAGTGAGGCAGCCAACACTGAAAGACAGCTATAATAAGCCAGGCAAGATATAGGTGTTTTACTTCATCATCTCATTTGATTCTCCAGGTGGTCCTATGATGGAGGTACTAGTTCCCTTGATTTTACAGAAAACGCAATTTGGAGAAATTGAGTAATGAGTTGTTGATCACACATCTCAGTGGCGAAAAAGCTGGGGTTCAAACACAAGTGCCTTTGACTACAAAGCCTATCTCATGTGCATTCCACAGAAATACTTAACTTCTTATAAATTAGGAATTGTGATCCTGATTAATAATGAAATTTATATTTGATGGAAATGTGTTAATTTATTCAAGAAATATTTACTAAACTCTTACTATGGACCCAACACTGTGCTAGGTGAAAGGACCCAATGGAGCAAAATCTCAATCCATTTTTCTCAAAGAAATTCATTCCAGGGAGGAAACAGTCATGTAAGCATTAGGAGAGATGGGTCATGGTGCTACAAGAGCACACAGTGGGGGCCTCTATCCCAGCAATGGGGATCAGAGAAGCCTCTCCAGAGGAAGTGATGTCTAAATAAAGATCCTGAGGATGAAATAGAATTAACAAAGCAAAGCAGGGAGAGGAAGAAGGGAACGTGGTGAAAGGGAAGGAGCTCAAGATAAAGCAACCGCATGCACAGAAGCCTGGAAGCCAGAGAGTACAGGGCATTCCGGGGACTGTAAATTGTTCAATAAAGCTGGCGCATAGGGTGCCAAGTGAAAGGGCAGAGAGAGAAAAGGTGAAGTGAATGGAGACCAGGTGGTAAAGGGCCTCAGATACTTTGCAAAGAAGTTTGGAATTTTATCTGAAACAGAACAATAAAAAGCTACTGAGAGATTTAAAGCCCAGTGACTTGATCAGTTGTATAAGTTGTAAAAGCTGTTTCTCGCTATTTTGTGGAAAATGCATGGAATGAAGCAGACTGGAAGCCATGAGGATGGTTGGGTGACAAGTGGTCACGGCCCAAACATAGAGCCCAAACAGTGGCACCGAGAGGAGTGGAAATGATCTAGAGTTATGAAGTGGGTAAAAGTGACAGAGATCGGGACAAAATATGAGGGAAGAATCAAGGCCTCTCTGGTTTGGGTAACTGAGTGAATGATGGTGCTAGCCAGACAGACCGGGAAGTGAGAATGGGTTTAGGCAAGAAGCAAAATATCAAATTCCCCTAGAGATCTAAGAAGAATCGTTAGCTTCAGAGTTCTTCATAATAAGATACAGCTTTTATATTAACCCATTTCATCTTTCATATCCACATCATCAGTTGCTAACATGAAAATTAGATAATAAATATTTTGTTGAAATATTATTGTGTGCATTACACCATGCACACAATAAAATTCTAAAAAGAAATCATTCAAATCTGTTGATTATAGTAGAAAATAAGACAAAAAGCAAATAGTTTTTTAAGGGCTAACTGCTTTATTGGACACCAGGCTGGCTGGAAAACGGCTTTCTTGTCCTGCTATCCAGCATTCTTCCTGAGGGAAGAGCTTTTGTCATATGTTCCCAGAACCAGAAGAATAGCTAGTACCTAATCATTTCTGCATGCACACATACATCAACAGGTATCATGAACCAATTTTTTTCTACCTATATTCATTAAGGGACTAATTTTCATATATCACTAAGTGAAGTGTTTGTCTATTACTCTTTGAGAAGTATTGGTACAAATCTAAATGGTGATGCATAGCAGAATCATAACAATGACTTTCTATATGTTGAGGTATTGGAGTGACATTTTTATGCTTTTCTATGTTTTCTTTTACTATGATTATGTATTAATTTATAACAGGTGTACATACAGAATAAGAAAAATCAGTGAAAGCTTTCCAATTTGACAAAAAAATAAAAAAATCTAATAGAATCTAATGAATTGGAGGACTGGATTGACAATCTTAGCAAAATAATTTATCAAAATAAAAATATAGTATAGGGAAAGTTTTATCAAGTGGTACATATTAAAAAACACCATGTGAGGACTTAAATTTATGAAAAGATGAAGCAGTCAACTGCTTATAACTTTACAAAAAGAGATAAACAGAAAACAATAGCAGCATGGTATGGACATACATGGTTATCATAGTCTACTCTGAATATTGGCATTTTATATGTAGTTCAACAATAACCTGGAGAAACCGAGGTATGTTCTGAATACTAAAGTAATAAAATAGTATTTCTAAGAGTAAAGGGTGAAGGAATTATTATTTTTCAATGCAGAGAGGAAACTAAAGGTGACATTATTTACTACCATAATCATTTATTCCTAAAATGGATGTCAGAGTCTCTAGTTCTGATTCCATGCTGGAGTATCCCATAGGGTAAGAGAAGGATGATCTTCCTTTTGTTTTAAATTGCTTCAATTTCATTAAATATTTTTAAATTGTCCATTTTTTCCAATTTAGTAACTGAATAGCTCCATTTCTTTTGTTTTTGCTGTAACAGAACACTCCTATCACTACATCTCAACATCTTGAGAAATGTTTGATCTTTTAACGAGTCCATCTAATTTTCCATTCTAAAAATTACACTTTCCTATACTATCTTTTGTCCCAGATCCACATTTCACAGTCCCCAGTAATTCTACACTTTTCTCTTAGTAACCCAGTTAATACTTTGAAATGGGACAGATTTTTAATTTTTAGTAATTGTTAATTAGTACTACTTTCTGTCTTTCCTTCCCTTTATAGCATATGCCTAGTTCTTCAGAATTTATCTGACATGAAAAATTCTCATTCTTGCTTTTAACCCTCAAATACTTTTCACATCATCATTCTTCTTTCTTATCCCTACCATGCTGCTACTCCCTAAATGCTGGAGAATAGTCTGGAGAAATTTTATCCACCTGTGTATCTGGTGCGTACACTGGATGCGGCTTCCGCTCTAGAGAAGTGTTGAATGATCTTGAGCAAGGCAGCCTGTCCATTAATTAAGGTCACTTATGTGTATATTTCTAGGTCCAAAACCCTTCCATTTTAAAATGTATCAATTCATATAAATAACTTTTTTCATGCCTATTATGGGCAGGTCCTCTTGTAGCTCTTTAACAATAAGTACAATATGAATCCAGCATTTAAGAAGCTTAAAATCTGGTGGAATGGGACTTACTAAAAGTCACTTTTAAAAACATTTGTGGTATCAGCAGTAACTAATGCAGAAAACTCCTTTAAAGATGTAGTGTGATGTAAAAGGAGGTAAGTAATGGGAACAATGGGAAAATAGAAGGGCCACATGAAGTGTCTTTGAAAACTTCATATTTGAATTTGAAAAATTTGGCAAAACTTTAACCTTTGGGTTTTCAAAAATTCATTTATTACCATTTCTTTTTTGTCCGTTTCTTGATATGCTGAATGTTAGTATTTCTCAAGAAAAATCAGTTTTTACTTAATTTTCCTTTCTGGGCTAATTTCCAATAGCAGCAGCATTATATGCATTTTAATTAAGTTGTTCTAATGCTTTTCTTAATATCTTATTCTTAAGCAAAAGTTCATTTCTATCTTAACTTAGTTATTAATGAACCTTGCATTCTTCTTCCTACCACCGTTGTAATTTTACTTAGCAAAGTGCTTAAAAGAAAATGTTGCTTCTTCTCAGTCTAGTAACAGGCAGTCTACTGCATATGACCTAGAAAATTCTGTTCTAGACTTGCTTTTATGACCTCTATCAAGTCCTTAAATCTTTCTGTGCCTTCGTTTTAAAATACATACCAGTAAGCTATTTCACATGGTGAAGGGGGCATTAATTAATTAATTCCTGCCAGGCTCTTTTTGTTTGTCTCAGTCTGTCTATCTGCCTTCCTTCCTTCCTTTCTTTCTTTGTTCCCTCCCTCTCTCCCTCTCGCCTCTCTTCCTATCTTTCTTTTCCTTTCTTTCAGCTCTATCTTTCTAAATCTAGCTTTCTAGCTATCTTCTATATCTATAGCTAGCTATCTAATCTGTCACCCAACTATCCATTCTTTGTAAATGCTTATAAGCCTTAGAGCCAAATCCCAATTGTTCTGATTGTTTGGGGAATAAGGCATTCTGGTAAAGTGAATTTTACAGATGACTTAGCATCCTTTTTTGAGTAAGAGGGCAGACCAGCAAATGACTTAAACCTTTTCTGTCACTTCTGTAAAATGGAGAAAATATTAATACCTACTTCATAGAGTTCTTTAGGGATTAAATGTGTTCATAAATATGAAGAATTTAAAATAAACCTTGAGACAATTAAGTCCTCAATCAGTATTTGCAATTATTATTATTACTGAAAATATTGGGTTCAAAACTAATTTCAAAAATCTTTCTAAAATCAAATTGTTTGCTTTCCTGCCAGAATAAATGCAACCTAGTATAAATAGCTGAATCTTTCTGTTATGATAAAAATGCTTATAAAAAATTTAAAAAAACATTTTTTTTTTTTAATTTTTGCCAGTGCAAAATGCTACCAAATAGTAAAGTAACATAAGGACAGAAAAATATCCATGGGATTTAACAGCAAGGTGAAGCATGGTAATCTTGAAGGGAGGTACTTCAAGAGGCAAATGGACTTTTCTAGAGAACATATGGAAAAATTTGTCATATAAAACAAGATATTCCATCTCTTATAATAGCTGTGAGAGAAGAAATGATGGATGTGGAAAATATGATCTGTGGGCTTGTTGGTAGGATGTTGTGAAATAAAAGTTTAAGTTGCCTACTGAAAGTCTGAGGGTGGGCGGGAATAGGATGTGCTGAAGGTTTGAGAAGGGACAGTAGGTAACAGGAAATAATACTATTAGGAGGGAATGCCACTAGTATTAGAAATCTTGCTACCAACAAGTGAGTGGGATCTTTAAAAATACCATTTTGATATACTCCTGGGAAATTAGAAAATTCCTGAATAAATAGAAGTCCTCAGTGTATTGGATGGCATTTTGCCTAGCTGAACTTGTGAATAAAATAATTTACTTTTTTTAATCGTTGCTTTCAAATTTAAAAACATCCCTGGAGAACAAAACACATGACTCTAATGTATCCTGTGGATTTTCTGCATTGAGGTCTCATTACAATTATTATCATTAGCAAACAATCAGAATAGGATCATTTTTTCAAGCATTTTGATCATTTTAAACATAAAAACAAAATTTTTTTTAGGTATACATGTCTTCTGACATGTATGCACGGGGAAATGATGAAGGGTTTGGTCCCTTGTGAAAAGGAGACTTTGCCAACACCAATAGTTTGAATTGCCCCTTGAGGGAGATTTTCCTGAGGAAATGCACCATAGTAAGACTCCTGATCAATGAGAGGTATGCCTCTATGAAATGGTAGAAGCCAGACTCAGGCAAATCAACTCTAGATAAGCGTCAGTAGATGTTAGGGATTTGGAATCTGATTCCTTTAAACTGTCAGTGCTGTGAGTACCTAGAAAGTGTTTGTTTATGCTCTGGGATACTATCCCCTGATTTGAAGATCATTTATCTGTTGCAGATAAGCCACAGGCAATGCCATGTTGTACTATCAAATCTCTTAGAGATTCCAGTGTTAACATTTTATTTTTTGTTCTTGTTTCTTTTTTTAAAGTCACATGGCACTAGGGTTCTGGAAGAAGTTTTTGTGGGAAGAAGTGTTTGTGAGTGAGGCTGAATATTATCTGGGAACACACACCTATGCTGTCTCCAAAAATGCTTTTATTTTTTTCTGGTGAGAGTATCTGATCAAGTATATACACCTTTTCACCGTGTTCTCTGGATTCCTGCTTCTGAATCCCTCAAACAAAGAGAGCTCGAACAGATCTCTCCCTTTTAAAACTACACACAATCCTGCAATGCTTAAATCACAATCTTCACTAGTTTAGCCATACTTTTGGAGCTCATGCTGTACTAATTTTCAAATTTTCTCTGATGTTTTCCCTAAATTTTAAAAATTTAATTATTTATGCAAAATAAATATAAAATATGGGTTCGAACCCATATCTTTCCCTGCCTTTTATACTTGAGTGCATTTTCAGTTTTCCTTTTCACTTCTCTTGATGTATCTCTTGCTGGAGGAATTTTGCTTGGCTACACAATAAGCTATGTTTAAAAAGTGGCCCTGGGAAGGCAGCCTGAAAATTTGAATCAAACAAGATGCCAGGAGCCAATGAGGAGGTGTTGTAGGGACTGGATATGCCAGGATCAAGCAAGGTTGTGTGGCAGGAGGGAGGAGTGGAAGGAGAGGGCAAGGCAGTGATTCCTAACACTGACTGTATGTTAATGTCCTTTGGGAGGTTTTTTAAGTACTAATGCCTATTCTGGTCGATCCAGATGGCAGCATAAGACATTCCAGGATGGAGCTCCCCCACAGAATCTTTGAACAACTAACAAAAACTGAAACTGGCAGAATCATCTTTTAGAATTACAGAAAACAGTTAAAGGGTTGCAGTAACGGGGTGACAGCTGAATCAAGAAAATGCAGCTTTTAAAAAACATTACAAGCCAAGGCTGTGTTGGGCTGCAGGAGAAGATGGCGGTCTCCACAGGAGACCCTTGTAATTTTCGCTTGTTGGAAGAACTTGAAAAAGGGCAAAAAGGAGTAGGCGATGGTACTGTTAGCTGGCGCCTTGAAGATGATGACGATATGACACTTACAAGGCATGATTATTGGGCCACCAAGGACAAATTATGAAAACAGAATATATATAGCATGAGAGTAGAATGTGAAGCTAAATACCCAGATGCTCCCCATCAGTTAGATTTGTAACAAAAATTAATATGAATGGAATAAATAATTCCAGTGGAATGGTGGTTGCATAGAGCATACCACCGTTAGCAAAGTGGCAAAATTCATATAGCGTTAGAGTTGTACTTCAAGAGTTAAGGCATCTAATGATGTCCAAAGAAAATATGAAGCTTCCACAGCCACCAGAAGGACAAATGTACAACAGTCAATTTTAGTGAATCTCAAACTTGTCTTAAATCAACAACCTTCTATCATATTAATGTCTTAAGTATCACAACACAAAGTACCCACACATCAAGTAAAAGAATTCCAGGTGATAAACATGACCTGCACATTTGTAAGAATATATTTAACATATGTACACCCATTGTTTTCAGATAACAGGAGAGGAAAAATGCATTTTTTCTCTTATCAAGGCATGGTCATTTAAGCATAAACCTGGAGTACTCAAAATAGAATTCAGGTGTACAAGATGAAATGACAAGAAGTGTCAGATTACTGTGGAAGGATATATGTGTCTGAAAACTAATTTCAAGAAGGAAAAATTTAAATGGCGTGCTTTATCCATCTGCTTAGTGAAAGAATTGCAATTTGAATTGTTTCAAGTAGCAGGTACAATGAATATTGTTGCAAACTGTGTTAATTATTGAAGCAGTGTGGGTGCTGACTACTAGTAATAACAAAAAGATGTTCACGGGGAAGCGGCTGTGGCTCAATCAGTAGGGCTCCCGTTTACCATATGGGAGGCCCCGGGTTCGGTTCCCGGGGCCTCCTGGTGAAGGCAAGCCCGCCCGCACAGCGTGGTTGGCTGACCCAGCGAGCACAAGCAGCAAGGGGGGGATAAATTAATAAATAAATAAAATCTTAAAAAAAAAAAAAAAAAAAAAAGATGTTCACGGGGATTGTGGGAAGATGGCATTGAATTAGGCAGGCAGGGCTCAACTCTCTCTCAAAAACAATGGAGAAAGAGCCAAAAGCTGTCCAAGGAACCTACTTTGGGGGTCAGCAGACCAGGACACTGCTTCACAACTCCGAGGAGGGTGATGAACAGAGAGATGAAGAACCTGAAACAACAAATGTGAGTTACCAAACCCCCATGGCATCCAGGAAGGATTCCCCTCCTCTACCCCCAAGATACTGAGCTGGGATAAAACCCCTGGCTCACTGTGGCTGACTGAGAGGGGGAACAGACATCTTCCTCCCTGTCAGCTGTTATAAGGGAAAACAGAGTGGGAGTCATGGGACTTTCTTCAGGGAATTTGGCCAGCAGAGTCTGAGTTGAATCTCAGCTCTGGCCAGACCAAAACAAAGGAGACTGAAGGAAACAACTCTGTGGAAAGGTGCACCGACAAGTGCCATCTGCTGGCTGATACGGAAATTGCATGGACAAAAAACTGCTTTTGGTTCTCTCTATACCCTAACTCTTGGGAGAAAATATGCACCCCATTACTGAGTCCCTGGCATGATTTTGATAACTTAAACTGGGCAATTTTAAAGACTTAGAGTAAGTTGAACCAAATATCAAAGAAGAGCTGTAAAAACAAACAAACAAAAAACAATAGGCATGAGAGAGAAATTGACCATCAGAGTAAATTCACCAACATAGTCAGATAACCAAAGGTTGGAAATAACCCAGGTATACATTAACTGATGAACTGATAAACAAATTGTGGTATATATACATGATGTAATATTATGCAGTGATAAGAGGAAATGAAGTTGTGAAGCATATGACAATAAAGATTAACTTGGAGGACATTATGTTGAATGAAGCAAGCCAGACACAAAAGGAAAATACTCGATTGCACTGTTTTTTTCTTTTTTGTGATTGTACTTTTATGAATTAAATATATTATGTAAACTCATGGATTTAATGATTAGAATATAGGTCACCAGAAAATAGAATGAGAGTAGAGAATGGAAAGCTGATGGTTAATCTGTGCAGAATTGGTTAAAATGTTGTTTGTAAATCTTTGGAAATTAATGGAAATGGTTAGAGCACATCATTCTGTTTGTGACTAGCAGAGTCACAACAGTGACTGTGGTTGGCAGTGGTTGAAAGGGAAAGTCTAAGGACATTTGTATTACTAGAAGGAAAGCTAAAAAATGTAACATGGGACTGTATAACACAGTGAAACCTCATATATTTCCTGTTTATTTGTTTGTCATGTAATCTTTTGGTGCAAATGGTTCATTTTAATATTTTAAAGTGTTAATGCTGAGATGTAGTCCCTGAGCTGCCTGTTCTTTAAGTTTCTATCCAGCTAATGATATGACAGGTGTTTCCTTGAGTGCCAGGAGTTAACAAAAACAAACAAACCAATGCAAAAATAAAAACAAAAACAAAAACATGTTTCATGATCTATGAAAATTTGCTCTATATTGGCTGGTGCTGTCCTTCAAAGTTTAGCCCTTCTTTGAAAAAATGAGCCCAATCAGCTTCTATGGTTCTGCCTTTGAAATCATTTTTCATTCAGTCTGTCACTTTTCTTTTCTATCCCTTTTAGTCCTGGCTGGCAGCGGTTCCATTCATACAGACGTGGCAAAAAACTTGTTGGTTTTGCATGTAGTACACAGGGGTCCAGACCATCAGACAAAAGAACTTTCCACAAATCCTTCCTGGATAACTGCATTTCCAATCCTGACTTGCACTGAAATGACTGACTTGTTCCAAGTTCAGTTAATCCCTCACATGGGGCACTATTCTCTGAGGACTCACTTTCCAGAAGCTCAGAATTTTCCAAACTATCAATTTTTAATTTCTTTGTGCCCAGGACTTTGTTTTCAACTTATCCCTTTCCTCTTGCATTTTAGTATAAGCTGCAAGGAGAAGCGAGGCAGCACTTTCTACATTTACTTTGGAAATCTCCTCAGCTAAATATACAAGCTCATCATTTTCAAATTCTGCCTTCCATCAGATATCAGGACTCAATTTTGCCAACTTCTCTGACACTTTAAAACAAGAGTCACATTTCTTCCAATTTGTAATGACATAGTCATCATTCTGTCTAAGGCCTTATCAGAAGTACCTTTAGCATCTACCAACAGTCTCTTCAAAGCAATCTAGGCCTTTTCTATGAAGTACCTGACAATCCTTCCTATCTCTACTTGTTACCCAATTACAAAGCCTTTTATTTTTTATTTTTTTAACATTTTTGGTATTTGCAATAGTAGCACCCCACTCATCTGGTACCAAATTCTGTTTTTAGTGTGCTAAGCTTCTGACAGCAGGTACCATAGAATGTGTTCGTTTTAACTATTGGTATTTGTTTGCTTACAAACCTACAAGATGATGCTTTCTTCCCGAAGATCACCTACCAGTAATCTTGGACTCCTCTGTCACATGTCAAGGCACATGGCAGTGCCTGCTGTCACATGGCAGGTCTCTCCCTTTTCTCCCAGGTTTCATTGCTTTCAGCTGCTGGCTTCCATGGTTTCCTCTCTCTCTCTCTCTCTGTCTCTCTCATTGTCTTATTTATAAAGGACTCCAGTAAGAAGATTAAGACCCACCCTGGGGCACACCTTAACTGAAGTAACTTATTAAAAGACCTTACTTACAATAGGTTCACACCCACAGGAATGGATTAGCTTTAAGAACATGATTTTCTGGGGTACATACAATTTCAACCCACCACAACTTGAAACATAAAATTCTCTTCAGTGCAGAGAAAGATTTCTGATAGAAAATTTGGAGTCATGGTAAAGTATTCATCAGGTAATATCCACAAAGGTATAAGAAGACAAAAGTATTAAGAGGAAGGACTTTCACTAGGATAATAATCAAATATGTAGTAAAGATTTTTCAAATAATTCTAGAGTCATATTTTAAAACTAGTTGTTAGATATACAACTATATTTTACAAACGAGGTTATGGAAGTTTCTGAATCAGTTGTGAAGCTTGAAATCAAGTGAGAGTTCTCCTGTGGAGGATTTACCTACACCTTCTTCCATACTGTAGATCTGAGTCTAAAACATCAAATGGAGACTCTATCTGGATAGAAATGATGTGGGAGCTTTCTCATGAATAGTTCAGCCCTACTTAATCCAAGAAAGTTTAGAGCACACAAAGGGATAATAGATTTGTGCTTTAAAGTAGAATAGACACAGTTCGAATTAGTTCTAAGTTATTTGAAAAGTATCTTCATTATACCATAAGGGAGACATAAAATCACCAAGAATAAAGAATCATATTACTGGAGAGCTTATAAATAATACTAAGAATTAGAACTCTAGAAGTATCCTAAGATTACATCCAGGTTTAACTATGGTTAAAAGTGTTATTAGTTTAATATATTACGATTTCAAGTGTTTTGGACTAAGTAGAGTTGAGGTATTGGTAAGCGAAGACATCCTGATGGATGGAATTAGTTTGCAGTAGAATACCACCTCTCTGTAATGGTGTTCACACTTTTCAATGCTGATTCTACTCCTCCCTCCGCTAAACTTTTTATTGACTACATTTATCACACTCTGATCTGATTCTTTCCACTCAAAACATAACGCTTCAAGCATTTTGAGATTGGCGATTTCTTTGTATTGGTTTCATTTTTGTTTCACGTGCGGTTATTTTCATGTCCCAAACTGACTGGCTATAAGCTCCTAGAGGACTGAGATTTGTTTTGTTTTGCTTTATATTTTTTGTTGGGACTAAGAAATCCTTTACAAATGATAGGGTCTAGGTACATAGTATACACTCAATAATTGCTATTATTATTGTTTTTATTCATCACAAATATGAGCATTTTTTACACTTTGCTCACAGCACTGTGCTAAGTTTTGAGGATGTCATGGGAAAGAGGCACAGTTCCTGTTTTGATGGACTTAAGTCTAGTGGAAGGGAAAGAATGGGAACCTCAAACCTAGCATCTGCCACGAAGTACATATTAAATGTCACAGACAAGGCAAGATATAGTAATAGCTGAGGAATGTAGAGGAAACAGTGATTACTGAAGATCAAGAAGGTCACAAAAGACCTGGCTTGAAAGATGAAGATCAGAAATGTAAAGAATCCTTTCTCAGGTAGCCTTCTGACCCCCATTAATTTCCACATGTCTTATCTAAGTCCTACCTACCTTTTCTTGTTGTATTGCCTTTAAATATTTGTTATAAGAAATGATATTTGATAGAGTGTTTATGTTAGAAAACTGTGTTTGTTCACATAAAATTGTGTTGTGCAGTATTTGTCTTCAGAGATTGCTACCCCTGGATATACTGCAAATAAGTTCCTCATTATAAATATAACTGTGCATTATTTTTGTAGTAGTTGGGTTTATTATAACTAGGTCAATAAGGTAGTTGTCAATGGATTAGTTATAACAAATGTGTTGAGGTATAGCAAAACCTGCTGAAGTTCCAAAATGATGTGTTTCAAGGCATGTTTGAGCCTTACCAAGGAAGAAAACCAACAGCACTTTAGTGAGTGTTGCTCATATTCTGAAAGTTCACACTTTAGATGAGTTCCTTAAAATAGTTTTAGAGCTATTTAGGTTGTCCTCAGTACAGGTGTGGGCAAACGAATTCAATTCTCTCACTCGTGACTAACATTTACTTTAGTGGAATATGATTTTAGTTTAAAGAAAGATGAAAAGAGAGTGTCAACTATTTTGTTATTAGCTGAAGGCATAATATAGTTCCCCTATGTCTTAAAGAAAGCACAAAAAGCATATTTTATTTTAGTTTCTTAGTTTGCCATAAGGCTGCTGATGCAAAGAACCAGAAATGGGTTGGCTTTTATAAAGGAGATTTTATTTAGGGTAAAAGCTTACAGTTCCAAGGCTGTGAAATGTCCTAATCAAAGCACCATCAGAGATGCTTTCTCACCAAAGTCAGCCGGTGCTCAGCTATGTACAACTAGGTGTAGAGGTTGGCTCTTTCTGGGCCTCCTGTCTGTCTTCGCTGTTCTACTTTTTTCCCCAGTTCAGCTGTGGGCTATCAGGCATATGGCTCATCTCTTCAGCCTTGAGCTGCTCTGTGGGCCCAGCCTCTTGGTGGCTTCGTGCTTAAGCGGTAGCTGCTGGCGATCCTTGAGTCCTCTCTCACATGGCAATGGCAGCTTCCTTTTTCTCTTTGTTTATCTCTCTGTGTTTTGGTTTATATAAAGCTCCAGTAAGAGGGCAGAGACCCAACCTGAGTCAGGCCTCACTGACATAGTCCAATCAAAAGGGCCCCACACCCACAGGAATGGATTAGTTCAAGAACATAATCTTTTCTTTTTTGGGATTCATAAAATAACTTCAAAAGTCACAGCACATAAGCATATATTTTTTTGAACCAGCCTTATTAGAAATATGAGAAACTGCTATTTATAAACACAAATAGAAATGGTTGCATTCAATTGTATATATTTAGCTTCTTCAGTTAAGTGATTTATTGTTAGATCAGTTATCTTCATAGCAGTGCACGCAAGTTGCTATCACTCACTCTGCACTATATGGGTTTACCAAACAGAAAAATATCCAAGTTGAATGTTGTTTTTATAAAGGAAATTATAGTTATCTTGAAAAAATATATTTTAGACTGAACCAATGTTTTAACTGCTTCCCAGCAGTAATCCTGTGATCCAATATAAAATCTGTTGCTCTGTTTGAATATAAAATAGTATACATAAAGACTTTATAATCAATGACAAAGTAAATGCACCTGGAGTCCATCAGCATCTTCAATGAATGTTTATTGAACCTGCAAAATTTTTATTGCAATATGTGGCAAAATTGACAAATATTAATAGATGATAGCATTGATCATTTAAAGAGAAAAATATTTTGTGTTTAATCCAATATCTCATGAGACTCTGACTACCTACTCATTCTTTTAGTGTGCTGAAATGCTCTGAAAATTGAGTTTACAAAATGATGGGCAGTTTCTAGTTAATTTTTTCCACTTAAAAAATTACTGATTCTAAATCACTGAATATAATATAAGAACAGTGTATTAGCCAAGCCCCACTGGACAAACAAAATAAAAGAAACAGGCTTCATGTCCCATAAAAGCAATATTTCATGCTTTTAGAAATCTTTCTCCAATTACGCAGAAAAACTCCCTTTAAAGATACAGATAATCAGTGATAAAAAAATGCCTCGAGATGTCTTAGAATTTCTAGCATTAAGGGATTCCACAAACATTTAGATCAAACTAGGTTTCTTTTTTTTACAATCTTGTAAAATATTGGGAGGTGTGAAAATGGAATAAAATAGGTCAGTAGATTTTCATTAAAAAAATTAATTGGCTCCAGTAGACGTCACCCATGGACAACTAAATGATCAGGGGAAAATACCTAATTATTCCTCTAGACCTACTTAATACTGGTGGAGATTTTCTTCTTTGCTTTTGGAAAAAAAAATACTTTATGCTCCATCAAAATGTGGAATTCTAATCTCTAGTAGCAGACCAAAATGTACTGCCTTCAGGACATAGCATTAGTTTACTGCCATTGAGAAAAGAGCCCACTAGCCTCATTTTGCTAAATTCTTTAGCAAAAAGTCCTTTCCATCGCAGCAGCACAGCAACTGCTCAGTTGAACAGAACCCCTGACATTAGAACATTGATATTTCCCTCCACAAATTATATCTTACTGCATTCCCTTAATTCAGTAAGATTCAGTTATCCTATCTGTGAAATGGGGTAATAATACCTGAACTTGTAGTTTGGACATAATCCTTGCTGTAGCCTAATTTGGATTCTGGAAACATGTTTTATTCTTGATTTAATCCTTAAATACCCCAGAATGTTTGTAAATAGGTCACTGTCACAGAACTTAGGATTTCAGGGGTAAAAGGAAGGCCCTTACTCTACTGAAATTTCACCAGATAGTCTCTTTCTCTTAAGGTTTTTTTTTTTTTTTGAAATACACACCAAGATTTGGTGCAGGCTTCTCCAGGCAGAGATAGCCTCTCTCAAGGTTTTAACATTGCTAGAATGCAAAAAGCCTTTGAAAAGGAGAGTCCTTTAACTCTTCAGTCGTTTACCCTAGGGATAAATGCATATGCCACAAATAGTGTGACCTAGGGCAGGTTACTGCAGTCCTCTACCTACTCTAAGATGTACTCAAATATTCAGAATATTTTTTTCTGTATCAGAGTACCAGAGTCATGGTCTCACTGAAAAAATAGTCCTAGTACTTCATTTTCTTCCAGAGCAGAGATATTTTTAGCAGTTCCTGAGCTGTAAGCCCATGATTTAGCTAGCACTGGTATTCATTCTCTTACTTGGTTGCTTTATAGAGAGTTTAATCGGGAATCTTTACTTATTCTTCCTGTCATCTCATCATCTCCCCCTCAGCAATTTTCATCAGATTTTAAGGATGGTGAGTAGCTAGACCTCCAACATTATCTCTGAAAAATGGAAGTTTTGGAGAAATAATATTTTGCCAGGCAGATTTCACAGTGATTCCCTTGTGATTTAGATATTTTCTTGCAGTTCCTTCCTCTTGGCTGTTGAATGAGGACTTGCCGGTTTGTGAGCTGACCCTTGGTACAATGCTGGGAGAAAGGTTCACCTATTTGATATTCTAGGGAGAAGGTGTTCTAAGAAGAGCAGGAGATGATGATTTGGGGGTGATAGGACACCCAGGTATAAGTTCCTCCTGGGCTACTGTGTAACTCTGAGCATCAGTTACCCTATCTGTGAAATGGGGTAATAATACCTGCTTCACTTACATAGGGGCAGAAAGGATACCCCTTCATATGAAATATGCATATGAAATTTCTTCATTATTATGTATACAAATTAAGTAGTGGTAGTAGTATGTGAGTTGCAGGGGAGTCTGTTATTCACTGGCTTGTCTGAATTATTTTGAATTTCGATGGCAAGACAGTCTCCATGAGGTCAATAACTGGCTAATCATCATGGCTGATCAAGTCATTGGAAAAATAGTGTTCTCTTGCCCCACAAAGTTTTCCTGATGAGAAGAGGAATTGGCATTGGGGCTAAAGAATAGCTCTCACTCTCCAACTTGGAAGCTTGGAATAAATAAGCATGAAGTTTTTCCACTTTCCAAACCAGGGTGACAATACAGTTCTCCACAAAGAGCACCCCCATTTCTCTGGCTTCTCTTACCATTGCTTGTTAAAATACCACATGTAGTTTGTCAAGCATCAAATCAGTAGCCAGCCAGAATGCTAAGTAACCCATTTTTAACACCATTAAATATCTCTGTGGCTTTTAGTAAGAAAATGCCTTTGTCTGCTATTTCTTCTTACACTTTGTTCTTGCTACTACTGGTTTAAAGCTTCCATAAAATGATTTAGTGTATTTAAGAAATAGCTGGTATATATGTTATCATTTATGAAAATAAATGATTCATGCCATGTTTGCTGGATCAGTTTTCAGTAGAGTATCTTTTGTTCACTAGAAGGATATTCAGTACAAAAAGTATTTGGCCACTTATTTCTGGAGGCTGTCTTTCATAAAGGAAGCATTAATAGAAGGTTGTGTTACCATTTCTAAGGGATATATGTTGTTACCTGATTCTTATTTATCTGCAAACTTTTAGGCTTTTTGGAAATAAATTTTGCTTAAGTATATTTTGAAGCTAAGTATGGCCATGCTATCACCTTTTTAAAACTGATTGTACCATAATTCTTTTGTTTTGTGGCTAATTAAAAAAGACTTAAACAGTAAATTTATTCTATGTCTCTTTTTGTCAGATGTGTTCATGATTCATCTGTTACCTTTGGGTTTCTCTATATTCAGTGGAAATTCTCTGTTTACTATATCATACTCTGTTGATTAAAAAAAAAAAAAAAAGGAAAGGACCAATTATAGTCACAATTGCTGAAATATGAGGATATAAAACAAATACTTCATTTTTTTCATCATGTTCCCAAATAACTGTTTTCTGGATGAAAGGCATTGCTAGCAGGCCGGGGGTTAGGTAGATGGGCTAGGAAGGATTAAGTAGAATGGGTATAAGGAGTTCAGAGGAAGGAACATAGAGGTTACGTAATATACTAGAAAGAGTCAGGAAGATCATGCTGTGTGACTTTGGAAAAGTCACTTTACCTTTTTAACTTTGGGTTACTTATCTTTATGATCTAGATAATACCTGTCCTTAAAACCTTGTAGCAGGATTTAATGAGCCAAGGTCTGTGAGCTCTCTAGCATGGTGCGGTAGTGCAGATCCAGAATGAGGCTACTCTGTATTGGAATCCAGATCGTTCTGGCTTCAAGATCCAACCTGCTTGTATGGCCTTCCAGTCTCTTGCTGAGTCTCACCAAAGTATTTCTGGGATCCCCTAAATGAGTGTGTTAGTAGTGTTCAGAAATTTAGTTCTGCTCTTCCATCACTGATATCGCTGTTATAAGTCTTGTCCCTGCACTTGACAATGCTGGCTGGACAGGTTCTCGGGAAGCACCACCATCAGATCTGCAAAGCCAGGAATCTGCTGATCTAGAGCAGTCACTCTCCTTCTTCACACTGCCAGACAGTTCAACAATTTGCCAAACATTGGGAAAGGAATGGCTCACCTCATGTGTTACACTGTTATAAGGAGGGTCTGCAGTAGCATTGCTTGGGACCCAATCTGTAGGTTTTGGAAAGATAGTTCTTTTAGTTCAAATACATAAGCCTTATTTGACTCCTAGGATACATATTCTGCCAGCATAGCTAGGTCGTGCGGAGTTCCGGTCATCTGCCATCTTCTACCTGGACTTACTACTTCATTTGATGCTTAGGCACAGGTGCTGAATCTGGCTCTGCATGCCACACTTTTCCCTTATGCTAACTCTTTTTCAGGAGTTAAAGAAAGCCTAGCTTTTATCACCTCCTCCCAAGTTCACCTCAATTCATCAAGCATGCCTATATATGTCTGAGCCTCAATTTAAAACAAGAGTCAAACTTTTGCTTCCCTCAGAAGGCTCCTCAGCCCCAATATAAATCAGCAGCTGTATATAAATCTTTTAGGAAGAGGAATTGCCCCAGGCATATCTGAATCTCAAATCCCACACACCAAGAGCCCTGTTACAAATAGTAACTTATGTGTCATCATCATCACTATCATCATTTTATTAATAATTTTATGAAGACATGTAGTTATTAATAATTTTATTAAAAATAAAACATTAAATATTATTTCTTGACAAGTATTAGTAACAAATAATAAATTTTATTAACAAATAGATTGTATTGTTGAAGTATTTATAATGAACGTGAAAGACTTCAACTTTGAAGTCAGGGAAAGCTGGGTTTAAATCTGTGCTTGTCACTTGTGACTTTTACATCTGCAAGTAAGTTACATTTTTGAATTGGAAAAATGTGGCTGATAAGACTGTTGTAAGATTTAGGTGAGATAACTGCATAAAGTTCTAGCATTGTGTCTTGTCTAAAATAGGTGCTTAACAAATTATACTTATTTTTTGTTATCATTAACAGTCTAATTCTAAGAAATCATTTGCAGTATAAGAGGCTAGTGTTAAGGATTTGAGAAAGTGGGATATGGAGAGACCTTTAGAGAACTGTGATTAATGGTAAAAAAGCTTCCACTGTTTGTCTTCATGGAAATGCCCTGTCTTGCGAGTACCCTTTCCACTAATTTTGGCCTTAGAAAATGTCGTGCAGTCCTTTTCTTCACCAACCCATTCATCTTTCCTCGGTCTCCATTCTTATCCTCCCTGCTAAAGTATGACTTTTAGGGCCATGTAAATATGTGTATGATTAATTGGAGAAGACTCTTAGCTGAGAACAGATAAGTGGAGAGGAAGAATTGCTCTATTCCTTGGCAAACTGAGCTTTGCCTCTCGATGTTTCAGTCCTTTCCTCTTCCTATAGGTTCCCATTGTATCGGCTCTATATACAGTATAGTGTCCTATGGTTCCCTCCCCACTTGCAAAAATACTGAGAGAACATAGTTAGCAGTTATGCACACCTTAATGTGGATTCAAGTCAACGCATTCCCTCTCTTGGGATATTTACAATTTGACGTTTAATTTTGGTGTAAAAGGTTTTGTCCCTTGTTAAAGTAATTTTAGTCACCTGGCCCCGTGGACATAACCTGGGTTATGAGGTGGGGGTGGGCATGGCTGAGCAGGCAGGCCTCAGGATTTAGCTCATGCCATGTTTAACCTGCTCTAGTCTCAGTCATTTTTTATAATAGCAATATTTTTAACATCTTCTGCTTTCTGAACAAACTCTTGCTTGTTTCAGGGTTAAGTATCTAAAACTAATCAAGCTAATTACCATGCACAGTGTGTTTGTATAAGTGTTTCAATAGAATGTGGTGAGTGAATTATTAATTGCTGTAAATGTCACATCTTTCTGAACTGTCACATACCACCTTAGCATAAAAACATGAAACATGAATTGCTGAAAAAAATCCATACATAATTCTGCAGAAATCGCTATGGAAAAAATGATGGGTCCTCTGTAAGAAACAAATCTTAAAAGATTATGATTATCTGGCATTACACCTGGGTGTATCAGTCATATTATCATTCAAAGTATGGTTGCCAGGTACATGACTTTCTGGAGATGGGGTTAAGGAAAAAAGAAGATTGGTGACAGACTGTCTATTTGTTTTCTGCATAGAGACACAGGGCACATGAGGCAGGAAGGAAGCTCCTATTGATCTCTGACAGTGGTACATGGAGCTAGCTAGTGAGGTTTTAAGGCAGTCTCATCGAATGTGTGGTCTTAGGGCATGTTCGGTCACAAGATTCCAGGTAATTATGGAAATGGGAATCATTCTTTACCGTGAAGAGGGAGAGAGCAAAGCATGACTTGAAAGATGCAATTCAGGATGCACTGTAAGCTGCACTGCATTCCAGTAAATGGCTAGTCTCCCAGACTTGGGCTCATGCTCAGCATTTTTCTTTTGGTTGACTGCTCATCATGACAAATTGGAGCAGGGGTCTTAGCTTGCAGTTTGCACATCCGTGCACACTAACACACCTCAGTGGTGAGCTTTTACACATGTGGCCGTTGTTCTCTGATCACTTCTGCTCTGTCCACACGGAGTAGCTTCAAATACTCCTTGAAGTATTATTGTCCAAAAGATGTGCTCAAGTACAAAAACAGTCTTCTCGTGACTTCCTGTTTGTAATTTGGAAATGAGGAGATGGCAGCCCCTTTCAATCACTTAAAATCCCACGGGGAGCTTTGACATTAACATTTTGGCCCTCAGCTCTGAGTTACTTTTGTGCATCAGGATGATATTGGGTCGGTCTCAGTTTTTGGCTTCTTAACAACTTGGATCATGAAGATTATGACAAAGTGTCAGCCAAGTCTTTTTGGGAGCAAGAATTGCTGCCTACTAAAAGAGAACATGATAAATGTATCTGATTTGGCATTGTGATAAAGGAGACAAAAGAATTCATTAAACTCCCCATAAATTTGTCTAGACAGATACCCCTAAGTTATAGTAGATTTCTCACACTGTCTCTGACCAAATGCTCTTATAATTCTGACCAGATCTGGAAATTTGGGAAAGTGTTGAAATCTGAATATTCTTGCTTTAAAAAGCCTTAGTCATTTTGAACAGGAAATGCATGAATATATTTTGAAAGGTACATGCTGCGCATCTACAGATTTGACATAGTCAAAATGACAAAATAATAAAAGTTTGTCTCAGGTATTTTGCTGAACATATCCAGGATTTTGGAGTTCTACCTGGGAGGAATCTTTTTAAGAGCACAGGGTTTTGGTCTGATGACTGAAACCCATAGTCAGTGAAAAAATTATGCTCTCCAGCCATTTGCTTCAGACAGACAAAATCCATTTTACCTAAAGTGTGTGGGTTTATATGACATAGACGATCTACAGATAGGCAATTACTGGTGCTGGCAGTGGACATAAATTAGCCTGTCTTAAAACGAATCTTTTAGATGATTTCTTTTTTTTTTTTTTTTTTTTTAATTTCCCATTATTCAAACAAAGTCCTGGATTATATTTAGTCTAGTTTTTTTTTTTTTTTTTCATCCCCTTCCTGGCTGCCTAAGAAGTCTGTGTTCTTCAGGTCTACACTCCACTCAAAAAGAATAATAGTCCAGGCATGTTAAGTAGTGGCTTGAAGTCCAATAGCTAGCTGTGGGCTGAAGGAACCCTGCCCCTGGCTTCTGTAATTGACATGCCCTTAGGAAAGTCATGTAACTTCTCCTTAGACTCCTCAGATGTAAAATAGGAGTGAATATATCTCCCTTGCTTGGCTGTTGCAAGGATTAAATAAAATCATGTATGGAAATCTGGAAGTACAATCCCTGGCTCATACTAAGGTTTCAATGATTATTATTTGTTTTTATCAAACTTAATTCTTCTAAGTTTTCAAGATAAAGTGACCATCACCAAAGCTATTTTTTGAGAATAAAAGAGGATACTATTGATAAACACCGGGACAGTGGGCATAGATGGTGACTGTTGTTGGCAAACCAGGGCATTTGATCACTCTTCTTCAAGTAGGTAAAATCCCCAGATCTAATGTCTTCATGAAGTTAGAGCTTCACGACTAGTTATGTGCTCTCTGATCCTCTGGACAGCAATTTAACTTGATTGTCAGTATTTACAATTGTGTTTCTTTTCATTTGACTACTCCTGCTCTGTAATTTATTGTCATTCATTCCTGATTTTACAGATAATTACTGAGCTACTAAGCTGACCCTTGCTAAAATCCATTGTTGTTTCTACGTTAACCTAACAATTTCTCTTTGATAAACTGGATATATAAAGTAATATATCCCAACTCTAATAATTTCAATTAAGATACAATAAAAGACAAGCTCCTATTTAAGACTATGAAGTAAATATAAGTGTGCAAGTTGTGTTTAAATATGTATATATCTATGTCTGCACCAAGAAACTTCCAGAGTGAAAATCCACATGTAATAGAACATATGTATGCATGTGTGTGCTCTCACACAATTCCTCCTGCATTTTTAGGGCTCACTACTCCTAATTTTATGTCCTCTTGCTACCCTTTATTCAAAGCATCTTTGATGAATAACATCTTTGCTATCAGTTTGAACCATTTTTGTTTTTCTTTTGCCCTTCTCTTCTCAAATAATTGCCTCTGTGGTTTCTTAGCATCTAAAGTAGTTGTGCCTAGGCATTTATATTTTTTCATACATATTATATTATTATGTATTAGCTTTCTATTATTCTCTTTTATATTATAATTAATGTATGATATTGATTTAAAATTACATTTATCAGTAGTTAATAATTTCAGTTTAGGATAGCAAAAGATACATTACAATATATTTGTGGTGCAAAGAGGGTATTGAGTCTTGTAGTATTGAGAGCTACTGATTTGGTTCAGATGTATAATAAACACTTAGAATTTAGACTGTTAGCTCTTCTCCAGGTTAGACTGGCAGTGCCATCTGAACTCAGTTATGAGACTTGCATAAAATGACCCCACGTGCTATATGCATTGAAGACACCCATTTCTCATTTGGCAAAAATTGATGTCTTTTCAAGTAGACATGAATCCTAGTAATTGTTCCAGTCTTCCCCAGGTTCCTTTGTCCTACTTCTGAGGGCTATGAAGGCATGTGGGGAAAGTGAAATACTCTACTGCTATCCTCTATGGCGTGTCAGTGCTGGAACTCTGAGTGACCATTATAGTCAGGGCCTTGGCTTTTTATGAAAATTATATTCAAGAACAATAATCACCAGTGGTTGCACTTCTACAAGAGTAAGGCACTCTGCCAGCGGTCTTAAAAACAGTATCTTTGCCCCACAATAATTTCTAATAGTAATTATTATCCCCATTTTATAGATGTTATAATTAGCTGCAGAGATCTTGAGATTTGCTTAAGACTATACACCTAGTAAGCGAGAAAACCCAGCTCTGCCCTGCCTGTTTCTTGTAACTTATAACCCTTTTCCACTATAACTGCCCACTCATCATAACTAGGAAACAAAAATTCAGTATTTGTGATTTTTTTGCAATTAATTGACAGTAACTAATTGAAAGATTCAATAAATCTTTAAAATAAATGCCTGAAATATATTAGAAACTCAGTAACCGTATATTGAATGTATGAGTTTATTGACAGAAACCGTTTGTTGTAAGGATAATTTTCAAGTTGATCTGTTTTGACCTTGAGTACATTATCTATCTAGTTTATACAAAAGGCTATGCTGCACATAGTAAAGTTAATCACCCAACATTTGAAGATTATTCTTTAACAGCATCTCCTGACATTTGAACTTGAGTAATGACAATTTCACAACACAAGAGAAAAAGAGACAAGGTCCAATGAATGACAGCTATTTCCAGAGTTTCCAAGTATCAGCCTTGGACACAAAATAAAAACACTAACATATCTACACAGTACAGAAAAGACAAGACTACTGAAAAGACAAAGCCAGTGATTGAAATGAAATGAAGGGAAACGGATGTGGCTCAAGTGATTGGGCTCCTGTCTACCATAATGGAGGTCCAGGGTTCCATTCCTGGGGCCTCCTGGTGAAAGGCAAGCTGGCCCACGCAGGAGAGCTGGCTCACACAAGAGTACTGGCCTGCATGGAGCGCTGGCTTGCACGGAGAGCTGGCACAGCAAGATGACGCAACAAAGAGAGACACAGAGGAGGGACAATAAGAGATGCAGCAGACCAGGGAGCTAAGGTGGCGCAAGAGATTGAGTGCCTCTCTCCCGCTTGGGAAAGAGAAGGCAAGCAGACACAGAAGAACACACAGAGAGCAGATAGCAAGTGCAAAACAAGGCAGGGGAGGGGAGAAATAAATAAATAAAATAAATCTTAAAAAAGTAAACAAAATGAAGCAATAATGTGATTGATAAATCACTTGTCTCAGCCACTCAGGAAATATACTCATTAAAACTACCATTGTTTCCAATTTCCATGTCCTCTAAGTTTCTGTGAAGCAGAATCATTTTTGAAGACTTGATATTGTGATGAACATTTTATTCATAGCCACTTTACATAATATTGTATCTGTATTGATAGAAAGAACTTTTGTAACTGAATGCTAAATGTAGATTTCATTGAAAGTAAAACCTGGGCAAAATCGTGGGTCCCTTATGCAGTATTTCTGACTGGAGAGGTACTTTCATGCTGGCTGTTAAATTTAGTGGCTAAAAATATTTGTGTCATTTTTTAAAGCATCATTTTATCCACGTGTGTTAACATTCCTTATAGTCACATTGCAGGGCATGAAAGGAAATGCATCTTGCTGAAATACCCACAGTTTGAGCTTTGCTTTCCTCAGTCCACAGTATCAGATATTGGGTTGAATGTCTGCTAGTGCCCTCTTCTGGGCAGAATATAATACCAGGGCTACACAATTTCTCTTTGGCTTCAGAGAATAGAAACGATAATAGAATACCATTTGGTTTTATTGTGAACATAAATGATATGTGCACAAATATTAAAACTATATTACCTGGGTACTTAATTAGTTTAACCTATTCATCTGTAACATTTTAACTCTAACATTTAGATAATAGCCTGAATGCTTGTATCTATGAAGGCAGGGAAATCAATTTCAGAAATATTTTCAACTATTAGAGTTGAACAAAAAGGGTTTGACCATTAGCCCTTTATGGGACCACAATCTTTGGCATTATTTGGTTCCAAATTCTGACATAGTGCTTCAGTTTCCTATGCTAGAAAATGTGAATTAAAAATTGTTCTTATTTTACATAGATATAGTGAGAATTAAATGAGTTGATGCATGAAGGACTCATTGTACACTTGGCCAAAGCAGCCATTTTTACAATAGTTGCTCTTATAACACATTGAAATAAACATGTCTCTCTTAATGTACAGTGCCCAGATTTTAAAAAAATAATAATTTGAATTAGGAAATATGTTTCTAAATGTTAGTTTAGAGATTCAAATTCTATACATTTATCCAATTAAAATGTACATATATATTATTTTCCAACTGTATCTGTCAAATATTTTAAGATCCAACTTTGATTTCTCAAGAAGGAAATATTACAGTGAAGGATCTTTACTTTAAAGCTTGGAAATATATAAAATTTTATAATCTAAACTATTAAATACCTTGAGGAATAAAAGAACACTGTATTTGATGTAATTATTTTCATTTGAGTTTGTAAGTTATGCAGATTATACAGTTTAATGCTAGCTATTTTTAAATATATGGTACATATGATATGTACCATTCATTGATATCCATTTTCATTATTGTGAAATAAAGAAACTTTCTGATTACCAAATTTACCATTTTTATTACTTCTTCCAACTTGGTGGGGATTGTTTTTAAAGTAGACTCTATTAAAATATAGCATTTAAAAAATTTTACAAAATATCTGGAGAAAATTATCCTCTATCTGATTTCAGGTCAACATTTTAGATGACCTGAAATTCATCACGTGTTTGTTTCATATTGAAATAGAGCATATATTGATTGCATGTTATAGAGAAATGAACCCAAACAAGTATGGAAAAGTAACTCACTTGTCAAAGTATGAATTTGGGCAAGTGACCCAATCTCTCTGTGCCTTAATTCTTCTGTAAAAAGTGAGGTGAGTATTAAATAAGACAAAGTGCTTAGTACAAAATAAGTGCTCCATATAAGTTAATTCTCAAGCATGTTGTCATAAAAAGTAGAAAAGACATGGGCTTTGAAATCAGATAAGCATCTGTATAAATATCATCTCATACTTATTTCTGAAATCTACATTTTCCATCTGTAAAATGGTTGTCGTGAGTATTAAATGATATAGTTATAAAATGCCCAGTGTGATGTCTGGCACAGAGAAAGCACCAAGTAGGTAGAGCAACAATGACAACTTCTAATACCATTTTTGTATAATACTTGCATTGTGCCAGGCCCTGTGTTAAGACTTATAATTCTCACTATTTCCAGGCAAGGAAGACATGAAGAAACTTGCCCAGATCATACTGCTAGGAAGTAGATAAGCTGCATTAGTTCTTCCCTTCTCTTCCTTACTCAATTCTTCACCTACTAAGGACTTCATACTACTTCTAGCCTCTCAGATCTCTCCCCTTTAGGGCCCATCATCTCCTAAAATGCTGCAGGACTTTTTCCAACTCCAATCCCATCACTTGTATCAGTCCTGTGTCTTATCTCCTCAATTGACTATTCTGATGAACTAAATTATGGCAGACCTATTTTTAGATCTGTGCTCTCCTCTGGCCAAATGACAGTTACCTTCTAAAGACTGGGTTCTTCTGCCTCAAATCCTACAAGTCAGGCTAGTAGAGGCACTTCCAAATAACAGAGAAGGTCGGCAGAAGTCTTTGGGTGAGTGCTGTGATTCCCAAGCCACCATATGGTAACTGCACTTCGAAGCTAAATTGCCTTTTCTCACTCTATATAACTCCAGAAAGTTAAAAAACAAACAAATAAAACAACTCACCACAGAGTTTCATGGGTTTCTCCCCGTCTTCAAAGATATTCACAATTACATGTGATGAATTTCAATAAGACATCAAGAAAAATTAATTGTTTTCCCTTTCCAAATGGGATAGATTATTTGGGCCCAGAATAGAGAATAAAAGAAAAGAAGCAAGTGTTTATCTAATATACAGCAGTCCTAGCAAATCTTATCTTCAAAGCTTGAGATTTTTTTTTAAAAATCCCTAAAAATGTGGGCCAAAATATTCATCAAATGCATCCCAAATATTTTTGTCTCATCCTTAAACAGAGGCTTCTACTAGTAGGAAACTTAAGTTATAACCTGAAAAATTTATTAATCCAAGGACTGTACCACCAAAATTCTGTGTGAGATAAAATGCCACAGAGCATTTGGCTACTAAAATATTTTAATTAATAACTTCCATTGTAAAAATAAGCCATTCAGGCAAACAGAAATCCAAACTTCCTGTCTTTAGGATTGTGCTATATTCTATCCTGTTTATTAATATGAAAAGTATAATTTTTGGAAGCCTAGAGAGTGAATTATGACAAAATGTTCTAATGACAGTTTTCCTATAATGGTAGAGGTTGTTGGCTCAGAGGGCCCTTGGCTTGCATTTATATCTGTTTGTTTTGTTTTGTGGTAGTTGTGTTGATTTTGTATATTTCTTGAGAAAGTTAAATTCTCATCTGTAAAATGAGGAGATTTGATTAAATAAGGTCTGAGGTACCTCTCAACACAGAGTCTGTATTTAATTTGAGTTGCAATTATCTAGCAAATTGCATTTAAAATTCAGATCAGCCAAAGCCCATGGAACTTCTGTTTAAGAAAAACATTTCCTTTAGCTTTTAATCAAGATTTGTCATTCAGCACAACTTGCTAGCCAGAGGCCTTCTAACTGCTGATTAATCTCAATATGGGTTTTCAAAACAGTAGTCTGTCCTTTTGTATGCTTTAGGGATCTTGGACAGTAAACATATGCTAAACTACCACTTTTTTTTAGGTACAATTTAATAGATTTGCAGAAATTATCAGGGGCTACCTTTCAAGACAGCTATTAATGCAAAATACTAGGAGTGGAAATTAAAAATGCCGTCTTGTCTTTGTTTTTACCTTGTCTTCAGCTTTTCCTCCGCAAATGAGGCAGAGTGACTTTCCTTTCAAGATTCTCAACCTATATCCAACTTAAGATACAGCTGAGGAAATTCTGTTTTAGCAACTCTGATCTCTCAACACCGAAGAAGTTTGATGGTTGGTTTCATTGTTTTCTGGGTACCTAATCTTTTCATCCCATCTGACTATATTTACTATCACCTTAATAAAAAAAAAAAAAAAATTAACTCCCCAGGATTATAAATTGTTAGCGAAACTAGGAAACTCCGTTTTACTGTTCTGGATACCAGATTAGGAAATTGCCAATGTCTTCTATTGCTAAGTTTTGTTAGAGCCACTGTTTGTTCCACCAATGTTCTTATCTTAATAGTTAATCAGAAAACGGACTGATATCGCCTCTATTATTGCCAGAAAAAAAAAAAAAATAAGGTGGTTTAGAAAAATAACATAAAATTGCAAATTGCCGAGGTTAAACCAAACCATTTTTGCAGTATTTGGCAGCTGGGCAAGGAAACCTCCGTTATGAGACTGTTTTCAGAGTAAATGAAGTTAGATTAAGCACAGTGCCTGGCACATATCAGGAGCTTGATAAAGTGGTGGCACAGCACTTCCCCAGCACACGCACACGCGCACACACACACACACAATGGTAACGGGAGGGAAACTTAGCTTTATTTTAAGTAGAGTGGAATTTGACTAATCAATACTTGTTTAGAGGCTTATGAGCACAGTGGAAAGGTGGTACTGTTCCTGCTTTTTGACTTCTTTTGTTTGACTTTGCTTCGTTTCAGATTTGGTCAAAAGTATTTCCTATGAGAATTTCAAGTACAGTCAAAGGATAACTGTTGGAGTTCTGTGGCAACTCTCCATTTAAAGAATAAAGACCAGAAATTGTGATAATGGAAATCAATATTAACAAGAGTTTCGGGGAACGATTTGGGACAGTTTAGCTCTCTGTAGTAAGGACTACCACAACAATTTCCCTTAATAAAGCAATCCATCTAGCATGCTAATGAGTGAATTAACATCTGGGCAAGGAAATGCTCCTCCTTCAAAGTGCAGTTCTTCTGTGTGGATTTTGACTGTAGGATACCTGGGGAATGCATCTTCAGAACCCTGTTGCCTTTCTTTTCTGTGTTTTCTTCAAAGAACTTTCTGTTTCCTTTGACTATAACAGTGCCATTATTTATGAGTTATTTGCTTCTCAGTGTCACAGCTGGCCATTATTTTTTATGCCCTATCCTGCAATAATCAGGAAGTAACACAAGTCATTGTAATTACCAGTCTATAAAAGTTTTCCTCCTGAATCTCTATTAAAAAATGAAAGGAGACAATGGAACTGAAATTGTGTTAGTAGGAAAGTAAAATGGAAGAAAAAAAATAGCCTTTCCCTTGTTGCTGTTGTTGTGGTTGTATGCCAATGAATATTTACTGAGAACTAGGTCTCTGTGATAGGGATACATTCGTGAACCAAAACAGACCAAATTTTTCGACCAATGTGGACCTTATATTTTAATGGAGCAAGAATAAACACAAAAAATAAGAAATACATAGAGTATGTTAAAAATATGATGAGCAAAAAAGAAAAATGGAGCAGGGTAAGGGGTTGGGGAATATGTGCGGAAATTGCAATTTTAAGTAAGGTGGGTCTCATTGGTAAGGTGATATTTGAGTACACATTTGGAGGTTGAGAGAGAGTTCACCTTGTGGATATGAGAGATTAGCATTCCAAGTTTAGAGAAGGGCCTGAGCCAAGGCTCCAAGGTAGGAAGTGATTTCCATGAAAAAGAAGGTCAGTTACTGACTTAAGAAGAGAAGTAGAGAAGTAGGAGATCAGCTCAGAGAAGCAAGGAAGACTAATCTTATTGGACCTTTTAGACTTTGGCTTTTACCCTGAGTGAAATGGGAAACTATTTCATCTATTTCATGGTTTTGAACAAAGGAATGACATAATCTGCCTTAGCTTTTAAAAGGCTGCCGGGTTGAGAATAAACTAAAGAGAAACAAGGATTTTAAAAGCAAGGAGATTGGTCCAGGAGGCTTTTCAGTAACCCAGATAAAAGAAGATGAAAGCTTGGATCAGAGATATAGCAATGGGGAATAGTGAGAAGGAGTCAGATAATTGATATATTTGTAAGTAGAGCAGACAAAATTTGCTGACAATTTAGGTGTGGTTTGGAGAGATAGAAAGGCATTTAGGATGATTCCAAGTTTCTTAGTTTCATATAAGGAAAGTTATGGAAACTGGATAAAGGAACCAAGTCAAGTGACTTTGGAGAAAAATCTGCTTATTCAAATTATTAAATGAGCTACAATGAGCATTATAAGAGACAATCCAGTAATTTGAGATCATATTTTGCTTGTCATTCAAGGCACAAATTTTTGCATCTATTTTCATTTGAATGTTGACTGCATTTTAATTCTTTCTCTTCTTTCACTGCTCTCTCTCATCACTGGATTGACCAGGGATCAGAACCCATCATTCAAATAGCCATTTTTCCATTTTTGTGGCTGTTGTTGATTTTCTGGTTGTGACTCTAGTCCCTGAATTAATGAGAACTAGTCTTTGGGAAGATGGATTAGAGTCATTTGGCAAATGTCATTTCTATTTTGTTTCTTACCACAGCTTTGTCTTCTGTAATGAACACGAGCTAACAAGAGGAGACACCCTTTTGGGATTTTATAACGCTAAAAAGTACCTTTGTGGGAGGCCTTGCTGAATTCTAACTGAAATAAAGTACATTGTATTAGTGTTTTTCCTTTTAGAACTCTTCTATGAGATAATAGCATTTCATGATACTTTTTCACATTTATCTGTATCATGACCTCTTTAGAGTGCTGTTGACAAACTGTTGTGCTCTTAATTTGTTTCTTCCTTTTCTATTTTAGAATCACACCATAAGTCTGTTGGTAGTTATCTTAACTATGATGGTAATATCAGAATGCATAAATAAATAATATGATAGG
This sequence comes from Tolypeutes matacus, assembly GCA_026826555.1. NCBI lineage: Eukaryota > Metazoa > Chordata > Mammalia > Cingulata > Chlamyphoridae > Tolypeutes > Tolypeutes matacus. The sequence goes on from JAKSZT010054334.1 coordinate 2,939,927, forward strand.
GAATTTTTGGTTTCTCTTTTGGTCCTGATTGCTTGAATAATTATAGCTAATTTAAAAAAAAAATTATAGTTATTTTAGAGATTTCAGTTGAAACAAGATAGTACTGCATTAGTGTGATTCCAGTTATAGAAACTAAATCTGAACGATTATATATTTTTATACTTGGAAACTCATCCTGGTTTTGCTTTTATAAACTTCACCATTTACATTCTCAATTAATATGTATATCTGTATAACACTACCTAAGAGTTTTGGCAGTTTAGCAATCAGACATTATCTTCCATATTCTGTTCAAATTGGTAATTAGGTTATGAAAAAGGAGCCAGGATGAAAAGTTACACCAGTGGAAAACTGGTGGAAAATATGGCCAGGGATATTTTGACAAATGCCAGTGGGATTCTTAAGATGAGTTATCACATGGAAAAGAGGAATGATGAGTGAAGATGACCAAAATATAGCCTTAGTGAAGGCAAAGTAAAATGTCCTTAGAGGTTCCCAACTCTCCCCTAAATTTCTTCCCTCACTGGTTGATGTTTACATTCCGTAATCAGAGTAATCAGCTTACCTGAAGTTTGGGGTACCAGCTGAGGCATGTCAGATCTCCACTCGGAGCTTCAAGGAGTCTTAGGACCTCCAAAGAGACCAAAAGAAAAGATGAAGTGATCCTCTCTTTGGCTTGGTTTAACTGTCTATTCTCTGATTGTTAGAATTAGAAGCAACAATTTGGCTTTAACATAACCTCATCGTCACATATATCAATTCTGGTATTTTTTATGGTTTGCTTTTTAGATAAGGTACCATTTTCTCTCCTGCTATTTTAATCTTTTCTTTAAAATGTTTTAATGATTCTGGAAAGTGAGAAGAAAGTTTCAGGTAGAATAAATTCATTAGTGCATCCTTAGTCCAAAAGGCTAGCACTGAAAGGACAACCCGCTTTGATCTTGGTTGCCTGGCGGCTTCCATGGCTAGTCTAACAGTGGTGGTTTCTACTGAGAGGGAAATATTATTTGGTCTTTGATTCAATGGCACAATATGATAAATCAGGTAAACTCATTTTTCAAAAATGTGAGTAAATTAAATCACTATCTGTGGTATATGATAAATCCTTCTGGAGCCAAACTAATTCTCCATTCTATTGTCTCTATTTTGAGAGTTGGTTCTGGATCAGGGAAGAAACTTTCCAGACAAAATACCAAAATTTATCCTTTTAGGTTTTAATCACTTATAATATTTGAAAAGTAGCTTAGCCTTTCCAAACTTTGTACACATTTGGAATGTAGATGTTTGAATTTTTCAAGAACATGTGATAGAGAATGGAAGAAATAATTAAATTTGCTAGTCATAAAAAGAAGAAAATGGCTAGTAGGGTAGCTAGCAATCAGAAGGTGAGAAAACATATTTGGAAAAATTGGGGAAGGTCCTAACCAACTGGTCTAGAAGGTTTGTCTGAGGGAATGACAGCACCAAATATGGGAGTCATTCTTTTTTTTTTTTTTAAAGATTTTATTCATTTATTCATCTATCCCTCCCCTCCCCCGCCGCTTGCGCTCCCCGGGCCAGCCAACCACGCCGTGGGGGCGGGCCCGCCCCTACCAGGAGGCCCCGGAACCGAACCCGGGGGCCCCCCACATGGCAAACGGGAGCCCCACCGATTGAGCCACAGCCGCCTCCCTCCCTCTGTTTCTCTTACCCCACCTTGGTTCTTTCAGCAAATTCAATGGACTTTTCTCCAATCCACCCTGTGACAAATTCTCACTACCTCCCTCTATAACTCTAAGCAAGCCACTATCCTCTCCTGGATTATTGCAAAGGCTTTTTAACTGATCTTTCTGCTTCATCTTTGCTGTCCTACAATCTATTCTACATCTAGCAACCAGAATGAGCCTGTTAAAACCCAAGTTAGACCATGTCAGTCCTCTGCTCAAAACACTCCGATGGCTTCCCAACTCAATGAAAGAAAAAGTCAAAGTCCTTATGATCTACCCTCTCCCTACCCTATCCCTGCCTACTGTTTCACTAAATTCATCTCCTAGCCTTCTCCCACTTGCTCAGATCTTCTCTAGCTATAATGGTATCTTTGGCATTCTTCACACATGCCAAGCAAGGTATGACTATTGTTCCCTCTTCCAGAACTATTTTCCTCACAGATGTTTCCTCCATGACTTCCCTCAGGTTTCTGCTAAAATGTCACATTTCCCATGAGGTCTTCCCTGACACGCTATAGCAATGCCTTCCATCTTTTCACCAACTGGCATATTATATATTGATATATTTATTGTCTGTTTTCCCCTTCAAGAATCTAAGCTCCATGGAGACAGCATCTTTACCTATTTTGTTCACTCTAGTGCCTCCAGCACCAAGACCAGTATCTGAAACATAACAGACTCTCAATAAATATTTTTAAAATGGATCAATGAGTGGCTTAATTTTTCCTTGAATATTATTTCCTCTAGGGGGAAAACATGCCAATTCCTTATTTCTCTGTCTCCTTGAATGTTCAGAGTGATTTGCATTTCCTTTTTTTTTGTCTATAGATAAAGCAGAAATTTATAAACATAGTCTTTTGAAAGACATTGAGTGCTAAGTAAGAAAGAATTTAACAGAGAAGATAGCATGGCAAATCGGCAAGACAAGAGCTAGTGGTGGAGGCCCTGTGTGTCTCTGGGGAAGATACTGAGTGTGAGAAGAAACTTGATACTAAGATGAACTACACAAGGGCTCTCTGAGAGACCATTACCCAAAACTTGAGGAGCAGGAGAAGGGCAAGAACAACTATGACAACTTCCCAGGTCCAGTGGCATTCAAAGAATTATCAAATCTATTAGGTTTTCTTCCTAAATATCCCTGTGGCCTCTTTTATTTAGTCTATCATCACTGGTACTTCCCACTGTCCACATCATCTCTTGCCTAAATTATAGCCACCAGGTTTCCCAGACTTCAATTTTCCCGCTTCTTTTTCCATATGTTTCCTGGAGAATGCTTTCTAAAAGCTGAAAGTGGTCATGCCATTTCTGTGCTTAAAACACTTTTAAAGAACCCTAGTGTTCTGATAATAAAATACAAGTATTTAGTACATTTCACAAGGGTTTCCAACCTCATGGCTCCTTATTCCCCTAGCATTTTTTCTATTTTTTTCATTTTTTAAATTAGAGAAGTTATAGATTTGCAGGAAAATCATGCAGAAAGTACAAAATTCCTATATACACTTCCTCACACAATTTCCCCTATTATTATTTTGTATTATTGTGGTACTTTTGTTATAATTGATGAACTAATATTATTATAATTACACTATTTACTATAGACCATAGTTTACATGAGGGTTAACTGTGCCGTACAGTTCTATGTTCTTTTCAAATTTTTATTCTGGTAACATATCTACAACCTAAAATTTCACCTTTTAACCACTTGCAAATATACAATTCGGTGGTGTTAATTAATTTCACAATGTTGTGTTACCATCATCACTATCCATATCCATCACCACAAATAGAAGCTCTGCACCAATTAAGTATTAACTCCTCATTTCCACCCACCCCAGCCCCTGGTAACCCATATTCTAGTTCCTGACTATGAATTTGCATATTCTAATTATTTTAAATGAGATCATACAACATTTCTCCTTTTCTAGCTGTCTTATTTCACTCAACAAGATGTCTTCAAGGCTCATCATGTTGTAGCATGCATCAGAACTTCATTCCTTTTTATGATTGAATAATAGTTCATTGAAACTAGTACTTTTAATATGCTGTTGAATTCAGCTTGCTAGTCCATTGTTGAGGATTTTTGCATCTATACCCATGAGAAATATTAAGTGGTAATTTTTTTCTTGTGATATTGTTATGTGGATTTGGTATCAGGTGATACCGGCATCATAGAATGAATTAGGAAGTGTTTTAATTTGCCAAAGGGATGCTGATACAAAGTACCAGAAATAGGTTGGCTTTTATAAAGGGAATTTATTTGGGGTAAAAACTTACAGTTCCAAGGTCATAGAAAGTTCAACTCAAAGCACCATAAGAGGTGCTTTCTCACCAAGTCAGCTGCTGCATGGTGAAGCAAGATGGCCACTGATCTTAGCAGAGGTCTCTGCCTTTCTGCAGCTGTAAGCAAACCTGGTATAGAGCTTGTCTCTTACCAGACCTCCTCTCTCAGTCTCAGTGACTCTACTTTCTTCCCGATTTCAGTTGTAAGCTATTAGGCACATGGCTCCCTGGGCCTCAACTCTTTGCCTCTAAGAGGCTTCTCTCCTTGTTGCTCAGATAAGGGTAAAACTGGAGGGCCTTTCTCTCACATGGCAGGATCAAATATGGTGTCTTCCTTTTCCTGTGTCTGTGTTTTTATCAGACCCAACAAGAGGGCGGAGACTCAACCTGAGTCATACCTCACTGATGTAGTCCAATAGAAAGGATCTCAAACTGACAGAAATAAATTATTTCACAAACATAATATTTCTCTTTCTGGGATTCATAAAATAATTTCAAACTGCTATAGGAAGTGTTGCCCATCTTCATTTTTAGGAAGAGTTTGAAGAGGATTTTGGGTAATTCTCTTGAATTATTTGGTAAAATTCACCAGTGAAGGCATCTGACACAGGACTTCTCTTTCCTGGAAGATTTTTGGTAACTGATTCAATCTCTTTATTTATTAGTGGTCTGTTGAGTTCTTCTATTTCTTCTCAGTCAGTGTAGGTATTTTTGTGTGTTTCTAAGAATGTGTCCATTTTATTTAGGTTATTTAATTTATTGGTGTACAGTGTTCATAGTATTGTCTTATAATTCTGTTTATTTCTGTGTGGTCAGTGCTTAATGCCCCCTTTCCATTTCTGACGTTAGTTATTTGAATCCTCTCTTTTTTTTCTTTGTCAGTCTAGCTAAAGGTTTTTCAATTTTTTTGATCTTTACAATGGACCAATTTTTTAAAATTTCTTTCTTGTTTTCATTCTCTATTTCTATTTCATTTATCTCCATGCTAATCTTTGATATTTCCTTCCTTCTACTCAATTTGGGTTTAGTTTTCTTTTCTTTTTTTTTTTTTTAGTTCCTCCAGGTGTGAGTTTAGGTCTCTGATCTGAGATGGCTCTTCTTTTTTAATGGAAGGATTTAGAGGTATAAATTTCCCTCTTGGCACTGCCTTTGCTGTATCCCATAAGTTTTGATATGTTATGTTTTTATTTTCATGCACCTCAAGATATTTCCTGATTTCTCTTTCGATTTCTTCTTTGACTACTAACTGGTTGTTTAAGAGTGTATTGTTTAATTTCCTTGTATTTTCCTTGAGCTCCCTCAAGTTTTGTTAATTTGGGAATGTCTTAATCTCTCCCTGATTCTTGAAGGATAGTCTTACTGGATATAAAATTCTTGGTTGGCAGTTGTTGTTTTTTTCAGCCCTTTAAATATTTCATCCCCCCACATTCTTGTCCCCATGGCTTCTAATGAGAAATTGACACAATTCTCATTTATTGTGACTCCCTCATACTTAACACATTGATTTTCTCCTGCAACTTTCAGAACTCTTTCCTTATCCTTAGCATTTGACAGTTTGATTTCTTTGTGTCTGGGCATGGTTCTCTTCAGGTTTATCCTGTTTGGTGTTTGTTGGGCTTTTTCAATGTGCATATTCGTGTCCTTTGTTAAATTGGGGAATTTTTCTGCCATTATTTCTTTGCAAATCCTTCTGCATTTTCTATCTCTCTTCTCCTACAAAGGCTTCCTTAATTCTTATATTGGTATGCATGATGGTATTCCACAGGTCTCTTAGGCTTTGCTCCTTTTCTCACTCTTTTTTCTTTCTACTCTTCAGCCTGAATCATTTCAATCATTTTGTATTTGATATCACTGATTCTTTCTTCTGCCCAACCCAAATGTTTCTGAAACCCTCCGTGGAAGTGTTTATTTCAGTTATGGTGGTCTTCGCAGCCTGAGGCAAATATGTGGGGTCCTCTTTGTCTTTTCTGAGCCTGAATGGGCATGTGCTCATAGCACTAAAAATTCCCTCATTTACAGGTAACCTAATGCCCCCTCTACTCCCTATGAAATGTACTTCCCTACCTCTTCTTGGTGCTCTGTTGTATTTCTTGAAGCTGGTAACCCTTTGCCCCAGGCCACTTTTATTTAATTGTTTCATACAGTGTTTTAGTTGTGAGTAGGTTGCTTCTGCCTTAAAGGCAAACTCTTAGAAGGTGAGCCATAGATGAGTGTCCTATTTCAGTTCCTCAGGTTACCACCGAATAGATTAGCATGGATATGCCAGTGTGTGCCTAGGGCTTACACTGCTCCCCCCAGAACAGATCCAGGGACTCACAATGAGAGTATAAGCTGGCAGCATGCAACACTGTGGAAGGGTTGGAAGAGGGACTGGCAAGGACAACATAAGCTTCTCCTGCCATTTTAAAATTATGTTTTCTTGACTTGGCTCTCCACCAGTTACTGCAACCATTTAACTGTTTTCCAGAATTCTGAGGAAGATGGCTCTGTCAGTTTTTGCTACTTATTCAAAGAATCTGTTGTGGGGTAGAACTCTAGAGTGTCTTATGCCTCCATCTTTGTCTACCAGAAGTTGTTCCTGAGGCTGTGGGCTTTCACCTCACCAGCCTTTAACAATCTTTGGTGGTGTCACATTCTCTCAGAACTCTGGACCTTCATACATGTTATTCTCTCTATGTAACCTCCTTCTCCTGAGCCCCAGATCCCTGTTCACCTAGATCACATCTATTTATCTTTTATATCTCAGCTCCCATACCTCCTTATTAGGTTATATGTTTACAAGGGCACTATAGCATGGTATTGTAATTGTATGTTTACTCATTAATGTTCCTTCTAGAATGTTTCTTAAAAGTGAGGACTAAATCTACATTGTTCACAGTTGTGTTCTCAGTGCTTAATACTACGTCTACCACATATTTGGTATTCAAGACTTGTTGAATGAAAGGCTTTATTTCCCAGATGCCAATATCTTGGAGTCACAGTCTAGGAGAGTATTCCCCAAGTAGGGGGTTCAGTTAAAAAAAAAAAGGAGACTTCTTTTACCTAGAAACAAATGTGTGGACTTGGGGCTCATAAAGTATGGCCTCCTTCTTTTATAAAACTTAGTCTTGAAACTTCTGTAGATGCAGAGATAAGGAGGGAATGGGAGAGTGATGCAAATAATTGCTGTCTTTGGAGACAGCTTTCACCAGATTCTTTCCTTCACTCCAGAATATCCCCATCTCCTTCAGATAAAGGCTTTAGTGAGAATGGTGTATCAGCCATGCTCTGAGCAGGAAACAGACGCTCACTCAAGTGGAATTTTTAAGATAATTAATGAAGAGCCTGTTTACAGAACTGTGGACATTGTTAAGGGTTATTGCAAGAGGTGGAAACACCCAGGGACCAGCAAAAATGAGAAACGAAACCTTTACCCCTTGGACCTGAAAAATAGGATTTCCAGGCCCTTTCCTTAACATTTCTACAGTGCTTCACACTTTCTATCTCTCAATGCCAGGAGGAGAGATATGCAAGGAAGGCCTTGGCCCTTTGACCTTCCCCACCATGCCTTATTGTAACTTCCTAGTAGGCAAGGAGTTTGTAATTTTCAGGGATGTGAAAATATTATATAATATCAGCTACATAAATTGTGAAACAAAAGTCACATTCCTATATGCTTTCTGGCAGTGTAAAATCACAATTTGTCCCCAAAGATAAAATCAAACTACTGAAAAACTATGCCACCATGTCTAAGAAATTGGTGCAAACCCAAAACCAGTTTTAGACATGTTACACTCATGTGCTTCATTACCAAACCTGAGCAGAAAGAACTTCATTTTCTGAAAGCCTGAGTATTAAGGAGCAGGGAAGTTGTTGGTTATCTGGGAATTTATCCAATCTGAGGACTTGGTAGTCTCCAACCTACAATGATCAGAGGCTTTCTGTTGTGATGCTTCCATGTGGCAACAATAACACACACACACACACACAGAGTTATGTATACATGCACTCATCCAAGGTCAGCTGAGGCTATCTTGGGCCTCTGTGAGTATTTTTTGGGTTATGCTGGCGCCATTGCCCTATAGGCTATTCGGGAGAGTGAATTTGGTTTGCAAGATTTTTGGTTCCATCGTATCACTTTGAAGGTCCCAGTGGCTGGTGGCAGGAAAAGAAAAACCTTTTCTGGGGCTAGGATAGAGGGTCCAAGCTAGTTGCTGTGAGTATAAAGTACCCAGACGTTTATATTCTAATTTAAGAACAATCATGCTTTTTGAAATATGCTTTATAATATATCCATGTTGGCATAACTATAAAATATATGAAATTATTTATAATTGAGTAAAATTCACACTCTGGCACCAAAGCTTACCCTGTGCCCCCCTTATGGCTTGTTAGTGGCTGTTTTTTGTATAAATTCTGATCTGAGACAAAAATACCTGGACTCAAGGGCAGCCCAGGTGGCCGAAGGAGCTCCTGCCTCTTCTCCTGAGAGTTCATCATGGCAAAACTAGCAAAATTTCATTTGGCAAAGTTTTTCCCACTCTCTCCAGTATTTCATGTATTTTACAACAGTGTACTCTATGGGAATAAAAGACCAGTCTGTCAAAATGTGATTCATCTATTTCCAAATATTCTGAAAGTGTTGTTTCTTGGTCATTTTTATGATCCCTGGAAATTCTGTTAGTCAGCATCATCCATAGCCAAGGACGAATTTTTAAAAGGGCAAAAATACTTAAAAATCAGAGTTCCTGCAACCAATTATTTAAAATAATTTAACGCCTTCAAAACAATGTCTTCTTTATACATGGTGTTGATTTTACTATCAAAAGAATAATTTTGATTGAAGTAAATATTAAAAAACATACAGAACAAATTCATCCATGTTGTGGCTATCAGTGGTTCCTTCTCCCTCTCGCTAGCTCTCTTTTAATCATTCAGTGATGTATTGTATGACTATACCACAATTTAAAAAAAAGATTTGGTGCAATTTGTTTTTTAATTTGGGCTAACTCTGTCATGAAAAGATGATTAATTTCTAGATATTTAATTCAGAGACATGGAAAAATAAACTGTTTAACCTAGAATGTAGTTTTAGATCCTATCCATGTTAGGCTCTCAGGGAATATTTATGAAGTGAATGAATGAATAAATCAATGAACGAAAAGATCTACCCTGGGAAAGAAAAATAGCCTATAATTATAAAAGTTGGGTATGCACTCATAGATTATTAAAGAACACCAAAATATGCATAAGAAAAAAATTGCTTTACAAATCACCACCCAGTGATAACCATTATGGAAAATTTGCTATATTTACTGGCATAATTAAAATCATACTATATATATAGCATATGTAGGCTACTTTTTTCCCTTAACATTTTTTATGAGGTTTTTTTCCTTAAACTATTTTTGAAAACGTGTTTAATGGCTGTGTACTATTTTAACATATGAACTACAAAATTAATCTAATTATTATGCCATTGTAGGTGATTTTTAGTTCTTTAAAATTCTATGTGTGATTACATATATATGGTTCTGATTACTTCTTCTTTTTTTTTTTTTTTTTCTTCTTTTACCGGGAGGTCCTGGGGATCGAACCCAGGTCCCTCCATTTGGGAGACGGATGCCCAACCATTTGAGCCACATCCACCCACTGATTACTTCTTAATATGGATTCCTTGATGTAGAATTGCTAGGTCAAATATTAAGACAAAAATCTGAGACTCTTAATGCCGAATTACTTTCATATAAATAAAATTTACTATATATCAGAAGAGTGTAAAGTTTTCAATCTTCCTGCATACTTATCAAATTAAGTATTATGATTTTAAAGGTTATTTACCAATTTTCTAGGCCAAAAAAGATGATATTATATTGATGTTTAATTTGAATTTCTGATTAGTGCATATTTGAATTTGTATTTATGTCCTTGGTTGTTTTTCTTTTGTGATATATATTTTAATGTGTTTTTTCAAATTGGGATTTAAAAGACTTTCATATAACAATGACGGCAACATTCACATTTGTAGTTTAATATACTGACATTTGTCCTAGTTTCTTCCTTTGGTTTATACTTAGAATGTGCAATGTGGTCACACATATACTTACCAATACATCTTTTCAAACATTAATTTATTTTAACATTTACCTTTTTAATGATTTAGAATTTTATTTTTGCAAAAGGCTTGAGGCAAGGTCTAACCTTAATTTTCTTTTCCACTGATGGCCTTTTAGAAAATAACCTTGAACAAATGTGTTTCACTTTTGACTGCTAATTATGGTTTGGGATATTTAGATTGGTTATAAATTTTTAGCATTAATTCAATTTTGTATATTCTAAAGGAAATAATGTGCACATTGTATGACCAGATTAAAAAATATTTTATTATGTTTTTATAATAAATTATTATAAACAATTTAAACAATAATTTCTCATTATACTAGAATCTATGTTCATTACCAAAATTTTCAGACAGTACTTAAAAAAATTAATTTGCTTTATGTGTAATAAAATGACACATACAGGAAATTTATGAATGTTGAAATATTAATACAGAAAAAATAATCCAGAATTTTGTAAAACAGAGAATTTGTTATATTTCCTTGGTCTTTCTTTTCCCATTAATTTTTTACCTAGTTCAGTTCAACTGTAAATTTGAAGTTTTAAACACGGGCAATGTGGGAGTAATCCTGTCTCAAAAAAAATAAATAACATGACCAAAGATGTTTTCCACTTCTCTACTTGATAGTTACTGCTTTTTCCAATTAGCATATATGACTGAATCAGTTAATATAAAGTTTAAAGAATCAATGAATCACTGATTCTAAATGTATTATAAAAATTTCTTGCAATGAAGTTGGCTATAATGTATATCTGTGTAGCTTGAAAGAGGAAAAATATGCTTTATTGGGTAAATTCAAGTTTCTTACCAGAGTGTTCCAATCATGTATGATGTTAGTCATTATTAGCTAGTACTGGATAGAGCAAAATCTGTGATTATTTTTAAGAGGTCATCAAACATGGTCATCAAAATTCTGCATGAATTCTCTGGTAAAGGATGTGGCATGAGATACATGCAGGATGCTGGAATAGGAGTGGAAGGAGAAGGACAGACAGGGAAACACTTAAAGACCCAGTGGTGCTCATGGGCTGTAAAATCCACCTGATAAGCCAATGAACCACTGATGTGAGCCGAGGAAGGTAAAACACATGGTGTGTTTTCATATCAGAGTTCACAAAATGGTGACCCTCTGGCTAAAAAGAGGGAACAGATAGGTTTTTGGCATTTAAATTTCAGTCCCTTTACGTGGGGTATGAACTCTCCAGAACTCTCCAGTTTTCCACCGATCTTACCAGCTTCTATGCCTCGCATCAGCCAATTTACACATTTATATTACCAGTCTTGCTCCAAGAAGGAATTTGATATTGAGACCTCAATTTACAACTTTCGATTTCCTTATTCCCTAACTTCTTTGTTTTTATTTTTCTATCATCTGGGTGAGGTTTCAGGTAATTTCTTCAAGAAGTGTAAATGAGTGATATGTTGTCCAAGTCCTTGCTCATCTAAAAATGTCTTTGTTTCCTTCACACATTAAAGCAACTTGGCTACATGTAATATATTGACACATAAAAGATTTTCTCCAAAACTCTATGCATATTACTCCATTGTCCTATATGAGTTAATTTAAAATGTTGGTAGGATTTTGGGGATGGAGCCTAATTAATTTTGTTCAGAATTTGTAAAGCCCTCTATATTGATGACTTCTATCAGTAAGGAAGAAATATTTCTTTAGATTGTTAATTATTGTTTGTTTTTGATGATTCCCCATTGACACTATAATTCTGAGAGTTCTGTTTTGTTCTTCACCCTTTACTTTTTATCCCCTCCAACTTTATTGTTTTCAAATCTATTTATCTTTTTCTATAACTTCAGAGAAGTGTTGAATTTGTCTTTTACACCAGTTGCTTATCTTGCCCCAAGAGTTAATGTTATACTTTGCTGCTTCCAATGCAGGTTGCAATTCTGTGTCCTTGAAATTCTACCTTCTCTCTCCCATCTTTCTGCATCTTATTATATTGCCTTTTAATCTTCACCTTATTCTGCTTTATGGTTTTCTGTTCTTTTGTCACAAAGACCGTTTTTAGTTATACCCTTATGAGAAGACTCTTTCACAGCCAATGCCTCGGAACTTTCATGATTTTCCCCTCTTATTTTGAAGTAGGTTACATGAGCCCATAGTATTTTTATTTTCCATTTACTTTTTTTTGGGCGGGGGGGTGGCACAATTCTAGCCATACTTACATTTCCAATAACAAGTTGGTTTATGAGAGTACAGTTCTCACAACTTCCACAACAGATTTACATCTGTTATTTTTTTCAGGAATGAAGTTGGTCTTCCTCCTCTCCCTATAGCCCAAATCTCTCTATGGTTTCATCCTGAATGATGACAAATAGAAACTATTGCCTCTAATATTGTTACCCAGTGGGTATCTTCTAAGGACAGATGAAAAATAGGGAGAGAATGTGTATGAATCTAGTTATCTACTATTGATGTATAAAAATGCAATGTAGTTGGGGAAAAGAAATTGACCCCTTTCTATTACATCTGAAAAAACTGCTCCTACAAATATACACAAGAAAGACAGTGACAAATCTCAGTTTACTCTTCCTTTCAGGGGAGAGGTTTGTGCTCTTTTATTGAGTCTTGACATGATAATTATAAAAACTATGAAGAAGAAGAGGGAACAGTGGAACAAACAATAAACAGAGGGAAAGCAGTAGAAAGTTAAAAAAAGGCGAGTAATATATCAGATAGATTATGTGTCATTAATTTAAACCCAAATATCCCCTGAAGAGAGCTAGCCTATCAGATCATCAACCTAAAATGTCTCTGTAACATATTACTATCATTTGTGTGTACAATGGAAAAATTACTTTGGTAGTTTTCTCTTTGCTTATCCAAAAGACTATTTTAAGCCTTCCTTCCCTACAGTCTTGATCTGGTTCTCTCTCACTGGCTTTGCTGTATTTTTGCTACCCCTTGTCTATAAACAGTACTTCCAAGGTCAGGAAATGTCCTTGACTTTTTATTGCTTGTTCTCTTCCTGCAATGTTTACCTATGATTTAGATAGAAACTAGGCTGGTTGATTTTGCTGTTTGGTGTAAGCTCTTATTTATTTTGATTCTCAAGTTGTATGTTATTTGATCACACATGCCTTTCCCCTAAGTTAGCTTAGAGAAGTTTTCGTTGATCATTTTTTTCTGGCCAACAAGGTTGTACTCCTTGGAGAAACAGTTACCAAGCAGAAGTAACATATATATGTGGTTTTAACTTCGTGGCATTATTCATGAAGGCAGGATATGAAAATAGGTCTTTGTATCATATACTATAGAGGAAAAATTAATCCTATTTAAAAACATTTTATTTAACATGAGTGTCTTATATTCGTCTTATTTTCCATGAAAACCACAGGAATAATTCAGTTTTTGGTCAAAATATTGCCCTTACAGTATAAACAGAAAAGTTTACTATGCTGTGCTCAAATATAGGTATTGGGAGTTGAGAGAGCAGAGTCTCAGCAGATTTTAATGGGGCAATGAGAGTGTTTCATTAGGTCTAATTCATCTCCATGGTTAATACTTCTAAATTACTTGTATGATCTGAAATAAAACAACAAAGGAACTTATCTGGAAGGCAGAATTCTCATTCTGATTTGCCAATCTCTAGCTACATGCAAGTTACCTAATTACCTTACCCTGCAATTCAATAACCCATATTTATAAAATGAGAGAATTGAACTAGATAATTTCCAGTGTCCTTTCAGCCTGAAAATGTGATGATCCTATGCTTGGAGTAAATCCAAAACTTCACATACATATTGCTTTTTTTGAGCAAGGTACTGTGGGAGAAATGAGGAAAAGTGTGACCTCAAAGTGAGCAAAGGCATGCCCTGGAGAAGGAGTTTGAAGGAGTGAGGCTAGAGAGAAGAGCTCTTGATGGGAAGCAGTAAGGAGATAGGGTGAGAAGGTAGGTTAATATCAGACTGTGGATATATGATATATGTAAGTATTTTTTCCTTTTGTAAACCAAGGGTAACCAAGGTTTTGAGCAGGCACATTTCATGATTAAAACATTAATCAAGTGGTGATGTGGATAGGAGGAACTGGAAGCAGGAAGAGAGACCTGGAGTTTCCTACAATAGTCTGCATACAAAGTGATCAGCACTTGGACTAAGTGGATCTGTAGATTCAAGAGAGATTTCAATTGAAGCATAACTAGGATTCAATAATAATTATACCATAATCAGAGAAAGATGCTCAGACTTAGGACTGGTAAGAAACAAGAGAGAAACTTGTGTGAAACAGAATATTTGCCTCTAGAAACTTTGGAAACAAAGTTTGAATGTATCACTTGGAATTTCAGAAGCATATTGGAGGGAATAAGCATTGTACTATTTATTTTGCCCTATAAGTTTTTTTTTTTTTTTACTTAGCAAGGCCGGAGATTGAAACTGGGACCTCATATGTGGGAAGCCGGCGCTCAACCACTGAGCTACATGGGCTCCCCTGAGTTGCTTTTTTTCATTTGTTTTGCTTGTTGTTTGTTTTTCTATTTTTTTAGGAGGCACTGGGAACCAAACTTGGGAACTGAACCCGGGACCTCCCATGTGGGAAGCAGGTGCTCAACTGCTTGAGCCACATCTGCTTCCCCCATAAACTTTCTTTTATTTATTTATTTATTTATTTATTTATTTATTTATTTATTTATTTATATTTTAAACAAATCTATTTTATTGGTACATATTAACAAAGCATACAATTCATTCAATGTGTACAATAATAGTATTTGGTATAATCTCATAGTTGTGCATTCATCATTTCAATCATTATTAGAGTATTTTCATTATTTCAACAATAATAGTAAACAAAAAATGACAAACAATAAACAAGAAAATTCCTCACCTCTCCATCTCTCTGTTTCCACTTCTTATTTTAATTTTTTTAAAAATTTTTATTTATATATATATATAAATATATTTTAAGAGGTGCTTAGATTACCGAAAATACTACACAGAACCCCCTGGGATTCCCATGTTGCCCACCCCCCACACCTCCCGCCACGTCCCACACAAACATCTCCCACAAGTGTGGCCCACCACTCTCAATGGACTTACACATCCTGGGGCCTTGCCACCAACCCTAGACCACAGTTCACATCGTAGACCACACTCTCTCCCATACAGTTCTGAGTGGTGTGTGCTGATTTAAAATGGCCTACATCCGTTGCCACAAAGGTACTCAGGACAACCTCCAAATCCCAAAGAAGCTCCTGTATTTCAACTGCTCGTCCCCTCCCTGCCCCAAAAGTGTCAAGTGGCCACTGGCTCCACCTCACTGTTATAATTTCTTCCATTGCTAGAATCACCATATGTGTACAACAGAATACCATCAAGTCCACTCTAGCCCATAGTTCTCCCCCCAGTCCTGAGGAGACTGGGATGGTGATGTCCACTCCACCTCCAAGTGAGAGAGGGCTTATATCCCATGGATATGGTGGGTAGGATGATCCTGCCTGCAGATGCAGGCCCTCTCCATTCCCTGGGCTGGCCGTTGCCCATCGTTGTCTCCTCACCAGGTGACTTGGATGAGTCCGTTGGGCTGTAGGGTAGGAGTTGCAGCTCCACCGAGATTCCACTCACACCTGGCACATATGTAGGCCAGAGGCTCCAAAACTTTCTTGACAGGAGATCTATAAACATGAATTTAAGAGTGAATTATATTTAGTGGTGAAAACTCATGGCTCTAAGTGGCTTTTCTGTCACTGTCTTTGGTAAACTAATGTTGTTGTTTGTAAGGCAATTTCACTGGTTCTTCTATTTTTGAGTGCCTAATTGGTTTCCAGTTGAAAATTAAGAACCTGATGCAAATTAGATGTCAGAAAAAGCAATAGCTTTTGAAAGTGTTCTCAAATCATATGCTACAATAACAATGAGAAAGAATTTGGAGAAGCACTTATTAGACACTGAACTAAGATTAATTCTTAAAAATAAAAATTGCTGCAATGAATTAGCTTCCTATTTAAAATTCTGGGCATTCTACCATGATAATTAGTATGAATTCATAATACAGTAATAACCCCTTGTTTAAAATCAGGGTATATTTTAAACCAAATGTTATTATTAATGTATTACTTAAATATATTCTTGTTCTCTGACATTCTTAACTAGTTACATGTGAAATATAGTTAAATAGAACCAAGAGCCACCTTCCTCTACTCAAGATTTACATCATAAAAATGTCTTTTATATGTTGAAAACAGAGCTGCCTGAATACTCTTTTGGCAGATCAGCATCCTAGGTAATGATTTGAAAATTAATGCTTTATGGGTTATTTTGCATTA
The DNA here is from genome assembly GCA_026826555.1 of Tolypeutes matacus. Taxonomy (NCBI): domain Eukaryota; kingdom Metazoa; phylum Chordata; class Mammalia; order Cingulata; family Chlamyphoridae; genus Tolypeutes; species Tolypeutes matacus. The sequence goes on from JAKSZT010054334.1 coordinate 2,956,294, forward strand.
AGTTACTTGATGACTTAATAAATTCCTGTTTCAAAGCACAGTAGCATCTTTATTGTATGTATTTGTAAATGTATATATTCATTTTTATTACAAATGTATTTGTTGTTCTTTAATGTATTTTAAAATAAACTGTTATCATTCTTATACTTCTGAAATTGATTCTAATTGTTGTAGAGAAGTTAATGTAGAAAAAATGAAGGAGAGTTTTAGGTTGTGTTACTAAATATTCTGGGCACAGCTGTGGATTGAAATAAGTTATGATGATCAGAAGAGTCAAGGGGATTGGACACCATTTAACTCTAGTTCCTAGGACCAGAGCACAATAGATCATATCTTGAATGATTTGTCTTGAACCACCAGTGAGTCATTGTAAACCCTTCCAATGATGATATACATCCCTGAAGAAAGGGGTATTTCCATGCTGGAAACTTCTAAAGGTTCTATCTCCCTTCTCCTTCACATCAAGTTCCCCCAGGATAGATTATGATAAATATGAGAGTTTAGCTGAAACTGGTATTTTCCATTTTAATGTTATTTGGAAGGAAGGAGTTGTTTTTCCCAGAAGCATTTTAATTTTGAAAAGAGAGTAACATTTATAATATCACCCATCTAGTATCTATGGTAGAAATCAGCATTCAATTCTTTTTCTGTTTTGTATCTTGTTAAAATATAATACATATTTCAATGGTATACTATATAAATATCTTGATTTTTAAGGCTACCTTTTATTTCCATTTTATGTTTTGTTCTTTAGTCATCTGATTTTATTTTTCACTCAAACGAGAACGTGTTTAAAAAAACTCTTCAAAAACCTTATTTCTAGTTGTTGCACTGAAGGCCAGCACATGGGTATGCCAACTTTATGTTGATGTCTTTGGTTCTATTTTCAGTTGATTCTTTTGCTTTTTGGGAGGTATATAAGAAAATTGTCTGTAAATTGTGACAAGTTTATCCTTTTCTAATATTTATACATCTTAATCATGTTTTATGTCTTCTAACCTTCCTTTGACCTTTAGAGGAATATAAAACACTAGTGATAATAGATATCCTTCTCTTGTTCATGATTTTAATGGTATTGCCTTTTGTGTTTTAATGCTAAGTATGATGTTTCCAGTTTATAACACAAGAACCTATAGTCAGTAAAATGGTTTAAAGATTATTAATAGTAATATATCAATATTAAATCCTCATTTGACATATTTAAAATCTATTTTAAAAGTGAAATTTTCTATGGTGGCATTTACTAAACTGTGTCCTATGGTCATTCCATTGTTTTATAGCACATTCAGAATATTCTGTGAATAAAAGCATTTTAATAGTAAAGAAGCTTTGGAAAACACTGATTGCTATTCTTTTGCAGTCTCATAATGTACATTATTTTATTTTAGATGCAGAAGTTCTGTAGCTGAACAGTTATAGCAAAAGCCTTTAAAACCATAATTTTCTAACTCTTTTTGATCAGGGAACATTTTTATTTGATGCAGATCAAATAAATAGAATTATAATATAAAAAAAACTAGTGTTTTTAAATCAAATTTTAGGTAATGCTATTGATTTTAAACAATATCTTGGTCAGATTTTTTAATGAAAGGTATAATACTTTCACATAAAACAGTGGATAGTTTTCTACTCTAAATATTTCCGAATACTTATTTGTTACTGTTTATTTCAAAAAATTTTTGCTAATATTTATCACCTCAATTATATTCCACATAAATATTTGGAAGAACTCACATTAATATATATTTTTTAGTCCTGGTAATGGAATATTTTTTTGTGAGATAACTTGCTATAATACTTTACAGTTCTTCTCTTTAGGCTTCCTTCTTCTTGGATCAATTTAGGAAATTAAATTTGTTCCAAATAATTTATTTCACTCAAATTTACATTATGTGTGACATGTGTTATAATAATTTTGAACAGCCTTTGTATATTTGGCAGTGTATTTATTCTTCATTTTAAAATTATTTTCACTTCTTTCTAATTTTTTTCTTGATTAGATTTTAAAATGGGAATTTTTTGCGTGTGGGAGCAGAGAAAAGCTTTTAGATCTACTTATCAACTCAGTTTGTTTGATTATTCATTATTTTCTGCCTTTATCTTTATTATTGCTTTCTTCATTTGAGTTTATTTTGTTGTTCTTTTTTGCTTACTTCTTAAATTAAATGCATATTATTATATATTTTGACCTTTTCTGTAATTTTATTTAGGGCATATATTATCAGCTTATAAGTGGATTTCCTGATTTAGTTCAATCTCTGTTTCTTCTCCATTTCATAGCAAACATTTGGACTTATTGCCACAACTGTTGCTTTTTTTAAATTGAAGTAAAATTAGCTAATATAAAATTAACCATTTTGAAGAGAACAATCCAGTGGCATTCATGATATTGTATAACCATCAACTCTTATCTATCCAGTTCCAAGCATTTTAATCATCCTCAAATAAAACCCTTTACCCATTAAGCATTTACTCCCCATTCTTCTCCTCCCCCAGCCTCTGGTAATCACCAGTCTGCTTTCTGTCTCTGTGGGGTCACCTATTCTGGATATTCCATATAAATGGAATCATACAATCTGTGAACTTCTGTGTCTGGCTTCTCTCACTTTGCATAATATTTTCGAGGTTCTGCCCCATTGAAGTGTGTATCAGTACTTCATTCCCTTTTATGGATGATTGAGTTATCTTTTTAAAAAATAAAAAAAAAAAAGATTTATTTATTTATTTCTTGCCCCCCACCCCTCGTTGTTTTGCACTCCCTGTCTGGTCTCTGTGTGTTCTTCTGTGTCTGCTTGTCTTCTCTTTAGGCAGCACCAGGAACCGATCCTGGGACCTTCTGGAGTGGGAGAGAGGTACTCCATCTCTTGCACCACCTCAGCTCCCTGGTCTGCTGTGTCTCTTATTGTCTCACCTCTGTGTCTCTTTTTGTTGTGTCATCTTGCTGCACCAGCTCTCCATGCGGGCCAGCACTTCTGCGAAGGCCAGCACTCCGCATGGGCCAGCTCTCCACTCAGTCCAGCTCACCACATGGGCCAGTTTGCCTTCCACCAGGTCGAACCTTGGACCTCCTATATGGTAGATGGGAGCTCAATTGCTTGAGCCACATCTATTTTTCTGATTTATTTTTTTGATGCTCTCTGTAGTTTAGTTTCTCTGCTATTCCATATCTATTCTTATTTTATGCACAGGCTCCTTGTTATCTCTTCTTCATACCAAACCACCCAAAACATTGTGAAGTAAAACAATAATCATTCATTACTTTTATGTCTCACATTTCTCAGAATTGACTGGGCTCAACTAGTGGTTCTTCCTCTGGATGTTCCTGAGGCCGCCGAGGCTACAAATTTCTTAAACTTCTTCCCTCATTTGTCTGGAAGTTAATGCTGCATGTTGCCTGGACCTCAGTGGAAGTATCAGGTGGACTCCCATGTAGCCTGGCTTTTTTCTGAGACTGGTGCCTGGGTCCCAAGAGCAAGAGAGAGCCAGGTGGAAGCATATTGCCTTTGTTGACCTAGCCTAGGGAAGTCATAGTGTCCCTTCTACCTTATTCTTTTAGTTGAGGCAATTACAAAGTCCCACAGGATGCTAGAAGAGCATATGGGATGGAAATATTGTTGTGACCATATTTTGGAAAATACAATTTGCCATGATAGGCATTAGATTGTTACTAGTAGTTACAAAGATTTTCGGAGACATTCTTAAACACAAAGTATTATTCATCTATAAAAGTGTGTAAAACCCACTAATTTCTGGATCTCTTTTTGGAATATTAGGGATTTTGCTGTTTTTCTTTCTTTGTTCATTTCTCCTTTGTTATTAATATAACTGTAAGTGGTACCATTACTTGTCTTTTTTTAAAAGAATTGATGGTCCCTATCAAAAAGTTATGAGGCAGTAATTTTGTAAGAAATGTCAAACTGACTGCCATTAACTATCCTGAGGACTCTTCCCAGCTAAAGCTCCAATGAGTGAGGGGACCAGGGGCCTTCCATTTCCTCCTAGTCATTCTTGTCTTTAAGAGAGGGCATTGCCTTCCTTCAATCCCATTCAAACTACCGTATATCTAGAAGAAATTTTTTTTATTGGTGTTTCCAAGTGAAGCAGCATCATAAATTAATTTCTAGAACATATACAGTCCCCTCCCCACCTTTGTTTGGATTTGATAGAGTAGAACTACATACTTAGGGTCACATAGTGATCTTTCTTCATGGAACTTTATTTTCCTCTTAAATAACAGTGAAGTGATTCCTGGCCTTGGTCACTTTAGCAAGTAAATATCATAAGAAATGTGACTATTCTAGATTAAAAAGGACTTATAAGGCATGAAAACTAGAAACAATGTGTGACCCCACATTGGATCCTAATTCAAACAAATCAGCTCTAATGGAAATTTGAGGCAAACTGCAAATTTGAATAGGACTGGGTCTTCAAGGACACGAAATTGTGTTGAAATTGAGGTATGGGTAGCCTTACTGACAGAACAGATTATCACACCTATGTATTGTATGACTCCATTTTGAAAAAATAATGTATACGTACCTGTGCATATATTTTGGAAGGATAGCTAGGATATAATAATGGCAATCCCTAAATGGTGAAAATACAATGGTTTTATTTTCTACTTTTCCTATATCTGTCTACTTTATACAATGCACATACACTGCTTTTTATATAATAAAAAACTTTTTATGTTTTTAAAGAGAGAATTATACATGTTGTTAATTCCCTGGGTCAACATTAAAACTCCTTGATGAAAAAGTAAGCAGCAAGTTTTCTTTTAAGAAGGAAGATGGGCATGCAGACAAACTTTTGGTCTGTTATCTGGTTTTTAAAAATGAGTTGGGGTTACTAAGAAAATTAATAAGGATGTCTGTTAATAAGGAGGGTGTATCTAGATTTTATTTTCATGTTATTCAACTTCTGTATGTGTCAAAGGAGTTCTTAAAAGTCAAGAAATTGTTAATAAAATAGTCCTTTTTTTTAACCCTTGACTAAAATCTTAACTTATGTTAGTAGCAACCAAATCCATATAAAGCAGAATTTGTGTGGTTGTGGCTGTTTAGGGGTTTCAGCTTCTCTGTAGCAATGTTTGATTATAGTAGCTCATATCATTTATAACAAGTGCTAATAAAAATAATAAAGGCTCCACAGATTTCATGTCCATCTGTTTTGAACATGTTCTTGGCAAATTAAATATTCTGTGCTGGTGGCTGAGACACAATAATAATAAAGTGATGTGATTATCAGTGGAGGAGCTTCAGGGTCTTGCACAAATTAACTCAAATATATGTTTAGTGATGGAAAAGGGTGATCCCAAGATTTAGCAGATGGACTATCTAACACACTGAAAGGATTAGATCAAAGTCTAGAATAGTCCATTAATTGAACTGGGGATATAATCATTACAACTGATAAATTTGTTCATTCATTCTTTCATTCAAAAGGTTTTTTTCTTTGTTTTTTTTTTTTGTTTGTTTGTTTGTTTTTTTTAGGGGGTACTAGGGAATTAACCCAGGACCTCGTATACGGAAAGCAGGTGCTCAACCACTGAGCCACATCTGCTCGCCAATGAGAGTTGGTTTCTTTGCTTGTTTGTTTGTTTGTTTAGGAGGTACCGGAGATCAAACCCAGGGCCCCACACGAGGGAAGCAGGTGCTCAACCACTTGAGCTACATCCGCTCCCCTCAAGTAAGTATTTTTGAGCCTGCTCTGAACTATGCACTAAGAACTTATCGTCAACCAAAGGAAATTCATGGCCACAGATAATTACGATACAGAATGCATGATGTTATAGAAGTAACCAACCAATATTTATTATTTTGCCTCCTATGTTTCGGGTACTATACTGGTCACCGAGTATACAGTGTTAAAAATAGATAAGATCCATAGTCTTAGACAAATTGTATTCTATTTAGGGTAACAAGAGTATATCCTGTTGCCATGGGTTCTATGAGGAAAATAAAATAGGTTGATGAGATAAAGAATCTGAGGAGCCTTTTTAGGTTGGTTGGTCCAGAAAGCAGAGGCTGAGACTCTAACGGGATGGGAATGTGAAAGGGACCAGCCTTAAGAAGACCTGCAGCCTTGACGGAGTGAACCGCAGGGGATAGTGCAAACGCTCCAGGAGGTAGGCATGCTAGACATTTCACAGGAACCGAAATAAGGCTGGCTTGGCAGGAGCAGGGGAAATGACCGCCAGGGACCAGACCGCCATTGCAGGCAGGCTGACGCCCACCAGCTGCAGGGCCCTCTGCCATTCATCTAAACAGCTAAAGCGATTTATCAGACTCACAAACTCTTGAATGAAATGTGCTTTCTCCTCAAATGGACAAATATATCTACACAATGACAGAAGTAAAAATATGTATAAAGCTATAAGATTTGTATGACTGAAAGTTAGAAAAATATTAAGGAGGACTGAATTTAGTTGTTACTGCATATTTTTGGATGGGTTATGTTACTAGACCAGTGATATTCTAGTCATACTATAATAAAAATTTACATAGCATAAATAATTATATATTTACCCCTTAAAGTTCATTTTTCATGCTTTCATTTTACAAAATCACTGTTTATATAATAAAAAGTCACATAATTTATGTTTTATTGCTAGCATGTTCAAAAGGACTAAAAAATAAAATGTAAATATATTCAAAGTGCACAAAATTTAAACATCATAAAAATGTAAGTCAAGGTTAATTAAAAATTTTTATATATTTTCCAAAAACATTTATTTTTCTAAAATATTAAAATTATTACAATAAAAGGGAAAATACTTATAATGCATAAACATACATTTTTCTATTTTAAGAATTTAGTTATATTTTATATAAATATAAAATCATTAATTTTATAATATATGAATATAATGTAATTCTAGCATTCAGTGTTCATCTAGTTGTTAGGGTAAAGTATTTGAATCATGCTTCAGGCATGATCTACTTATGTATAAATTTAAGACTAAGATGAGCTTTTTAATATTACGTCTTCCTTGGCTTCCATGTGCAACTGTTGCATATTATATGCTAAATTGTGAACCTCTGAAACCAGAATGAGAACCTGAAGGGAAGCAAGAAAATGGGCACTGAGCACTTTGGGTAAATAATATTTCATTATGTAAGGATCTACTGCATCCATGCTCTCTGATAGAAAGGATTTGACAAGCTGATTAATATGTCTTTTTTTATATGTAAACATTCAGATTCTCCCTGGCCTCCAATAAAGTATCAGTTGCTGATGTTGGCACAACCCACAAATTTTTGTGCCACTTGGACAAAAAGTAGGGAAACAGATATGAAGAAGTATTTCTTTTAGCCTGAATGGTGGTAGTTATAAAAGCAGATATTTAGGGTTACGGTATGTGCCAGGTGTTGAAAACATTTTCTGTTAAGAGTCAGAGGGTAAATAATTTAGGCTTTGCAGGCCATAAGATCATGACAACTACTCAACTCTCCTTTTGTAGCACAAAAGCAGCCACAGACAATATGTAAATGAATGGGTGAGACTGTGTTCCAATAAAACTTTATTTGTAAAAATAGGCATGGGCTGGATTTGGCCTGCAGATTATAGTTTGCAAACTTGGGTTGTACTATGCCAGCGTGGAACTCTGGATCCCAAGTGACAGAGGCACCCATGTGTTCTTTAATAAATTTATTATGGTTGTGTTTTCAGTTTTGATGTGCTGAAGCGTGAGGTCCAGGGCGAAGGCACCACTTTCCTAGTTCTAAGGGAGGTGCTACTAGTAGGACAGGGTAAGGAGTGTTGATTTTATTCTAAGTGGAATGAAGAGCCATTGGAGTGTGCTCAATAGGAATATGATATAATCTGAATGATATTTAGGACTTCCAGGGGAAATGAATAAAAATTTCATAGAGCAAATGACATTTCAACAAAAGTTGGATTTTATAAGGCTTGAGGCAGGGAAAGGCATTTCTAGCACAAGTATCATATGCAAAGCAGAACCAAGGAGGACTCAGTGTAGATGATTTAAAAAACAAACAAACAAGTGATTAGAACAACATATTCATGAGGCAAGTAGCAGGAGACTACAAAAGGTTGGATTCTTCTATGCTACAAATGGGGCATAAACTCTGGGAAACAATTAAGGAACTGGCAGAGGTCAGATTTTATTTTTAGTTAGCTAACTGGGACTGCAGTGTGGTTATTGAACTGGAATGGAAGAAACTGATATCTGGCTGTGTAGTAATCCAAAAAGAAGGTGATGAGAACCTGAAATGAAAGCATGGCTGTGGGAGCAGGAAGGAAGGCTAGTTTCTGAAGTTGATTTGGAAGTAAAACATATGGGATTCGGTCACTGGGTTTTTTTGTTTTTTGTTTTTCCTGCTGGGAATGAGTTTAAAAGAGGGTTGACCCTGATAACCACCAAGGGAAGGTAGAAGGATTGACACATGCTCTGTGATAAGAGGAAGGGTGGACATCCTTGGGTTGGAACATGGAGGTGCAATGTCTAGTAAGATGTTGAAAATAAGGGATGTAGAAATATTTGGGAATCAGCAGAGACTGGGCAGTAGCTGATGCCAACAAAGAGGCTGAGAAAACTCAGAGAAAGTCTGAAGACCAAGAAAGGACAAAGAATGGTAGTCAGAATAACACTAATCAGTGAGTTTGATTGAGAGAAGGAGATTAAGGAGATAAATACTTTTTAATCTTGAGAGAGTAAATCTGGCTCAGTATGCGTCATTCTTTATCTGTCAAGGGAGAGGGTCAGACAGTTATATGAACCATCCCCCTTGCATTACAAAATAGTTTAAATTTAGTTAAGTGTAATTTAAATGTCTAGACTACAAATGATAACATTTATGAAAGGAGAGCTAAAATCTCAGAAAGGGAAATCCCTAAATATACTGAATTCAATGGTTTTTGTAAGAAAGTGATTAGTATAATATCGCATACTAAAAAGGAGTATTAAGAAGTGACAGGTATATAATATCGCGGTTAACTATTATTTCTCAAAATGTAATATGACTCTTTAATTAACATTCTAAAAAAGTAAGTTAGTGTTCCCTTGCACAAGTAACAAAAACTGACCTTTTCTGCCTTAAATTATATTTTGCCTTGCCCTCAAGTATGTTAAAAAAACAACAAAACCATAAGCAAATGTCCATTGTCATGGAGACATACCTATTAGCCATTGAATAAATCTAGCCTGTATATCTGCAGTATAAAGGAATTTGAGCAGTTAAATCTTTTTTATGCATTCATTTAAAATTTGTTAAGTGAGTGCTATGTGCCAGATACATTTCTAGGTGCCAGGTATAAAATGATAAACTCCTGTTATCATGGAGCTTAAAGTGTAGTAGAAATAAAGGAAACAGAATGCAAAGAAAATAGAACAGATATTCTACTTACATTAACAAGTGATATGATCATTGAGTACAGTCATGGTGGAGGAGAATCTGTAAAGTGGGATAACATTGACATCTGGTTTCCTAGGTGTAATTATATAAAGTGGACCCTTCCAGTCTATTTCTCTGTAAAATTTTCTGACTCTCACCTATGAGGAAAGTTGGTAGGAATAGTACAAACATTTGACTCACATGGAACAATCCATTTCCAAATTCCAGTTCTGCAAATTACAAGTCCCAAACCATTGTGTGTGATGCTTAAGAGCCCTGGCATTTTTTCCTCTGGGAAATGCTTGTAATTATATCTATCCCAGGGCTCGTGTGAGGACTAAATGATATAACCTTTATAAAGCACTGAGCAAGTGCCTGACACCTAGAAAGCACTAGCATACGTATTGGTACATGGGGAAGGGGGCGGGGAGGTGCAACTGCCCCTACGCACTGCAGGGTCTTTATTGGCCTTGATTAAACTTGCTTCAACTTAATACATTTATTACGTTTTGAACTGATAACCTTATTTCCTATTTTTATTTGCCTCAGGATAACGTAGTTTCCTCTTATGTGCCAATGGGACTGATGGGTTTAAGAGTCTTTTCGGGCAATCTCTATTCTCAGAAGGAAAAAGTGATGCCTTCTGGGAATAGAGAAAAGGAGGATTTGACATCTCTTTGATTTGGTAGTTAATTTTGGATAGCCTGTGACATCTGTTATATATAACTTTTGTTTTACTGCTTTTATATTTTCATTACCTCAATATAATTGAAAACTATGAAAGAATTAGGACTCTGTCTTTTCAGCATCTAGTACAAAATAGGTAACCAGTAAGAATTTGTTGATTAATCTTTTTATTGGTGTGAGATGGAGAGTGCCAAATGAATATAAAATTCATAATTCCTTATCCAACATCCTTGAGATGGAGATATGTGTTTCAAAATCCAGATTTTGAAAAAAAAAAAGATTTTAGAAAGGCGAGCATATATCATATACCTTATATTACCAGCTAGGTAATCTAAAACAATTTAAAAGTCGGCAGAAAAAAATGTGATTGTTCATACTAAGTGGGCTAAGTAAGGGACTATAAAGAACAATACATCCATTCAGGTTAGTTTTTGCCACCATATGTGCTACTAAAAAATACACACTTTTGGTTTTCAGATATTTTTAGATTTTGATTGTCGAGAAGGAATTGTGGACCTTTTGGAAATATATAGGATGATTCTCACAAGTATTTTACTGGCCTTTAAATATCTGTGTCCCACATCAAGCTTCTGCAAGTGAATCAGTTTTGAAAGCAGTTTTTGGTTGTGTAAAAGCAGATGGAGGTTAAGTTTCCTAAAATGAGACTAGAGTCCAGTCATTCAAAAAGCTGAACAGAAAGTAAGAAAGGAAGCAATCAAATGCTAGATTTCCTCAAAGGTATTGCCAATCAAAATAGAGGTTTATTAAAGCATAGTGAATTTCACAGTATGCATAATGATCTTTGAACATGTAAAATATTACTGTAGAAGCCACAATTGTAGCTTCATTTTCTACTAATTACATATAATCATTCACTTAAAAAAATTTTATTGAAGTATGTCATTCATACATGAACATACATAAACAATAAGTGTATAGTGAAAGTTGTGAATTTACAAAACAAACATGTATAACATCATACAGGGCTCCCATACATCACCCCACCACCAATATCTTGCATTGTTGTGAAACATTTGTTAGAAATTATGAAAGAATATCTTCAAAATATTACTACAATACTAGCTATAGTCCATACCTTACATTTGCTGTATTTTCCCTCCAACCCACCTATTTTTTTTTTTTACTTACTTTTATCCATTTTTACCCCCCTTCCGGCCCCGTTTTTGCTGTTTTTGTGTCTGTTCGCTGGGCAATTCTCTGTGTCTGTTTCTTGCCCTCTCTTCTCATCTTTCTCCTCCTGTCTTCACCGGGATTTGATCCTCAGAAACTCTGATGTGGGACAGAGGCGTCCTACCACCTGTGCCACCCTAGTTCCTGGTTTTTTGGCATGTCTCATCTTGGCACTCCCTTGTATCACTCTCCTGTTACATCATCATCTTGCTGCGTGGCTCGGCGGGGCCTGATGGCACACCCATGTGCGGGGCCTGGGAAGCTCACCTGTGAGCTCACAGGGCCTGGCGGCACACCTGCACACAGGACCTGACGGCGCACATGCTTGCGGGGCCTGGCAATGTACCATGCCCGGGGCCTGGGGGATTCACCTGCTTGCAGGGCCTGACAGCACACCTGAGCACAGGGCCTGGTGGCCCGTGTGCCTTCTATGTTTTTCTTCTTTTTAAAATTTTTACTGGGAGGCCCCAGGGATCGAACCCAGGTCCCTCCATAAGGTAGATGGGCACCCAACCATTTGAGCCACATCTGCCCCCCTGCTATATCTCTTAAGGTTGACCAAAGATACCTAGAGTTATAGTCATTTCCTATACAGAATGGTCATATGATAAATCAGGCTTAGTTTATCACCAGCATTCTAAAAACCAGACCTAGGGAGAAAAAGTAGGTCTGGGGACACATGCATGGTCTCTAATATAGCTAATGTTTATCCTATCCTGATTATCACAAAATCAGGACAGCAAGAATATTCGCAGTCTAATCATTCACTTTTAAGACAACTAGTTATATAATAATAAAGGTTTTGAACCATGTTTTGCTTAGAAAATTTTCAAATTACTCTGAAGTGAAACTGTAGGAGAAGCACAATGTATTAGCACAATACATTTTAGAAAAGATGTCATAATGACACATATTTTAATAATTACATTAATTATTGTCATTTAAATTCCTAATCTGATTGACCCTTAAGGTAAGGAATAGATGGAATTATCAACTAAATTTATTTCCCAATCCCCATCGTCAGTCAGAGTCAGTTTATTTCTAGGATAAGTTTGTGTACTTTGACAGTTTTCAGTTGTCAAATGTCTAGAGTATGATAACCTTAGATACAATTTCTACAAGTTATACAATGATCTGTAAAAGACAGTGGTTACGGTGATTGAGGATATGATGACCATGAAATGTGGTTCCAAATCTACATGGTTTTGTTTCTTTGTTTATGAGTGCTTCCTCCCAACCCCAAGGTTTGATGTAGAGAATACTGAAAGTATTTAGTTTTGTGAATTTATTAATCTATTGACTTAAGTCTCCTGATACAGAAGGAAGAATAAGTCAATCCTAGAAATTCTTCATTTTCTTCTTAACACCTTTAAATCATCCAGGTAGCCTTGAAAGGAGATAAACTACCTTGGACTTTGCTTTGATATTCCCAGATATTATGGGTTTATAGAACAATCACATATAAAATACAGGATTTCCACAGGGAAATGCAAATTCAACCCACATATTTTTATGGCTTTTTTTTATAACTTCTTAAGCAGAACACCAGCTCAGTAGCACATTACTGAAGCATCCTCGGCAGGCAAAAACCCATTTTCGTAATGATTTGGGCGTTAAAAAAATATATATTGTTTGAGTCTCCTATCTCGCTTAGAGCTGAACACATTATTAGAAGACTTAAAATTATTAAGTCCCTCCAAAGGAAAGTGAGAGGCTTTGCAGTGACAATGAATCCCTGTGACAATCTGTATAGACTGGGTGCTTTGTCCTGACAAAGTGATTTTAATGTCAATAGAAAATAGGGTTTCAGATTCATTTAGGTAGAGAATGATCACATTTATTGATTCATCAAACTCAAGAATATAGAGGGAAAGGAAAGGGCATTTGTGGCAGTTTGAAATTATTTATGAATTCCAAAAAGAGAGATTATGTTTGTAAACTTGTCTGTTCCTCTGGGCGTGATAACCCCTTGATTGTATTAGATTCAGCTGAGATGTCTGATTAAATTATGTTAAGATTAGGGCTTTGATTCAACCACATTATTAGAGCATGACTCAGCTTTGAGTCCGTGCCCCTTTGGAGGGCTGATAAAACAGACTTTCACACAGGAGTAGATACACAGGAGAACACAGAGAAGATACACAGAGGATCCTGCAGCCCCAGAAAGAGAGATGAGTCTGATAGTTTATAGCGGAAAAGAATGGAGCAGCTGAGCCCAGAAAGAAAGAAGACCTGGGAAGAAAGACAAGCCTTATGCCAGCCTACAGCTGAAATTGGAAGAAGCTGGGACCACAGAGCCTTGGGAGGAAGCGGAAGGCTGAACCCTCACAGAGACAAGCAGCCTTCTTGCTTCAACGTGTGGCAATAGATCTTAGATATTTGCTTCTACCCCAAATAAATACCCTTTACAAAAGCCAGCAGAGTTCTGGTACTTTGTATCAGCACCACTTTGGCTGACTAATACAGAATTGAATTGTGCAAGTGAAAGTTTATGCCTTTTAGTATATACTGCCTGTAAGAAATTTCTGGCATGTTCTAGAGTAGTATTTTCTCACATTAATTTTGATTATATTTTTCTTCTAAAATTTTCCTTTCTTATCGTTGACTGGGGTTGCTTTAACTGTTGATTTACATTGTTTTCTCAAGAGACACAGGTTTTAATTGTTGTTGTTTTTTTATTGTGGCATAATTTTTGCCTTTTCTTTGAATCCAACTATTTGTTGCTATTATGAGGTGAAAGACAGCCATGTTAAAGATTACTGTTCTGGGAAAGAAGTTATTCAGATTTAAATAATTAGTGTGACAGAATCTGAGGAATTAGAGTTGGAATCCAATGTAATGATAGGAAAAAGCTGCTTATCCTTGATGGCCACTAAAGCAAAGGACAGGTAGCATTATGAATGTGTTGAAGAGGACCCTCACGAGTTCCCTGGGGTCTCTTTTGCCCGGTGGAAAGAATTGGCATCCATGCCAAGGTTTGGTCATACAAGGAAAAGAGTTTATTAAACCGCAGATGTCAGGAGATAGGCAAAGTCTCAAATCAGCCTCCCTGAACAGCGGAAGTAGCAGTTACATTGGCTTGTATAGGGGAGGAGTTCAAAGGGCTTGGTTACAAAATTGACAGGTGTGGAGGGGTTGCATCTGATGCATGCTCTATAGCATTTCATACTTCAACATGCTTGGTCATACATTGCATGTACAGAAAATGGCATCTAAATCCCACCCAGAGGTGGAGAGTTTTACTATTATAATGAGCTAAAGTTGTACTACATTCATTCTACTACTGCACTGAGTTTGCCAAAAACTGGAAAGTCCTAGTTTGTGGGTATCTAGATTTTGCGGTTAGCTTCTGATCACAGCTGCTAACTCTACTCTATTTTGGGCTGGTTAGCCATTGCTGCAAGGTTAAGATGAGTTTAACAGGGCCTAAAAGAGGAAGACAGAAGTTGGGGGTGGGGTGTAATTCTTACAAGTGGTCCTTACAGTGTCTTGAGTGCAGACAACTGTATTTCTGGAATTGTATCTAAGCTCTGGTTACCATAGGCTCCCAATAGCCAATGCTACACCTGGTGGTGGCTTCTGACTAGGTTTTTAGTCAAATAACATGAGTCAGTCTCCTTCAGCAGCATCAATTTCTCCAGCTAACACCTACTCAGTACAAGGTATTACACAGTGAGGCAAGACGAGAAGTGGAAAAGTGTGTTCTGGATTTATAATCAGACTTGCAGAACCTCATTGAACCTCTAAGCCTCAAGTGAATCAACGTTAATATGGAGATTATAATTTATTTCCCAGGGTTATTGAGAACATAAATCCTGTGAGACCATAATGGAAGCTGTTTTGGTTTGAATTGTGTTATCCCCAAAAGAAATTATGGAGTCCTAACCCCCAATACTTCAGGATGTAACATTATTTGTAAAAAGTCTGTTGCAAATGGAATTAGTTAGATTAAGATAAATTCACCCTGGAGTAGGGTGGGTTCTTAATCCAATATGACTTGTTTCTTTGTAAGAAGGAGAGAAGGAACACAGACAGACACGGGAAAATGCCACTGTGTGCTGTGAGCCAAGGAACACCAAGGATTACTGGTGAAAGGGCAAGGAAGGCTTCCCTCTACAGGCTTCAGAGGCAGCATGGCCCTGCCGACACCTTGATTTTGGACTTGTAGCCTCCAGAACTGTAAGAGAATAAACGGCTATTGTTTTAAGCCTCCAAGTTTGTGGTACTTTGTTACAACAGCCCAAAAAACTAAGACAGAAGGTATAACATAACAAATATAGCTACCATCTACTAATCTACCATATATTAGTTACTTTGTTAATTATTTTTCACATATACATCATCCCATAAGATCTTCACAGCAACCATGCAGTATAGGCATTTATTATTACCCCCATTTTTTTCAGAAGAGAAAAAATAAGAATAAGTACCCTTCCTAAAATCACAACGGCTTGTGAATGGCAGACCAGGGTATGACAAAAGAACCATGCTTTTTCCCACTCTGCCACATCATTGAGCAATTAAGCATCTTGTACCAGGGTATTCTGCAAGCAAACAAAGAAAAACCCTGATAACATAAGCCTAGAGTAAGTCATCTCATGGACTAGAAACTCTCTTAATGTCTTCAGGGTAAACTTTGGTTAAAAGTAAAAACAAAAATAAAACAAAAACAAAAACAATTGCTGCTACTTTACAGCCAACATCATATGCCAGGCTTAAGAAAGTCCCATTTTAATTGAATGTGCCACCATACCAACCAAAAAGACTCTTTCTCTTTTCTTATAGAAGTAATTTTTAAAAAATGGAAGCCAAGAAAAGC
Organism: Tolypeutes matacus; assembly: GCA_026826555.1. Lineage (NCBI taxonomy): Eukaryota > Metazoa > Chordata > Mammalia > Cingulata > Chlamyphoridae > Tolypeutes > Tolypeutes matacus. Next base: position 2,972,347 of record JAKSZT010054334.1, read on the forward strand.
ATGGGTTTAAACATTCTTATTTAGTGCTGAAAAAAAATCACTGCAAAGTTAAAGATATTTAAAACATTTCAATCCCTATCTTGTCCTGAATAGGCCAATGATAAAATACGAGAATCTCTAAATATATCACAAAAGCAGAAACGATTACAATAAGAATCTTTCAGGTTTGCTTTACCATCTGACTTATTCCTAAAATAAAACAGGAGTTTGAAACTGCCAAGATGAGATAGGAGAAAGTGAGAGAAAGAGTGAGAAAAGAGAAAGAAAGAGAGATGAATGCTTAATTTTGTTTTATAAAGCAAAATCAACCTTTTTGGATGAACTTTTTTGTGTTGTCTAGATCGATTTCATTTCTAAAATGTCTCCATTTAAGAGGCTGATTCCCTTTTTATCTAGCCTATAGCAAAGAAAGGAAATTATTTATTTTGATATGTGGGTTTTGCGTTCTGAATATAGTTCTCTGGTTCATATTCAGGATTGCATGTGCTTGGTTCTTTTTTTACTTTTCTTTCTTTTTTTTTTTTTTTTTTCTTTTTAAGGATGTACCAGGGAATGGACCCAAGACCTCGTACATGGGAAGCACACATGCAACCACTGAGCTGCATCTGCTCCTTTGGTTCTTTAACTGCTATAAAGTAACACACACTTAAGAGTTTTATGTTAAAATATAACACTAACCTGACACTTCCTGGAGAGGTCCAGCTGATAAGATGGTTTGGTGGCCCAATTAATAATTTTTTCCTAAGTACATATAGCAATGGCAGCCATGGAAAGATATGCATTAATGGGTTAGCAAGTTTTTACTGCACTAATTTTTTGATGTGGTAGACATGTTTTAAGTTCAACAAATATATGCATTGCATTTTCCTTTTTTTGTTTAAATCCTTACTTGCTGATAACAGAAAATAAATTAAGGCTTTCAATCTGTCAACCTGTACTTTTCAACAATTGCCTGAAGATAAGATAAAATAATTTTAATAAACTTTTTTCAGAATATTCCACCTCTTATTGGATATCACATACAGCATTCACAATCAGTTACTTGTGGCATTTGAGGGAGGCACAATGAAAGCAAAATGGTAGTTTAACTTAACACTGTGTTAAATCATCAAATACAACTTGAAAACTAAAGCCCCAAATTTAAGCCTGATCATCCATGCTCACTCTGCATATCCACCTCTTTGTGGATCTTTGTATTCAATTCATGTTCCTATAAAACAGTAATAACTTGTGAGATAGTTTCTTTATTAGTGTTCTTTGTATTCATAAAACTCAGAGAGATTTCCTGGCAATATACATTTTTCCCCAGTCATTAGAGATAAACTTTAATGTTATTAAAGCTTACTTTTTGTGTGGGTGCAGCTAAGCCCAATCCCTTTGTATTCTGTTATACTGAAGTGTCTTTTATATGTTAAGAATTTTATTCTTAATATCTTTCCAGAAATCACCCTCTAGAGAGAGGATTAGGAGGAAAGAGTTTGGGAGTTGGGTAATTGAGCAACCCAGATCTCCAGATTGAGGCAAGGATGGAAGACATCTATCCTTTTTCTTGGGCATGGGGTGGGTGTTAGGAGGGTAGTAAATCCTGACTTTACTAGAGATTCTTGTTGGGAAGGGAAGAGTCTGTGAATACTTCATGATTACTAAATGATCACTCTTGTGAGGATGGATTTCAGAGGAACCTAGCTGTTCAGCAATTCTGGCCCACACCCAATGTGGCCATCAGACTCTAGACCCTTCTGCATGAATGGCTGCCTTGATGCAAAAGTAGCCTCCACCTGGTGCCCTGGCAGGCTGCACTAGAGGATTAGGAGCAAAAGGTTCCCATTAAGATGCTTGAATCACATGGTATATATGCTCGATTTAAAACATACAATGACAAGCGGTGGGGAGAAGATGGTGTACAAGTTTCATATCTCTAATTTGTATGTAGGATCAAAAATGGCCTCTATGAGACCTATAAAATTTGTGGTCCTTCCTTAAACGTGGTTCCTATGTACAATACAATGTGTCCTACATCCCCATTTTCCTTCCCTGCATGCTCCTTTTTATTCTTTATTTTCCAGCTTGTTGAGACATTTTCTTACACAGTGCTGAGTAATGATCAACATCAGAAACATGAGTGCTGATTCTTCCTATCCCAGTCTTTTGTTGCCCATTTTCATTGCCTTTGATGGAATTCTAAAAACTTAATGTTTGTGGAAGAGATTCATGTTTCAGGCATCCTGTGAGAACTGAAACTTCTATGTATATTTATGAATATTTGGGTCTTGGTTGCAGACCTTCCTTTCATCTGCACAGCAATTTTCTCTGCAATCATTTCTAAAGGATGTACATTTAACTGATGTGACATTCTCAAGTCTAGCTGGATGTTCACCCAGGTGCTTGATTGGAAGCAACTGAGACAGTTCTTGGAACTTCATTCCCCAGTGTGTACTTTAACCACCCAATCTGAATACCGATATTATTGAGTAAATAAATGCCAACAGTCCCTCTCAAGCTCTGAGAACAGCTTAACTGATATGGATGTAGAAAGTCAGTGAGGTTATGGTCATATGTTTTCATCACTACTGCTGTTCTGTTCTTGTATGGGCATGGCTTAAAAAGCCATCTCTATCTGCAGGCCAAATCAAGGTACATCAGGGACATTTCTCAAATATTTTGCTTCACATGTTTCAACAATATGGTCATTAAATTGAAAAAGATCTGCACGTACCTGGTCAAATGTGCTTAGGATTTGGTATGGGAAATCTGTAGGGGATTAACGTCGTACTTTCCTCCTTTACTTGAATGGTGGAGGATGATTTGAGACTGCATTCTCTTCCTAAAAGTGATGTGTACAAGAATGAAATGGCTTTACGGATTCATGGTTTTGGAAGTAATTGTTATAGTCACTTTAAGGCAATACTTTTTAAACCAGGTTCAAGTCAATGATTCAGAGTATTCCTGTGCCACCTGAAAGTTATGCAAAATTTGGTGCATATGCTTTTTTTACAGGAAGAGTCTGCTTTGTATTGCCTTTGCAAAGGGATCAATGAACGACCTGAAAAACAATTGTCAATCTAGGATGAAAATATGGCATAGATTTTTATGGGCTAATACAAACTTCTTTATTTACACATTTTCTTGTTCCAAAAAATAGGGAGTTAAGATAATTTATTTAATAAAATAAGCTTCCATCATTCCAATCTTCTTTTTCAGTTGAAGGAGCAAAAAGAGGAGAAGCAATTAACTTTTCTTGGATAATTAGCAATATGGCACAGTCTGCCAGGAAAAGGAGAGTGCCCATGGAAGCAGTAGAATTCATTTAAAAAGTGTCTTCAATTTCAGCATCCTGTGGAATCACAGGGGATGTCAGTCTGCTGGCCAGCCTGATCCTCACCCCAGGTGAGACTCAGTGGGGAAAGCACAACTGGTATGGAGGCGTCCCCTGTGCAGATGAAGGTTTCAGGATCAATTAGCACAGCTGTACTCAGCCTCGGACTGAGGCCTTCCAGTGTCATTTTTATGCAGCCCCACTCGTAACATCCAAGAGTCAAAGCTTAACAGCATCTGAGAAATGTAAGCTCAAAGATCCCTTCCTACTGCCACACTTGTACGAGAATAGCACAGCAGCTATGACGAATGTGGTAAAATGTAGTTGTGAAGGCACTGACATTTCACATCCATGTCAGTTAAGCTGCCCTGAGAGTCTGTGATAATCTGAAGTGAGGCACAATGTGGTTACTTGACTCTCCCAAGATCAACAAGTGAAACAGTGGAAGAGCTGGAAGGAAGAAGCCGGGTTTCCGATTTCCTCATCAGGTTTCACATTTCTCCTCTGGGTTGCTCTTTTTGTCAGTTATTCGCTTTTATCCTGTTTTGAACTTCTCTGGCCTCATTTGAGAAGCCTCTGTTTCCATGAGCCAGACTTCATTCCTTCTCTTTTTAAGTTCTCCCCCAAGCCCGTTTTAGAATTATATGATCTTCCTCTCTGCTCCATACTGTTATTCTTTTAGGGGAAAAATGCCCCACTTTCACCATACTATGAAGTATTTGCCTTTCTAAAAATAAGTATATTGCTCAGAGTTTTGGCTTTATTGTTTAGCAAAGCATCTAAAAGTTATTAAAAATTGCTCTTTAGTTAGCCTGATCCTTATTGGAAAAAGAAGTCACCAAAGTGTTTAGAGTGACTCAAATGCAATATGTATTGAAAGAAAGTCCCCAAAAGAACAAAAACCATTAAAATTCAAGGTTCACATTGGGCAAGTCATTTTACTTATCTGGATTTTATTCTCATTTTATAAAGGAAAAAGTAAATATCAACTCTGTTTCCCCACAAGATTGTTGTAAGGACCATATGTGTATGAATGGACTTAATATGTTATAAAGAACAATAGAAAAATAAGGCATTTCCTGTTTTTTTTTTTTTTCATTATCAGCACTAAGCTATTTGCTAGAATGCTAAGACAAATACAGTCCCAACTCTGCCATCCAGAAGCTCATGGTTTTCTCCTCTCCCTTTCCTCTGTTTAGCAAACTCTTATTCTTTGGTCCAGTGGTTCTCAACTGGAAGGAGGGGGGATGTTTTGGCCACCTCCTCTCTTCTGAGAGGAATTTGGCAATGTCTAGAGACAATTTTGGTTGTCATACCTAGTGTCATCTTGTGGATAGAGGCCAGGAAGGGCACTAAGTATTCTACAATGCACAGAACAGCCTTTCACAAGAAAGAATTGTCCAGTCCACATGTCTATATACTGAGGTTGAGACACGCTTCTTTAGTCTGAAGCTTCTCCTGACCCATAGGAACCATAAGTTCTCTTCTTTTGATGCCCTCCTGTATTAGCACTCACATTCCTAATGTATGAGTTCATCTGCCCTGACTAACTGGTAGCTCCTTGAGGGCAGGGAGTTTGGTGTCTTCTGTGTTCACACATAGTAGGTCCCTAATGCATATTGGACCCAGTGTTTGTTCATTCATTTATTGATTAATTCATTTACTCCAAACATGTATTTTTCAGCATCTACTATATGCCAGCCCTGTTCTAGGTGCTGGGGATAGGTCACTGAGTAAAATTGACAAAAATCCATGCCCTTTTGGAATTTAGATTCTGGTCGGGGAGAGTTCTTATCATGAAGCTTGCCTGTTGGGGTTAATATTAAATGTGAGAATATACAAGGTCACAAGGAGCAATGATTATGACCTTCTAAATTCACTCAGCTTGACTGCAGTGACTAATAAGTGAGAAAGAGATGAGTAAATTGCATTAATTCTTGGTAATAATATGAATTAGCACATATTTCACAGTTTAGTGTCATGCATGGTGAAGCTCCTGTTTCACAAAGTGATACCGTATTTTATTAGTATTCCTTGTTAGTGGTCACACAGATGTGAACTGCCTTATTATCATACCCTATTTGGATATGGGCTCCTACCTTGTGCTAGGTAGTACACAATCCAGAACTCACATATGAAAATTGATTCTATCTTTTAGAAAATTATTTTAAACTTTCTCTTCTTTGGGTATGTTCATTTTCTATGATAACTATTGTTTTGTTGGTAGGTATCCAGGTAAATTCCCCAGTGGAGCTTTGGCTGGCCTGCCAGTGCATTAAGATCTGTATCCCAAAGTAATAGAACTTTAGCAGAAATGGGACTTTCATTGTGGAACCTGATGAAAGATTGAAAAATCAGGGGTAAGAGCCTAAAGGAACATCCACCTGTCAGTGGTTCTCTAAGGGGACACTACTGCCCCCTAGGGGATTTGAACATTTGTAGAGGAAAACTGGGAAGCACTTCTGCCATTAGGGAGAGTTAATATTCTAAATATTCTTTAGAGTGGAGGAGAGTCCTGCATACTGAAGAATTAATTGTCCAAAGTTTTTGTTAGATGTCATGTAGGTGAAACACTTGTTACTAAAAATAATTTTTTAAAAAACTAAATCTGTTTGACATATAAACACAAAGAAATTTTTGCATGGTTTTAATATATGCTGAATTTTTCAGAATCACTACTACCATGTCAATTGGAAGAACATTATACTCTTGTTTTTTCAGAATGTTACCATAATTTGTTCCCCATTTTTGAATATTTTATCACCAATGGCAACATAAATACAACACATATATATTGATTTACATTTGTAACAGTCATAGTTACAGTGATTCTCCAAATAGACTAGAAACCTTTAAGTTCATTCCTAATTAGCCAAGTCTATCTATTACTTTAGAACATTGTAGCTGAAGTGGTATTTGATTCTTTATCATTTCTTCTAGTATTGTTATGCTTGACCATTGATATATTGAGATACAAGTTCTTTTATTTTAAATAATTGTTTCCATTGCTTTTTTTATATAATAAGGCAATATTTTGAATTTTTTGAAATTTTGTGTGAGGGAGGTTATATACATTTTATTTCAGTTTTGCAAATGCACTTATTATAAACAAATTTTTTTAGAACCAGATTGGGGCTGCAAGGGTTAGGTACCACTGTCTTAGGTGGAGAGATTTAATTCAATTAATCATTTACTGAGCATCCACTGGGTACTGTCGTGTGGTTAAGTAAATATTATCTCTGCCCTGAAACCACAATCTATTTGACAGAATGTATCAAGTACAGTACACCAGAGAGCTGTCAATATGGTGGCTCGACTTAGATACTAATGAGAAGAGTGTAAGTTAATAACATGAGGGGCCACAGGATCACATAGAAACAGAAGACCAGATATGCAACTTTCCTAGGTACATCTGGAAAGAAGATATGGACAAAAAAGTAACCGAAATACATGCTGTAACTTTTCATTGAGATGAGTAGGTCAAAACTCAAGAATTTTCTGGATTTTAAAAAATTACTAACAACTGTAGCAGAATCAATACTTTAACATGTTGACAGCCAACAAATATTTATTCAATATCTGGCATGTGCAGTCTATCCTGCTAAGAAATTTTACCAGTATTTCACTTGATTATTGTGACATCAAGATGGAATAGTTTTGTTCCCTACATTTTACAGATTTGGAAATCAGGACTGAAAGATATAAAGTGACATGAGATTTTCCATTACTATTTCTGTATCAACTATACTATAATTGTGGAAATGAAAAATTTTCTGGAGGTCTTGATGGTATATCTCTTAATTTGTCAAACATTCAATGAGCACCTTCTATGTAAAAGGTATTGTAAACCAGGAAATGTAGGAGACACAAAGACAAATGGTAATTTACCACAGGTAGTAAGATATTTAATAGTAAGGAAGAAAGATGCCATCATGGAAATTATAAGGCAGAACATAAAACGTCAAATAACACAAACAACATGACAGAAGGAAGAGGAGCAAGAAAGAAATTTTTAGGAAAATAGAGTTTCACAGAGAGAATAACAATTTAAAAAGGGCCTGAAGGAGGGATAGGATTTGGAGAAGACAGAGGCAACACATTGCAGGGGATATTTTGGAGAGGCCAGCAGTTTGCTTTGACTTTGGTAACCTTGGAATGATTAGCATGCACGAAGAGGGAGAGGATCACCACAGAAAGTTTTGAGCTGCAGACTAATGAGCATCAGAGCAGTATTATAGCAAAAGAACTCTCAGGCCCATGTGGAGGATGGAAGCCACTAAAACGAGTAAAACTGTAAAGTACCTCACTCTTGTTCCAGACTATTTTCTCCTTCCAGAATAAGATACCACTCTATGGATGCAATTTCTTTTTTTCTGCATTGTGAAAGGAAAAGAAGGTTGTCTTGATATGGATGACCAAGAGGAAAAATATGAATGGATCAGGAAACTTTCCTTTAATTAGTAAAAACAGTGAAAATATGTATGGGTTGAGGATAGATTTTGAAATCTGACGGACTTGGATTCAAGTTCCAGCTTTGCTACTTTTCTGCCCTAAGTGACCCGCCTGTGTCATTTACCTGAGTTTCACCTCTGGCCTCTGTTAAACATGGAAGATATGTTTCAAGTTGCTGCTGTGAGAATTAAGCGAGGTAATCCATGTAAATATCTAGCACAGTGCTTGGCATAGCATATGTGCAACAGTTGTTAGGTAGCAATGCTTATGGCAGCAGTTATAACAGCAGAAGTGGTATTTATAAGACAGAATTTTTTTTTTTTCTCCCCAGAAGCTGAGGTAAAAGCTACAGGACATTGATCAGACTAGCTAGAAGACTGACATACAGTTCTGGTTAGTTTGATTTCAAGTTTAAATACAAGAATGAGGCATATTCACATTGCTGTGATCTACCTGAGACTCCCATCCCTCAGTTTCCTTCTCTAACCTGTTAGAGCTAATCGTCATTCTGGCCTTAGCAGGAGCAGGCAATGAGCTCCTGGGAGTTTTCCTTGTTTCTAAGAGTCTCTTCTGCAGAGTTCCAACCTAGATTTATATTCTAGACTTGAGTATCCCTGTTATTCCTAGATGTAGTCTACCTATGACCACCTTTTGGTGTCTGATCAAATTCTCTATCACCCATCTTCATGTGAGCCTCCGTCCCTCCCAAACATTCCTTCCTGTCTGGCCTGCTTTGACCTGTCAGTGCCCAATCCTAGTATTACACACATATAAGCATGCTTTTAGAAGAGAGTTTGAATCAACTTTTATAATGACCTGAAATGAAACACTTGTGCATGGCTTATGAAGTTGGGTTAGACCTTCCCTCCCCAGTTGCCTCCTCAGCCCTCAGGAACCTAAATCTGTGTTCATGTGCCTCAGTCTTGTGCCCAGAAGCCCCTGATTGATCCCCAGCTAAGGAGACGCTCAACTTTGTATACTGAAACAACTCCTTTTTGGATGTATTTTTCAAAGTGTAGAATGGCAGTTTGGGGACAAAAAACTCTTTATGTGGCATTGTTTACCAGGAGCTCCAGACACTTCTGGCAAAACTACACTTCTGGGCAAAAGAGCTGATCTGTCCCTCCTATCTATGGTGAAATCCCCCTAAGTTGTGCTGGATTACTGAGCTTTTCCTGGTCTGTTCAACTAGTTAATTTTGAGAGTAGCCCTACTGAGGTGGGACACATTAAAAAAATCTTACTTTTTTCTTGGTTATATTCAGGAAATTTTGACCACAGCTTTTTCACTGACCTGAGGAAGTATCTTCTTGGAAAGGTCAAACAGAATGATTTTCAGTTATGCAAAAAGGTAAAAACAAAACAAACAAACAAACAAACAAAAAACCTTGATAACCTCAGGTCTCAAAGGGTTCTGTATTTAGGGTTAAAATCTTAGTGCTAGGCATGCATGGTTACAATGGTAGTGTGTCTGAATTGCAGGAGCAACTTCTAAGCAACTTTTCAAACCACAGTGATAAAATAGTAGTGCAAGTCATCATGGTACTGGATTCCTCAGGGAGGAGAAATGGGGAGGACCTAGCAGAGGGATACCAACTGTACACACTGAGCACACTTCCTCAATTGAGGCACACTTCTGGGCTAACTTACCTTTTTTCTGTCAGCATTAGTGTGTATCAGTGAGTCTCAAAGTTGAGGTAGCATTAGAAGCACCTGGAAGTTTGGCTAAAACAAAGATTGCTGGGCCTCACACCCAGAAATCCTGACTCACTAGGGCTGGTGTAGGGCTAAAAAAATGTGCCTTCTCACATGGAAGCAGTAGAATCCAATTCTGGTGGTCCCCTGGTGATCACAATTTGAGGATAGTGATTTAGTTCCTATTTACTCTATCCTTGTTTGTTTTTTAGTGCTGCAGTTACCAATAGGAAAGCTTTTACAAGTAATTCATATGAAAATTTTGTGAAAAATACATCATAGTATATTGATGGAAAGGGAAATGGCTTGCAAATCTGATATTATAATCAGATATTATAATCGATATTATAATCAGATCTTTGCTAATGTAACATGTAAAAAAATGACTTCTTCATTTCTTAAGAATTAGTCTTAAAATTATAATATAATAAAATGTACACCACTTTCTTTGGAGTATAACATTAAAAATTAAAAATTTCACATTGAGTTAAAATATATTGTTCTGGTCCCTTTGCTTTAGTTACCTGTATTTCAGTCATTTTCATGCAAAGGTATAAAACCAGAGCACAAACTAAACAAGTAAACTAAAGATGGAAAGGGATAAAGAATAAATCATATTAAGAAAAAAGCATTTGCATGCTGAGTCCAGGAGCACCCATATTTCCTACTCAATAAATTTGTTGAACACAACTTATTCATGATGAATGAAAAAAATAACTTTATGGTTCACATTGTAATAATCAGGAATTTAAAACATCAAGGGGGAAGCGGCTGTGGCTCAATCAGTAGGGCTCCCGTTTACCATATGGGAGGCCCCGGGTTCGGTTCCCGGGGCCTCCTGGTGAAGGCAAGCCCACCTGTGCGGCATGGTTAGCTGACCCAGCGAGCACAAGCAGCAAGGGGGGGACAAATGAATAAATAAATAAAATCTTTAAAAAAAAAAAAAAAACATCAAGGAAATTAGAGATAGGCAAATGGCTAATATAATTGTTCTCAACTGCTCACTTGCCATTGCCTTTCATATTGATTTATCCAGTTTTATATGCCCTAGAATTTGAGCATTAGGCAATCTGCTATACTTTCTATGCATATTTCTAGTGTAGAGTAATTTATAGATTCCTCAGAATGTCTATGCTCAAAAAAGCCCCATATATTATGAAACGAACTGTTACATTGAGTAAAGCTATTCCATTTCCATTTGGGAATAAGAGCAGCTAGGGAACGTTCAGTAGTGGTCAATTCGAATCCATTGGTATATAGCTTTTGAATGAATTTATAAACACATGAATCAATATGGGCATTTCTGAACTTGGATATTATAGCATTTCATACAAAATAATGGCTTGCTGTGATCCCCAGTCTAGGTATTTTTAGTTGGCTCCTCACTTGTCCCTCTATTTCTAGATTATCTCCTTTTACCCCTCACCTCTTCTTATATTTGTGTAAACAATCAGTTTATTACTCATGTCTCTGCCTCATATGTGTTGTCTTTTCTTCACGGTTTATGTGCTGTCCTTTTTACACTGGAGGTATAACATGGAGGGATTAAATGTTTTAATATAAAATAGGAATCTTTATACTTTTTATGGGGTTACTTAAATGAGTTGGCTTGCTATGCAGTGGATAAGCAGGCATATGAATCAAATACTGAGGACATGAATCCATCCTTAAGCTCAATTCATTTGGATATAGGTCTGCAACATGGTTGACGTGCGACTGATCTCAGGAGAAAGATACAGAAATGAAAGTGCTTAAATAATTATGAAATGCTTGAAAGTGTTGAAATTTGTATCAGTCAACATTCTCTAGGGAAACAGAACTGACAAGAGATATCTGTAAATAGCATGAGATTTTATAAAATTGTCTCACATGACCATAGGGATGCATGAGTTCAAATTCAGTGGGGTAGGCTGCAAGCCAGGAACTCTGATGAAGGTCCTCCCCAGGAGATGCTGTCTATCTGAAGTAGAGATGGGGATTCTTTCTCTGAATGCTGAAAAAACTTCTCCTTTTAAGGTCTTCAACTGATTGGATGAGAAGTCACTCATTGCTGAAGGCAATCTCCTTAGTTGATTGCATATGTAATCACCTGTAGATGCAATCAACTCACTGATGATTAAAGTCCAGGAAATGTCCTTGCATTACAATTAGTCCAGTGCTTGCCTAATCAACTACTGGGCACATTACCTGGCCAAGATGACGTACTAGCCTAATCATCACAGTCCATCCCTTGTCAATTTGGCAGCCATACACATCACATTAAACCACACTTAATCTCTAAATAAAAACAATAACAGACTTTTTTTTTTCCAATTGTATACTCAACTGTCCTGTATACAATTGGAAATGCACTAAATCCATCCAGAATAGGAGGCAAGTCTTTGGGTAATATTCACTCTTAAACTTGACATCCTTAAGTACTACAACATGAAACTAATACAACGTATGGCATATAATAAGGGGAAAAGAGAAGGAAGAAATCAAAGATATTTGTTTTATTTACATATACAAACATACTCATAACCATCAAAAATGGAAGAAATATTCATGACTATTCCAGTCTTCATTTCTGTAATTGTCACATGGTCAAAGTTTGCATTTTTCACTACCTCCTTCCACTACCCATTCCATGTTCCCTTTACCCTCAGCAAGCACCTCGGCTAGCCGTGGTTCTTTGCCTGATGGAGTGTCCCTTACCTTCATTCCTAAAGATTCTGGGCCATTGTTAGTCCTGCCTGGATTAGGTTGTTGCAATTTTCCATTGACTTTAATCACAAGGCACACTAGTACTAAGAGATGCCCTAGGGAATCTCCCGCATTCCAGGAAAATTTTTCTTTGCCTCAATTTTGTAGTTGCAGTCCTATTTCCCTTTGATAGTCACGATGAATCACCCCATCCAGTAAAGTAATTCCCTTATTTGCCTCTTCATTCAGAGGCATGAGGATCCCAAAGTAGCCAGGTGGCAGTTCAGCAGAATAGTTGTTGTGTTTCCTGGTGGCAGCACTCCTCCTTTTGGAACTAAGACCTGTAGACCAGCAGAGCTTAAGGTTGCAGGTACAGGAAACAAAAATTTTCCTAGTGGATGACTAGGGGTAATAGTGAGTGGTGCCACTCCCATTTCCACCCCTTGATTCCTGGACCCATGAATCCAGGCTATGGGAGAAACAGCACCATAGAGTGGACACTGATTTAGAGCATACACAGCCACCTGGAGAACATTGCCCCAGCCCTGTAATGTATTGCCACCTAGTTGGCACCTTAATTGTGTCTTTAAAAGGCCATTCCACCATTCGATCAATCTTGCCTGGCCACGTGGCAGGATGTCAGGATCATCTGTACCTGATTTTGGTGAGAAAGCATCTCTAATGAGGCCTTGATTTGGGCATTTCACGGCCTTCATTCTCATTATAAAAGCCAACCCATTTCTGGTACTTTTATATTGGCAGCCTTTGGCAAACTAAGACAACATTATAATAAAAATCTTGCTTCTTTTCTGAGACTAAGGAGAGAGATTAAGAATAGCTGTAGTAGGGAGAAATGAAAGCTAGAAATAGAATACGTGTGAAATGTTAGGGTCAACTATTTGATTTACTGAACATCGCAGGTCATCCACTGGGCCTGCAGCAGTGGCCTTCAGAAGAGTGGAGTAAAACTGGCAGCCTCGTGGTTAGCAGTGCTCCTATCTGTCATAGGGCCACGTGGGGCATTTCAGCAACACACGGAACAGAACCCAAGAACAGCTATAGCAGAGAACTCGATCTGTAATTGCTGATCTGTGCTGGAAAGGGTTTCAAGATACTGGGGCAAGGATTCAAGTCCCTTCCTGGCAAGCTTAGATTTAAATATGGCTACCTGGTTTCTTTGTAACAACTTTCATCCAAATACATTAGAGCATAATAAAAATTAAGCAATTAACAAACACACAAAGGGAGCTATATGGCCTCCTCTACCTCTACTTTCTATGCTTAGCTCAGATTTCACCCTTAAATATCTTTTTAAAAAAATTATATTAAATTATTTAACAGAAAATCATACAGAAAATAGAGTTCACATAAACCCCCAACACACACTCAGTTTTTCTATTACAAACACTTTGCTATGATGTGTCAACTTTGTTATAATTGATGAAACAATATTATAATAATTATACTATTAATTATATCCTATAGTTTATATTAGAGTTCATTGTTTGCATTGTACAGTCTTATTTTTTCTAAATTCTTATTCCAGTAACATATATAAAATCTAAATTTGGCCTTTTAACCATATTCAGATATATAATTCAGTGGTGTTAAACATCCACGATGATGTACTCCTATTACCACCATCCATTACCAAAAGTTTTCCATTATCCTAAACAGAAGATCTGTACCAACTAAGCATTAATTCCCCATTCCCTACCCACACCTCAGCCCATGGTAAACTGTATTCTAGTTTCTAACTAGAATTTGCTTATTCTAACTATTTCATATATCAGTGAGATCATACAATGTTTCTCCTTTTCTCTCTGGCTTATTTCACTCAACGTGGTGTCTTCAAGGTTTATCCATGTTGTTGCAAATATCAAAACTTCATTTTGTTTCACAGTTGTATAATGTTCCATTGTATGTATATACCACATTTTATTTATCCATTCATCTGTTGATGAACACATGGGTTGCTTCCATCTTTTGGTGATTGTAAATGATGTCACTATGAACATCAGTGTGCAGTATCTGTTCAAGTCCCTGCTTTCAATTCTCCTGGGTGCATACCAAGTAGTGGGATTACCAGGTCATAAGGTAATTCTACACTTAACTTTATGAGGAAGTACCAAAAACTGTTTTCCATAGTGGCTGCACCATTAGACAGTCCCACCAACAATGAATGCATGCTTTTTATTTCTCCACATCTCTCCAGCACTTGTTATTTCCAATTTTTAAAAGTAGGCATTTTAGAAAGTGTGAAATGGTATCTCATTGTGGTTTTTATTTGCTTTTCCTTAATGGCTAATAGATTAATGTTGAACACCTTTTCATGTGCTTACTGGCATCTTTTCATGTATCTTCTTGGAGAAATGTCTATTCAAGTCTTTTTGCCCATTTTTTTGTCTTTTTTGTTGTTGAGTTATGGGGTTTCTTTATATCTTCTGGATATTAAACTCTTATCAGATACGTGGTTTCCAAATATTTTCTGCCATTATGTAGGTTGTCTTTTTATTTTCATGATGAAGTCCTTTGATGCACAAAAGTTTTTTTATTTTGATGGGGTTCCATTTATCTATTTTTTTTCTTTTGTATCTTGTGTTTTTGGTGTAAAGTTTAAGAAACCATTGCCTAACACAATGTCCTGAAGATGCTTCATGAGGTTTTCTTCTAGAAACCTTTGTTTCCTATATTTAGGTCTTGGATATATTTTGAGTTAATTTTTAAATATGGTATGAAGAAGGAGTCTACCATCATTCTTTTGTATATGACTTCCAGTTTTTCCAGAATCATTTGTTAAAGAGACTATTAGCTCTCCATTAAGTAGAATTGTCACACTTATCAATAATCAGCTATAGATATATGGATTTATTTCATATATAAATCATTCCACTGGTCCATATGTCTGTCCTTGTCCCAGTACCATGCTGTTTTGATTATTGTAGCTTTGTAATAAGTTTTAAAATCTGGAAATGTGAGTCCTACAACTTTGCTTTTCTTTTTCAAGTTGGATTTGGCTCTTCAAGGTCCCTTCCCCTTACATTAAAATGTGCAAATGATTGGCTTTTCCATTTCTGCAAAGAAGGCTATTGGAATTATGATTGGGATTGCATTGAATCTGTGAATCACTTTGGGTAGAATAGACATTTGAACAATATTTAGTCTTCCAGTCAAGGACAAGGAATTGCCTTTCATTTACGTATGTCTTCTTCAATTTATTTTAGCAAAGTTTTGTAGTTTTTTGTGTACAGGTCTTTAAATCATTGGCTAAATTTATTCATAAATATTTGATTCTTTAAATGCTATTGTAAATGGATTTTTTTCTTAATTTCCTCTTCAGATTGTTCATTATTAGTGTATACAGAGACAACTGATTTTTGTGGACTGATCATGTACCCTGCCACTATGCTGAATTTGTTTGTTTGTTTGTTTAGCTCTGTTTACTTTGTTGTGAATTTTTCAGGATTTTATATAACAGGTAGGATCATGTCATCTGCAAATATGGTAAGTTTTATTTTTTTGTTTCCAATTTGGCTGCCTTTTATTTCTTTTTTTTTTGCCTAATTGCTCTGGGTAGAACTTCCAGAACAATGTTGAATAACTGTGGTGTCAGTGGGCATCCTCCTCTTTTTCCTATTAGTGGGAAAGTTTTTAGTCTTTTACCATTGAGTATGATGCTAGCTAGGATTTTTTCATATATACCCTTTATTAAGTTGAGGAAGTTTCCTTCTATCCATAGTTT
Organism: Tolypeutes matacus; assembly: GCA_026826555.1. Taxonomy (NCBI): domain Eukaryota; kingdom Metazoa; phylum Chordata; class Mammalia; order Cingulata; family Chlamyphoridae; genus Tolypeutes; species Tolypeutes matacus. The sequence continues at coordinate 2,988,236 of JAKSZT010054334.1, forward strand.
TCTGAGTGTTTTATCCAGAATGGGTGCTGGATTTTGTCAAATATCTTTTTTGCATCAACTGATATGCCCCCATGATTTCTAATGAAAAAATCAGCACTTTTTTCTTTCTCTTGCAGCTTTATAACTCTTTTTTTTTTTTATCCTTGGCATTCAACAGTTTAACTACTATGTGTTTGTGCATGGTTCATTTGAGTTTATCCTGTTTGGGGTTCATTGGATTCTTGAATGTATATAGTCATGTCTTTTGTTAAATTTAGGAAATTTTCATATCAAATATCCTTCAAATATTTCCTCTTCCCCCTTCTCTCTTTCTTCTCCTCTTGGGACTCCTATCATGTATATATAGGTATGCTTGATGGTGTCCCACAGATTTCCTAGGGGCTCTATTTACTTTTTTCACTCATTTTCTTTCTTCTCCTTAGCCTGAATCATTTCAATTGTCTTATATTTGAGTTCACTGATTCTTTTGTCTGCTCCAATTTGTTGTTGAAACCCTCTAACAAATTTTTCATTTCAGTTATTGTGGTCTTCAACTGCAGTATTTTTGTTTGGTTTCATTTAAAAAATTCTCTCTCTTTTTTGAGATTCTCATATTGTTCATCAGTTATATTCCTAATATCATTTATCTTTACCCATGCTTTCCTTTATATTTTTGAAATATCAAAGATTATTTTTTAATGTCTTTGCCCAGTATGTCCAAATCTGTTATTCTTTATTGACGGTTTCTGAATTTTTATTTTGTTCCTTTGGATGAGCCATCATTTCCTGTTTTTTTTGTTTGTCTTATCTATTGTTACCCACTGTATAATTTAATATATTAAAGTTTTAACTCTGGGATTTAGTCCCTGAGCTGCCTGACCTTAAGTTTGTGTCCAGCTAATGATGGCAGAGATTTCCTTGAGTATCAGGAGCTAACAAAAATAAACCAAAACAAAAATCACCTTTCACAGTCTTTGCAAAGTGGGTCTGCATTGGCTGGTACTCTCACTTATAGTTTAGCTTTTCTATCAAGATCATCCCAAAGTGGAAGTGAAATACAGGTCTTGTCTTGGCCTTGGGCTTTTTCTCAGTCTTAAAAATTCCCCACTTACAGGAATCTGAATGTTTTCTTCACTCCCTATGAAAAAGACCCCTCCTCCCACTTGCTCTCAGTTTGGTCTTAAAGCAGGTAATCTCTTGCCCTGGGTCATTTTGACACTGCTTTGGCTATCTGTCAGCTACCTCTGCCTAAAGGGCAATTTATGGGAGGGCATGCTAGAGAGGAGTTTCCTTGGCACTGGTTTTCAGGCACCCCAGCATGTGCACAAGGAACACTCTGATCCCTCCATTATAAGGCCAGGGACCCACATTGGGACTGCAGTCTGGTTCTACATCGTATCAGGGAGGGGGTGGTAGATGGATCATCAAGGGCACCACAAGCTTCTCCTCTCATTTTTAAAGCTTGTTGTTCTTGATTTGCATACAAGCAGTTCCTGCAACCCTTTAACTTTTTTCTGGAGTTTTGAGGAAGATGACTCTGCCAGTTTTTGGTAGTTGTTCAAAGATTTTGTAGGGGAACCTACCTTGGAGTGTCTTACACAGCCATATTTGTCCTAGTTTCTCACCCTTGACTATCTCTGCAACCTCTTTCGGCACTGATTTTGCTGACAGGTCACATGCTGGAACACTGGGTTCTTTTTGGAATTTCTAAATCATCAACTGAGGCTTCAGAGAGCCCCAGTTGGACTCTGTATATTATTTCAAGTCCTCTGAATGCATCAAACAAATTTCAGTATGAGTTTCATTATTACTGAATAATGAATGGCATGATGGGGTGGGAAAAGTACAGGAATTGGAATTAAATATCCATGCAACTAAAATGTAAATTATTCCTGGCCCCAATAATTGACCTATGAGAACCTTTATTTCATCATCTGTAAAATGGCACTAATAATGGCAACCTTGAAAGATTGCAAAGATTAAATTGGATATTATTTACAAGAAAACATGCACCTGGTCCTCAATGGTAATAGTATCCTTTCTTTGTAGTGTTTCCTGGCACATCTATCATTTAATGCTCTCAACAGCCCCATAAGGGTAACGACTGGAACTAGGATGAGATGTGTGATTTGAATGGTGTAAGTCCAGGGGAAGATCTTCTTTTATTTAATAAAATGGTATTTTGCTCATCATGGACTTTTTAAATTAATTTTCATTTTAAAAATGTTTCACTGGAACATTATCTTGAATACTGTTGTTTGTTTGTTTTTTTGTTTGTTTTGACATCTCCTTAAATTTTGTACTTGAGACAAATGCCTCACTACTCTCACCCTAGTTCTTGTCCTGGTGAGGAAGGTAGATAGGCAAAATGATGTTTTCCCTATTTTGTAGATGGCAAGTCTAGATGCAGTGACTCATGCTGCCACTATCATCCTCTGTTTGCCTAAACAGCCAGTATCACCCAGCAGTTATCTATACAAATCGTATGCCTCATAGCTAAGCTTCTAATTCTTAAGAGCCTTCTTATTCATTGTCCTCTCCACAGCAATCAGAACACATAGTAACTCCATCAGATGTTCCAGCTGACTTCTAATGTGATGACTTGTCATGCTCAGTTGAGTCAGCTCTATCTCATTATGTCATATACTGGAATCCTGAGCACCTGGAAGGGATGATCTCTAGGGAAATTGAGATACAGCCTCCACATTAACATTCACTTCTTTTGTATCCAATGCCGCATTACAGGATCTTTTCCTTTCCTGCTGTTAGGTAAACTAGTGCAGTGATTCCAGAAAGAAGGGAGGCATGGCTGTTGAAATCATGGCAAAAAACAAAGCTTGCATTTCCCTATGATGTATGGGCCTCATTTTTTTAGGCTTATTCTCTGGAGATGCAGCATTTTGCTATGAATGAACTTTTAGGCAGACGGCGTGCTGACTCCATGCAATATACAGTAGGTTCCATCTCCCTATGCTCTACATCTCCATCCTGGTTAGCAGAGCTGATAGGAAGTATGAACTTCAAGTATACTGAATTACAAATGTGAAATTGTTTCAATGACTGTGTTTTGCTGAAACCAACTGATTCTTTGCATATAAATCTTAAAATTGGCACATATGCTTTGGAAATATTGAGAGTTCTTGCTCAAGAGACATTGCATCCTAATACATCCTAGTTCCAGGCTCTCCTCTCCTTTACTGAGCTTATGTTTCAACTTGGGGAGCTCAGATCATGTCCTTAAAGGGGCTTCACAAATCAAGGGGAAGTAATGCTGAGGTGATTAGCCTCATGCATAAGTATCTCAATTCCTTTTGGAATTTTATGGTGGCACTGTGTATGTGTGCTCAAACCTGTGTGCATGTGTGTGGGTGCACATAAAAGTGTGTGTGGGTGTGTGCGCTTGCACGTGCAAGCTGGCTGGCATATTGATCAGAATGAGTCCAGTAAACTGAGTATTCTGCTAAAATATAGAATGCTTATTTTTTTCCCAGGATTTTGGTCAAGCCAGAACCTTTTCTCCTAAACATCTATAACCAGTCACCCCTTCCTGGTGCTCCTCTTTAGTTTTATTTATGTTCTGTTTTGTAACCTTGCATATATTTGGCACACTTTGCTGTTTTACATGGTTAGGTACAGTCATGTATAATTCAAAATGGCCTATAAATCAGAATATGGTTGAAATGCAATGAAAAAGTAAGAATGACCATAAAATACAATGAATACTAATATGTGTATTAATAGAAAAATATTCCAACTTTAAAGTCTATGAGGAGAGTATGCAAGGATGCTCTTATTGAAAAGCATTTTCTTGTGTAAAAGAAAATTTCAGAAAGCATATAGTATGGGTTGAGTGAGGTCTTTGAATGTTGTCAGTAGGCGGATGTTTCTGGAGATTCTTGGATCCAAATTGGCTTCCATCAGCTGCTGGTCAGTGTCCTTCCTCAGGTAGATTTCATTTTAAAAAGTGTGACAAAATTAAATCTTGGCTGGTTAGGAGTGAGGATACCAGAGAGGATGAGTAGGATCCGTTTGAGATTACTGATAACTTCCTTTGGCATTTTTCCTCATGAATCTCTTCCTCACTGGGGTACCTCAGTGTGATAAAGCACCTCCAGGAGACAGTGCTGTTTCTGGAAAGAAGCAGACGATCAGGAGCAATGTCTATTCCCAAGCCTGATTCCCCACCAGACTTAGAAATCGGTGACTCACATAATGTAGTCAGTCTTAGTGGAGCATGACCATTAAAGAACCCAGTCCATGCAACTAAAATGTATTTCACAAAAACTCACAATCTATATTGGCATCTCACAAATGCCATGAAAGGAATTGTGTACATATTTACTCAAAATATTTTAAAGTCTTATCAGTTTTATTTTGACTTAGGTTATAAAGCTGTTGCCAAACACCCTATGATTAAATCATGCTTCATGTGGAGACAGTAATGCCTAATGCATTTCTATATAACATGGATCTTAATTTTCCCTGCAAGTTCAGAATCACAATGTGACCTCACTGAAATTTACTTGAAGTGTTTGCTTAAACCATAGTTTTAGTTGAGAATAACCCCAGGAGCCTGGATTGTTATGGGAGCTAAGGTGAGATGGTTATTATCAGGAAGGGGAAATGAGTAGAGGAGGGAACTGTAGGTGATCTTTCCTCCAGGCTTCCTCAAAGTCCCTGTCCAGGAGTTAGACTGACCCATGATGTTGGCAAGGTAGGACCCAACCAAAGATATCAGTGAAGTAAGATATAAGAGCGCTCATTGAAATGGACTCTTAACAGTTCATAAAGCAGATAAGAAACTATCTTAAGGCCCCCTTCTAGGCTGGAACCATGATGTTTATGTTAATTTTTTCCCCTGAATATATCCTTTCAGTCTTCTCTCATTGCCTTGTTGCCTTCACTAGCTAACTGCCCTCCCCTGTGTACTTGGCAGCCCTTTCTGCTGAACATTGTTTTTTTTGGTTGGTGGCAGTTATTTCATAATGATGTTCAGAGCTATGTCTACACAAATTCCCCATTGGTCTCCTTGCCTCATCTTTGAAGGCATGTGTTGACATGTCATCTCTGGGGCATTGATCTCTGGAGCTGGAGCAGACTGATTAGTACATTGATTTTTACCACCCAGCAGACTTTACAAAGTCAAGGTGCATTTTTTTCCTTGGCTTCCAATAAGCATGGCTGAAAACTAAATACTCTTAGACAAAAATATATTCATTTTATTAAAGTATATTATTTGGGATTTGGGGGACACAATGAATAATGGTAGTAAGAATGAACATTTCTCATGCAGTTGATCTACTCATGCTAAAAATTAAATTGTAAATATGACACATAATATTTCTATTTCTCCCTCTGACAGAGAGTGTCCATAATTTATGTATTTGTTACCTTGTTTATCAACTACATCCCACACAAGATCATAGCTCTATGAAGATAAGAATCCTGTATTGCTAGTACTTAGAATAGACTCTAAGACACTACAGAAGCTCAATATATGCATATAATCTAATGACTGGAACAATCTGAAGCCTTCTCCTATCATTGATATTAAATAGTTGTTCAAGACTGCCAAAGAAAATATCAGTCTTATTTCCATGTTAGCCATTGTTATATATAGTTAATTGTGGTGGTAGAAGTGGAGAATGAGAAAAAGTCATTTTGGCTCATAAATTACATTCTTTCAAAGATTTCCTATTTTTTTCTCTTATAAAATCTCAAAGTCAAATATTTCTGTAGATTCTGCTCTGGGTTACCTTCTTTGAATTCAAAGTATATAAGAGCTAGAATGGGCATTAGAGCTCTTCTAGCATAGTTCTGCTTAAGCTTTAGATGATTTGTAATGAAACAGTTCATTTCAATCTGCATACATGATATTATAGTGGCTTAACTTGGTTCAATTCTCAAATCCATTTATTTTGAGATAATTTTTGTTCATTTGATTAGATCTAGTATTTGATAAAATAGCTGTGATATAATTATTTGATCAGTAGAAAAATTTCTCTGTTGCTTCTTCCTCACGCTAACTCTCAAAATAAATATTAAAACAGAGTATTTCCTGAAATTCATAATGACCTTAAGACTGGATGAGGAGTGAACATTTCAAACTAACTGCCATTTCTACCATCACCACTCCCCTCCTCCTGAGCTCTTTATAACAGTGTAGTAGCCAAGCTCTTTATTGGATGGCTTTATATGCATCAATTAGTTGAGCCCTACAAGACCTTAGAATGAGCACCTTATAATTTTAAAAATTTATTTCACAATTGAAAAGGATCATTGGGCATGGTTGGAGGTAACCTGTAAGAAGGACAGTTTGTAGATGTGGGGATTTAGTTAATGAGGATGAGATGGAAAGGGTTTTGCATCTTAAGATATGTTGTTATAAAGCGATAAACCATGACATTATACATAATAGCAGTGAATTAACCAAATCAACTTTTGTAGACATAAGAAAATATTTTCTAAGTACATCTGGCCACTTGACTTTGAAGAAAGTCATGCGCACAGGCAACATGGAAGTCCTATTCTGCCCTCAGCTTTGGAGCTTTTATTAGTTGATTTTTGGATAATTTCCCAAGCCAGGGAAGTCGCCATGTGTGCTGTGACAATCATGTCACCATTGTTTGTATATAAATCAGGCATATTTGAATTTCTGTACTGATGAGCTGTGGATTTCTAGTGTACACAAAGAGTGCATTCAGCTGAGCCTTGTCTCCAGCCGAGTGCTCCTTCCCCTGTGGGAAGAAAAGGCACATTCCTGCCTCATGGAACCTAGAGCCTGCAGAGCTGGAGACTTGCAAAGCCCAGGAGACCTGTGAACAGGGACAATTGTCAAAGAAGGGCTTTAGATAGAAAGGGTCATTGGTTGAAATATGTTTATACCTCCCTTTTTCTGCTCATTCATTCTTCATTTATTCTGAAAGAAGGAATTTGTGAGTCAAAGCTTATAAAAGGAGTGGGGAGGGAATCCTCTACTGCACTGCGAAGACCCAAAGATCAGGGAAATGGCTAATTTTCTGTGTATTCCTCAATGCATGGTACATTTGTTTTTACATAGTAAGCATTTGATAAACACTTGGGGAAGGAGAGAGGGAGAGAAAAAAGCATTTCACAGCTGTCTTTCCTTCCTCCCTTCTTTTGAGGTTATCTAATAGTGACAGTCAACAGAGTCATTTTGTACCATAGAGAATAGGTAGGAGAGAAATTTGGATGTTCCTGGGGTCAAGTGATACCAAACCAAAACCTAGAGCTGGCCACAGAACTTGCCATAAAAAGGGTAATAAATGATCAGAGAACATAACTGCTTCTATTTGGTTCTGTATTAAAAGACAAAGTGTTCATAAGATTTTCATTTCCTTTGGTGACACAATAATAATAACCATTGTGAGATGTTACTATAAAGCTCTCAATAGCCTGCACTATAATAAATAAATCTAAGTCTGGAGAAGGATGAAATAATAGCCCAAGTCAAACATGAAAATACACATGCACACATGTGCACAAACATGTACACATATCTAAATTCCATTTATATCTAAACTATTCTTTTCTCTAAAAGGCTATCATTGGCAAATAATATTATATTAAGTCAAGAAAATGATGAATAGTGATTCAATTAATGAGGTAGGCATAAGCTACAAGTTGCTAAAAATCTAGGATATATTTGGCACTTTCCACTGATTTAGGAAAATCCATCTACCGTTTTTCATTTATCTTTTTATGTGTGGAATGGGAAAATTTCAAGATAGTTGAGACCCCTTTGGAAGATAGTGAATATGCATGTTATCCTAGGATTATCTTTTCAATTGACTATTTTGCATATGATATTTGTTTATATCTCTTCTTTGCTTCTGATTTGATCTTCATTTATTCTAAAAGAAGAAGGACATTTGTCTTATAGGTCTTTCATTGAGTTCAATGCATAATGAAATCTGGTTATGTTGTTTAGTGAGGAGCTTGTTTTCTGGCCCAAAACTGATCTTTAAAATGGTTTCTTATGCAATTAATGACCCAGAGTAAGGAAAAAAATCCTCAAAAAAAGATAAAACTAAACCCAAAGATTGTATAGGTACTGCTCTTCCCTGTGACAATAGAATGAAAACTAGCTAGTTTTATTTCTAGTTATTAAGCACTCTCATTACTCACTAATCTGGTTAATTTTATTAAAGACTACAAAATTTATGTACAGAATATAGATTTAATCAATAATGCTGAACACTGAGCTCAATAGTTCTCTTTCAGAGAACTGTTTTCAAGTAAAAGGACCGATAGATAGCAAATTAAACAAGAAAATCTTTTCTAAAAATGATTCAATTTAATAATGTATTTAAGATTCTTCCAAGAACTAAAAGAGAAAGGAACATTTCCCAACTCATTCTGTGAAGCTAGTATTATTCTGATATCAAAAGCAAAGATACCACAAGGAAAGAAATCTACAGAGCAATAGCCGTTATGAATATAGACAAAAAATACTCAACAGAATATTAGGGAAATTATGCTAAGTGAAAGAAACCAGAAGAAAGGCTATATGTTATATGATTCCATTAAAATCAAATGTCTAGAAAAGGCAAATTCAAGGACACAGAATGTAGACTAGTGGCTGTGAGGGGCTGGGGTACTACTAACGGGTATGGGATTTCTTTTTTGGGATGATGAAATGTGATTAAAATTAGATAATGGCGATTAGGTAATGGTGATCTTTACACAACACTGTGACTATACTTTGAATGGATAAATTTTATGGTATGTGAGCTAAATCTCAAAAAGCTGTCATAACATTACATAAATAATGCATTTAAGATCCCCACACCTCCTGAGATTTCTAATCTTCTTCTTATTTTTCTCTTACCAGTGAAGTCCTGCCTATTATTAAAAATCTATGGCAGTTAGGCTGGTAGCCCAGTGTAGTAGAAGGAGGATAGATTTTGTATTTCAATAAGTTCAAATATTCATTTGCTTCTTACCAGGTATTATAACTTGAACAAGTGGCTCTGAATCAATTTACTTATATAATCAAATGAGTTTTGTCATACTGGTAATTGGATTAAAATGGAAAATATATGTAAAATTCTTGGTAAACAGTGACAAATAAATACAAAAATTGTAAATTGGTATAATTATTTCAAATCTTTCTCTAAGAACTTCACCCACCTATTTCATCTGTCTTCCCCATCTCTAAACCATAGCACCTGCTCTCTGGCAGTCAATTATGCACTACTTGGCAATGGTAACCACTTACTTATTTTGTGTGAGGGTATGTATGTGCATGTATTTGAAAATATTTTACCACTTGTGTATAATTTTCCTACTAGACTATAAATTACTTTTTATCAGAGTTTTTGCACCCAAATAGGACTTCACACAAGGTGGTTGCTTATATTTGTTTTTAGGTTGAGAAAATTGTTTAAAATGGTTAGATGAAACCATTAATTTTGAGTGTGCCTTGTGAGAGCTGGCATGTAAAGCAATTACATAGAATCCAAAATTAATATATAGGCTTTATCCAAAGATTTTCTGTTTTAAACTTGAAATAAGATTTATCCTGTAGTTTTTGAGTAATATTATACTATAATTCTTAGCATTTGGGGCCATTAAAATACTTTAATTGAAAGGCTTCTTTGTCTGTCATTTGGATATTTAACTGAATAAAGACAAATTTTTTTTGACTATGTAGGACTGTGTCATCCAGCTATTTATCTTCTTTGATTTTCATCCTATTAATTTGTAATTCTCCAGGAGTCTTCATGCCAATCCTGAAAAGTTTTTGTTTCCTCTGAGCAGATGGTGAGGAAAAAACAGCAACAAAAAGGAGATTGATATCATCCTCTCCTTGAGAGTGAAATCTAGCTTCTCACATCAGTTTGCTGGGATTTTCTGCTTTTATGGTCCAAAAAGAATACTTATCTCAATGGGCTTTTTAAGGTTTATTATCAAAAAACCTTCTACCACTCTCACTTTGCCCTATCTCCTTTCCCTTGCATTTAAAAAATAGATGATTTCTAACACTAGAAATGTGTGGTGCCTGATTATCATTCTTTAGAGTGTGCTAGGAAAGGTAATCTTCTGTGTCCTTTAAGAAATAGAAGATTTTCCCTCGCCAGTAAAAAGCACTCTCCCTATTTCACTGATTAGCAAAGACCATTGAGTGGGGAGGACCCTCCAATAAGAGTTTGTGAGATGTGACCCAAGAAGTAGTGAAGGACTCATCCAAGGTAGTTGCCAAAGTAGAAGCTGAAGAAATGTGGCTGGTTTATCTCCAGATTCCCAGTGAATCACGGTGTTATGGATTCTGGAGCAGAAAAGGTAATTAATGATCTTCTAGTCAAGTCTCACTAATTTTGCAGGTGAAGAAGCTGGGGTTCAGGGATTTTAAGTAATTGTTCATGGTCTGAGGTCTTGACAATTAATAGAAGAACCAAAGACTGACGTCATATCTCCTGATTCCTCCCTTTGTGCTTTCTAAAAAGTGTATGATACCTCATGTATCAGATAAGTTTATTTGACTCTGAGAAAGATAGACTGAGGAAAACATTTTGGCATGTCTGGGAGTGGGTGAAAATTATCTCATCTGTGAATTCTTAGCCAAAGTACTTTCTCAGTAAATATCTCTTGGATTTAATTGATCAGCAATTTTCTCTGCTTGCTCCAGAGCAATCCAGTTTTCCACCTCTTCTGTCCATTGTCTTTCCCTTAACTTCAACCTCACCCGGATATCTGCCATTTTTGATAAGTAACTCGGGACAACTGCTGAATGAGAAGCAACATATTGGGAGTTAGAACTACTGAATTCTTCTACAGTTTTCTTGCCTTTCTCTTATCACCATATTTCTTCAGGATCATGAGGTAAATTGATGCTCATGTTGAACTTCGTGGCCAATGGACCATTATTATCTTATCCTCTTTTAAAAACTGATGCTCTTTTAAAAAAATTGTGCCATTTAAGTATATCATTGTCTCCCCTTCCAATTCCCAGCTCTATAGACTATCCATTTGCTGCTCCTCATTTGTGTTAGATGTTGATACTAGACTCTCAGTCTTCTTTATTTACTCTAAGTTCTACCTCTTCTTTAGTGATGCATAATCCATCCTACTCTTGGCCTCTAGTTCTTTAAACTTCCCATCTCCAGGGTCCTTCTCTATGCCACTAAAGCTACATGCATAATGTTCATACCCTGAGTATCATCATCATCAGGGACTATCCATTGCAAAATCACTAATTCAAGTCACTTGTTCTCTGACCAACATATTCTCCCTCTTGTTTTCTTATTTATCTTCTCCCATGAGGACCATCCATTCTCCAACTTCATTTGGACCCCCTTGTTCAATGACACCTCATTTTCTCATTCTCTTCTTATGCGCCATTTCAATGATCCTTATGCCAATGTCCTAAACTCGTCTGACTCTAAAACTTACTGCACCTGTCAGCAATACCCTAACTGTACAGGGACTCAATGATCTATTTTCATTGTTCCTGGACTTAAGGTTGCTAAATGCTGCTGGGGAAAGTCACAGAAACTGGGTGTAGCAGTTTGGCATTATTTATGAATTCCAAAAATAGATATTGGATTGTTTATAAACTGGTTTGTTCCTCTGGGCATATTAGATTGTACTGGATTCAGAGGTTTCACTTTAGTTGATTTCATTATTATTAAGGCTTTGATTGGGCCATGTCAGTAGGACATTGTGTCCCTGCCCATGGGTGGGGACTTATATAGAAAATCACAGGGCAGAGCAGACACTGGAGTTTTGATGCTTGAGTTTAGATATTGGAGCCCCAGGAAATAAATACACAGAGAAGCAGATACGTGATGAAGGAGAGAAGGCTCCATTAGACACAGCAGAGGCCCTGGGAAGAGAGACAAACTATTGGCCTGATAGTCTACAGCTGGCCTTGTGGAGAGACAGAGCAGCTGAGCCCAAGAGAAACAAGCCCTGGGAGAGAGACGAGACTTATCCTAGCCTACAGCTGATATTGGAAGAAGCTGGGACCACTGAGCCTTAAGACGAAGAGGAAGCCTGGACCCTTGCAGATGTCGGCAGCCATCTTGCTCCAACACATGGCAATAGACTTTGGTGAGAGAAGTAACTTATGCTTTATGGCCTGGTAACTGTAAGCTTCTACTCCAAATAAATACCCTTTATAAGTGCCAACAGATTTCTGGTATTTTGCATCAGCACCCCTTTGGCTGACTAATACACTGGGAGAATATAAATTCATGATGATTAACCTCAACTGTGCCCTCAGCATGTACCCCAAACCCTGCTCTATTTCTCTAGTCATCTTACTTTTCCACTCTTGAAATATCTGATATTTCCACTATTGCCAGTCATCTCCTATTTCCCAGAGACAGTTAAAAAAGAAATGCCCCCAACTTTCCGCTACCATAGCTACAATCCTAGTTATATCTGGTCCCATTCTTACATCCCTCATTCCAAAAAGGCCATTCCATCCACATTTCCACTAGGTTTCATCCTTTTTCTCAAGAAACATACACTATTATGCTTCACTATTCATCATCATCACAATCAGCAGATGATTGCTTTCTATAAATTAATGAGATTAAGTGTGTATGTTTTCCCTAAATGTTTTTTATATAAATCTAATTTTATGCTTTCATATATATATATATGTATTGCTTTAGGAAAATACTCTACAAAAATAAAATTATTCTTTCCTTTTGAGGTAAATGTCATCTCTAGCTGAAGGCATCCCTCACGCACACACCTGTGTTGAAAAGGGATGGCCTTCCTTCTGGGCAGGTTTACACGTCCACCTCTTATCCTTTCATACCAGAAGGACAATTCTGCTTCTCCCAGCACTGGTATTTAAAGTGTGCCATTCTTACATAAACAAACAACAGAACATATCTTCAATAAAAGTACAAAATACAGAGAATTTTATTATCAGTGTCCTAGGACTCAGCACAGGTTTTCTTAAGACATCATCTCATTTTTTAAGATAAATATCTAATTGGTGTGCTATAAAGGTAAAAGAGTATGGTCTTTAGAACCAGAGAACTGAACTGAACACCTGCTCCATGACTTACTAGTTATATGAACTAACTAAGTTATATCTTCTCCAAGGGAGAGGCAGGACCATCAGTCTCAGTGCAGGCTTATCCAGGGAAAATGGAATATTTCTCTGTCATGAGAAGCAGGGAAGGCACACACAAGGCTGGTGCCAGAGGTTTTATGGAATGGAGAACCCAGGAACTTGGTGGGAAATGGCAGGAGGTTAAGCATATGGGATGTGATGGCCATGCCTGGAATGGTCAGCAGAACTAGATTCTTCAAGTTGACAGAGCAGCAGAAAATGGTTGGTAAGCCCTACTGGTTGGTAGGCAAAAGGTACTGACGTTCTCTTCCCAGGTGGGGTGGCCTCCAGCTCTCTTGGAACTCAAGGTGAACTGCTGGATGGGTTAGGATATGTGGACAGGGTGTGATTAACTAACCATAAACTTAAAGTTTTCCTCACTGTGCCAGGTTGGCTCTTTACAAAGCTAAGCATATTGACATAATGCCTTGCAAAATGTCTTATCTAAATGTTAAAACTTAGTATTTTTCTCTTAGAACCTTGAATTTTATAGAGGATTGGTACATAAGGAAGCATTTTGAATGTGATAAGTTATAATGATACATATATTCAGCTTGGTTAAGCATAAGACTCACAGTTATTTGTAAAATGTACAAGCCCAGTACTTGGAGAGTCTGATTCAGCAGATCTAGAAAGGGACCTGAGAGTTTATAATTTCATAAGTGTTGATTCAGATGCACCACATTTAAAAAGCTTCCATATTTGAAAAAGTTGTTTACTGTGTTATCTCATCCTCTGATGCATTAGAGTTCATACTGTATTTAGTTCTATGGACTTATGTATTTTTTTGCTCCAACAATGAAAATTTCTAGGAAAATCAGCAGTAGCAATTAAGTAACCTCAGATCTCTCACATTCCTCCTTGTTTCTTCTAATTGTCCTTGTTAAATTTTTTTCATTTTAAATGTTTGTTTTGAATTGTGCTTTCATTTTAAAAAGGCCTTTTCAAATTATTCTGATAGCAGGTTACTTGAAATCTCTAAGTATATATAGGCAATGATAAAGAAATACTTTACTACTAATTACCATTCAAGAACAAAGCCACTAGTGACAGCTGAAGAGGAATGATTTGTTCTATCCATATTTTGAATAACTAGTTCTCCCCTTAATTCAAGTGCAAGAAAAATATCCCCTTGGCAGATGGGTGAACCAGAGATGGGTATTTATAAAATGACTGCATCCAGTCACATCACTGCAGAGAATGCAGGGACTTTGCACTTCAGTGGTCATTCTAGAAGCATTTTTCATGGATAGCCACTCTCTAGATGGCAGAACATCTTTTAAAAACCTTCTGATGTAATCCTGTCCATATTTGTTTGAGCTATCATTTGAAGATGAGTTTAAGAAACTATTCATCATTCTCTTGTCACTCTCCTCGGTATTGAAAAGTTGAGAAAAGGGAAGGAGTGTGGAATGGAGGTGAAGATTTTTAAATGTATTTAATGTATTGGGTGAATTTTTATTGTAAGCTCCTTGAAAGAAGGATCAAGGTATGTCACCATAGTAATTCCCTCCATATAGTGTTTAGGAAAATATGAAAATTGAGTAATAATAAAATGTTTTTATAATAACACCATCCTAAATCATCCCCAGACATATACAGTATGGCAAAGTAGATGTCTTTCTGGTTTTTAAATTGTGTTCCCTTGGAGATGGGACTCTCAGCTTCTTTTAAAGGCTACATTGCTAAAATAATACACTAAAATGAACAATGGCATTTTTTAAAATAGAAAACTTAGTCTAAGTATATTCACTTATTAAATTTAGTATATTTTAGTTTATCTTTGCCATGGTAAGAGAACAAAAACCTACTCTCGATTTTCTTAAGCATATATTACTGCATATTTTCTTGTCCTCAAATCTACCCACAGATGTTTGAAATTGAACAAGTGGTTGTCACTCTGCTATGCTGGTCCATTATTTCCCACTTTTCACCAACCTGCACTATGTTCAGTGAATTATCTAAAATTCAGTATCACCACAAAGTAGAACATTATCATCATCTTACTTTATACAGGAAAAAACTGAAATTGAGGAAAGTTAACATACCAAAGTAATAGAAGTGTAATTGGTGAAGCAAGCTTTGGACGTTAGTCTTCTTGACTCTAAAAGCTAGATTTTTTTTTGTCCATTGATCTGATTACTTCCATAAGATCTTGTTTAGCACTAGAGAAATAAGAAGTGATTAATACATGATTATTGTGCCAATAAATAAATGAATGAAACCTTGTCTTTAGAAAAGACAAACTCACTTTCCTTTACACCTAAAATCAGGAAGTATATTCTAGGCACAGCACTTGGTGACTAGGCCCAGTTGTATCATCAGTGGTGGAATATGCACATCTATGTATTCTCAAAATGTGGACCAAACCAGGCTAAAGTTGTCCCCAAGGCTTCTTTCTCACTGTAGGAATGGCCCCTGCCGTTATGGCCCTGCTGCATCTGTGGCCATTTTAACTGCTTGGTTTAATAGTTTCACATCAAGTTTATTTTCTGTTTGAAAGCTGTTATATAATATAAATCCACTGTGAGAGAATGTTCTGTTTCTAAACTGAAGTGCGGAGTTATGCTATTTCACCATGTACTTAGTAAAAGGAGAATGGTTCATTTAAACTGTGAAAGTAACTAAATAGGGCCCTGAGAAAGACTTGACTCTTTTCTCTACTGCAGTCCAAGTATATTCTTTTCATCATTCAAAATTGCAGAACTTTTGGACTATGATATTTTGTGTTTAACCTGGGAAAAGTCTCTATTAAGAACTGGATAGGATCAATAGTCTTTGTACCATTATGGTCTGGTCTTGGAAAGTTTGATTAATCAGCTTATTTTACTAAATTGTGTGTATTGGCGAAGGAGAAGAAATGAGAATAGACAGTACTTACTTCTTTCGATTATTTCAAGACTATAGTAATCAGTCCATAATTTAGTTAAGCATAAACTAGTTGAGTATATTATTAAGATAATTAATATATTCGAAAGCAAAAACAAGATATAACTAGTCTTTCCCAAGATAATTACCAATAATTGTGAAGGTGTCCAGAAATTGTCAACCTCATATTGTAGAGGTAGATGTCTAAATTGGTAGAGACTGCTTAAAGGACAATTTTGAAATATCTATAAAGACATAAAAAAAGAACATATATTTTGATGCCAAATTTCTATTTCTAAAACTGATCCTAGGAAAATAATTTGAAATATATGTACAAATAAAACTATAAAGATGTTGATTGCTATGCATGGTGAAACCACCATCTCATGAGCAACAAACTCATAAATAACAAACTACAGTCAGTTCCTAAGAAAAGATTGGTTAGAAAATTTATCAGTAGAGTGGAATACTATTTAACCAACATAATTATGTTGTATCTCTCTGTCTGTCTGTCTATCTATCTATCATCTATCCATCTATTCTTCCATCCATCCATTTATCTAATCTATCTAATTTATTTACATGGAGTTACAAAATACAATGTCCAGTATGAGCTTATACACACATGCACAGACATGCAGACATGTATATGGTAAAGGTTTGAAATATATGCAACAATACTGGAAAATATGTGTAACTGTAGGTATTTCTTATTTTTTTATCTGTATTTTCCATTTTTTTTTCTTCAAAGAACATGAACGGCTTTTGCAGTAAGGGAGAAAAAATTTTTGTCATTCTTTCCTCACAATCAACAGGTATGTAGATTGACCTAAGTTTTCAATTAGTTTTCTGTGAATTGGTTTGGGTATACTCAATCCTCAGTGATTACACAATATAGATTTAGAATTTGTAAATTAAACTCTAGAATACTCATAACTGACTTATAACCCTTTTTCTATAACATTTTTCCCACTTAATAAATTGGGTAATGATTGTGTTGTGTAATTGTAAAATCGTCATAAAACGACCTGAATAATGTTCACAAGTTGAAAGCAGATTCAGCACAACACAAGTTTGGATACTCAATGCGCTTTATTTATTTGTTTAATAACAAGCTGCCAACACAACCAATATGCAATAACCAAGTCAAGGGCATGCAACACATTTAAAGGTGGAGGATACCAGAGTCTCTAAAGCCCACCAGCCCTGGGGGCTGACACAATGTAGGCAAGTGCCTTAATGAGAGGTTTCTGGATCTGACCTGACACATTGTCAGCTGAGGGTCTGAAGCCATCAGTGGTAGGTGTTGATTGGTGCAGGGGTGAGGAAGGCAGAAAGCCTCACAGAATAGCATAAGCATTGGAGGCAGAAGTCAGAGTGGCTGAGTAGTTATCTGCCTCGACCTGATGCTCAGCAAAGTAGTGTCCACATTGGGTTTTTATGCCTCAGAAGTCTGGTAGTCAGTAGTCCTATTGACGGAGTGACCCTCTGGCAGGCATCAAGCCAGTCTGTTTCCTAGTCTCACGATTGCCTGGTTATCACTTGTTACAAAAATTGTGTTGCTCAATATTTTTACATTATGATTTTAGTCAACATGTTTCCAATGTTTTTGGGATTTAAGATCATTAATATCATTTCAATACATAACGTATTGCATATCATTTTCACTTATCTTAAATCTCCCCGCTGAAAATGGGTTGGATTTGTGTCAAATGGATTAACTCCCATAATAAGCTCAGGAAAACATTTGCTCACATACTAGAAGGAATTAACATTTACATCCACATTCATACTTCTTTTGTTCAAGAGAGCAATCACAGCCTCACATGGAAAGACCAAGAATAATGCCAATAATCTTGTTATTTAAAGGTGGTCCTGGTGTGTGACCTAAAGGCAATGGGACACATAACTAAAAGTCAGAATCGTTTGTGTTTTGCCAGTGTAAGATGTCAGGCCTTTCTTCTGCCTGGCCTATAACACACACAATTTAATGGCAAACCTTATGTAACCCAAATATCCAAAACTGCCTCAGGAAGTGCAGAATAGCACAATTCAGTACTGAGGCCTCTTCATCAAATGGACACTCAGAAGAAATTATTTTAATAACAAGCGGTGTCTTAGAGAGGTCTTTTCTCACTTGGGAAATAATAAGAAATTCAGTAACTGTGAGCAATGAAGAATAGATCAATATATTTTCAAGGCAGATAGATCCAGAAGACCATTCCTGTTCCCTAGTGTTCCGATAAGATGGATTTGCACCCGAGTATCCAGGAGCTGATGCATACACACCAATTAGACAGTAGGTACACACCAATTACATGACAATTGGTAATCTGGCTTTTTCTTCTTTTTTTTTTTTTTTTTTTTTTTTTTAACTGGGAGGTCCCGTGTATCGAACCCGGGTCCCTCCATATGGGAGACAGACGCCCAACCATTTGAGCCACATCCGTCTCCCTGGCTTTTTCTTAATACTCTCTTGGTACTTGTAATGGTTGTCTAATAAGTTGGTACCAAAGGATTTCTAAATTTCTGGAAAACTGATTTTACTTATTTTTTGTGATAATTTTTACCTGAATTATTATTTCACATGATATATGATACAATAAGATATTTGCGACTTCTAGACTAGTCACATCTCTGCCTTGATCCTTGGTGGGATCTAAGGCTAGTCATTTGCATACACCAGTTCCCTGATTCTTTTATTCCTCATTTGCTCGAGTTTATTCTAAGGAATAATAAAATGTCTTGGAAGCACTATTGAACCTCATTATAGAATTCTCATTATTATATAAACTCAAATGAATCACCAGGAAAATCATGTCCTTGAAACAGCAATACAACGAAAGATCAATAACCACCTGCCATTATTTGGATTAAAAACCACTGAATTTTCACAGGTTTTCCCTCTTCACAGTCTGCTCTTACAGAGATTAACCCATTGACATTTCACAGCAGCCCAATTTGATTGATAGGAAGAGTTTTATTACCCCTATTTGGCAGATGAGGAAATGGTGTCCCAGAGTCATTGAATGTCACTATATGCTGAATAGTGACAGAGCAGTGATAGGACTCACCTCTCCCTACCCAGTCTTGAAGTACACCTTCTGTAAGTTCAGAAATGTGCTCATATTTCTACATTCTGTCCACTTTTATTTTTCTCCTGTTTCTCACATCTAAATCATTAATGCATTTTATGGTTCTTTGATTATTGGACACTTCTGCCCCAAAGTAAAACTTGTTCTTAATAATGTCCTAGATTTACTTGAAGACATTCACTGTGCATTGTATCCAGTTTAGACTATCTTGTGATTCAGAGGGAGTATAACAAGAGATCACCAAATCTGAGAGCCCGTACTTCCTTTCCCCTAATACAAATTCAAAGGGCTATTACTAAGGTAACTGCACTGGGAATTAGAGTTGGATTTTTTAAAAGTTTCATGTCCTTTGTTTTAGAGGAAATTGACTCCTTTCTGACCTATTAGTATTTGTCTGCACTCTCAGAAGTAAGACTTTACAAATATTTCACACTTGGTAGATTCCAAGTCTTCTATTTGCTTATTTCAAAATTTCAGTTTGGCTAGTTTTGCTTTGTCTTTCTGTGTTTGAATGGAACAAAAGCAGGCAGCTTGATAAAATTTCTATGATAGCTTATGCTAGTTTTAGAACCAGTTTGCTTTCAGGGTTTTGCTACATAATGGATTGAAAATAGGTGGTTTTACATTGAGGTGAAACTTTACCAGTCTACCATGTCACTGACTGTCCTGCCTGCTCTGAGCTTCTTCAGTACCTACTGTCAGTACTATTCATTTGACAATTAAAGTGAACCACATTCTGATAAATCTTCCACAATTGTCTTTGCTCAAGTGCTATCTCCTTACAATTTCATGTGAATATATTTTATTTCCCCAATATGGTTTTCAATAAACTTTTTAAAATTTAGGAATCATTTCAGATTTACAGAAAAATTGCAAAGATAGTACAAGAGTTCCTGTTTACCCCTTATCCAGTTCTCCCTTGTTAACACTTTCTCAGTAAGACTTTAAACTTCTTGATGACAGAGAATATGTCTCTAGAGCCCCTCATAGCACTAAGAACTTGTCTTGTACCTACTTACTCATTGGGTTTCAACGAATCAATGGTAGGTAGACAATTGGAGAGGAACATGTTAGCTCAGTTATATTTTATAACAAATAAAAGTAGTCATTGTATTTATTACAAATATGATACAAATGCCCAATATAATTACCAGTACAGGAAATGGCTGTCTGTGTTTTAAATTACATTTTATCTTTTCTGGTGAGTATAATGGCTTCAGTCATGTAAAAGTTTTACCTAATTTAATTCAGAAATGCTTGAGAGATAAAAGGTGGTCCATTTCTCCAAATTAGTTACAAATTATAACAGGAATAATATTTCAAAAAGATTGGCGTTTGTTTAATATATCAGACTGATATATTTTACAAGCTAGTTTTATAAGATTAATTCACATCACTGGATTCTTTTAAAGTTTGATTAGCGATAAGAAGCAATCAAAAAGGTGTGTTACCTAATGTCTTTTTTTCAGATGGCTTTCGAACTTTTAATTAGGGGGTCATTGTTTTAGTTTGCTAAAAATTGTTGGGACAATATACCAGAAATGGGTTGGCTTTTACAATGGGGATTTATTAGGTTAAAAGCATACATTTCTGAGTCCCTGAAAGTGTCTGGGATGGTTAGGCTGATGTTTTAACTCAGCCAGGTAATGGTGCCCAATTGTTTGGTCAAGCAAGCACTAGGCTAATTGTAAGACAAGGATATTTCATGGGCTTTAATTATCAGTGAGTTGATTGCATAGGTGGCTGATTATATCTACAATCAACTGAAGAGATTGCTTTCAGCAATGTATGAAGTCTCATCCAATTGTTTGAAGGCCTTAAAAGGAGAAGTGATTTCAGCATTCGGCAAGAGAATTCCCTTCTCTACTTCAGACAGCCAGTGTTTCCTGGGGAACTCATCAAGGACCTTCATTGGAGTCCCTGGTTTGCAGCCTTCCCTACATGTGGACTTGTGCATCCCCGTGGTCATGTGAGACAATTTTATAAAATCTCATACTATTTACAAATATCTATAGTTGGTTCTGTTTCCCTAGAGAACTCTGACTAATATAGCTTGGTACTGGGAGTGGTTCTTGAGAAACAGAATCTTAAACATGGAATTTCTACACTGATTTTGGGAGTTTTACAATTGGCTCTCTACTCTTATTAGATTCAGGGGCACTAATGACTCTATTTCCAATAATCAAGAGGCCACTGACAGTCCTTGGTGTGAGTTGGCAATAGAGATATGCAAAATATCATCACTGGATATGACTATTTGCTTACAAGAGGCAAGGACCTGGGTGAGAGTGATTTTAACATCTTAGCACAGTTTTGTCTCCACAAAGATATAATGTAAAAGATACAATGATTTTAGCCTGCTGTTCCTAAATATCCTGGATACAGTTACAAAAGAAAAAGATGAGCTGAAGCCTTCAAATTTGCAACTTTGTGCTGCATGAATCCTTTGAAAGTTTCTATGTGTGCTCTGAAAGAAAATCTTATTTCCTGCAGCCACAGATTTGAGATCTCTGAAAAGCAGTCTGAGAGTCTCATTATACCAGTAGCTGAGTTACAAAAAAACCCTAAAATCTCAAACTTCCAGGGTGTCTGCTGTTAAACTGAGGGCATTGATTGGAAAGGAGTGGAACCCTGAGGAGATAGAAAATATGGGTTGATGATAGTAGTGGGGACATCGAAACCCTAAATTCTGCTGAGAATTTTCCAGATAAGCTTGTAATGGTCTGCCCTGAGGAGACCACCCAGTGTCAAGCTTGCATCACCCAACCTCCAACCTGCCCCAAGGAGTCCAGACCTCTTCCCTGGCCTGAGGAGGTACCACACAACCTCAAGCCTGAACTACCCAATCTCCAGCCTGACCCAAGGAGTCTCAGCCTCCTTCCTGCCCTGAAGAAAACATCACCCAACCTCCACCCTATCCTGAGGAGTCTGCCTTCCAACCCTCACCTGAAGAGATGAATCCTGTCTCACCAGACGAAATTGCAAGGGAATGCCCTGAGTTAATTGGCTTCCAAGGCACGTCTAATTCTTCTCCTTACCAACCCCCCACCACTCCTCTTCTCTTCCAGACCTATCAGTAGGCTAAAAGCACAACAAGTCCCCAAAAGTGAAGTACAAAGTGTGACCCATGAGGAAGAATGCTAGACTCTAAAAGAACTGCATGAGATTTCCAATTTATATAGACAGAAATCAGGGGAATATGTGTGGGAATGGATATTAATGGTATGGGATAATACTGGAAAGAATATAAACTTGGATCAGGCTGAATTTATTGATATGGGCCCACTACGCAGACATTCTGGATTCAGTGTTGTAGCTTGAGAGGTTAGAAAGGGTTCTAACAGTTTGTTCTGGTGGCTGGCTGAAACATGGACCAAAAGATGGCCTAGCATGTCTGATGTCGAGATGCCTGATTTACTCTGGTATACTGTAGATGAAAGGATTGGGTTTGGAATGTTAGAATGGATTCACCATTTAAGACCTGCCCGCTCACCCACCCCAGGAACGTCTAGAGGACACACCTTTTACCAGGACTGTGAGGAATAAATTTGTGAGACTAGCTCCATCTTCCATGAAGAGCTCTGTGGTTGCTGTTCTATGTAGGTCAGATATTACTGTGAGAACTGCTGTCATAGAACTAGAATTCTTAAACACTATGGAGATGATCAGGTCAGGGGCTGGCAGAAGCCAAGTAGCAACACTTAATCACCAAAGACAAGGTAGGCGTGACTATCAAATGAAAGGCAGGCTTAAAGTAGCAATCATAAGAATCTGAGTTGCATAGACCTATGGCAGGGGTTCTTAACCTTTTTTGTTCTACAGACCCCCTTTGCCAGTCAGGTGAAAACCATGGACACCTTCTCAGAATGTAGCAGCAGATACATCAGCATGTCTTTAAATTAAATTTTAGGATTATTGAAAATTATGTTTTACAACTATCCCATAATTTCAATACCTGATAACCTAACACGGCTCAACATCTCTTCAAATGGTCATTTTCAGCAAACATTTAGAAATTCGAGTTTTCCCACGGCATCATAAAACCATCTCCACCATCCTTACTAACCTTTTTGCAGGCAGTTATCCACTGCACTAAGAATATGCTACATCAAAATAAAAATCATACTAAATCCACACTATACTGTGTATTATTTAATAAATATATCATACCTGCACCAACATGTCCCCACAAGAATGTTTCTTTGAATTTTCAGTTCAAGCTCATGGCCCCCCTGAAATCTTTCCATGGACCCCTTGGGAGTCTGTGGACCTCTGGTTAAGAACCCCAGACCTATCATGTTGGCTAATAGATCATGGGGTACCTAGATGTAAAATAGATATGCAGTCTCCTAAATTCCTACTTGATCTGTATAAGCAGAAGTGTTCTAGGTGAAGTGAAGAAAACCTTAACTTGAATTATAGAAAGAGAGAGTCACAGCAGCCCCTTAATCAATTCCCAGACTTGAGACAGTTTATAGACCCAGAGCTCCTTGAATGAGGGGAAGGCAAGGTCCCCTTGGGGAAGGATTCTGTTACACTGCCAAAAATTTATTCTGTTAATCTTCTTCCCAGCATTCCCCAAAGAGACCTACAGCCTTTTTCCAGGGTAACTGTGCAATGGGGAAAATGAAATGATCAGACATTTTGGGGATTATTAGATATAGACTCAGAAGTGACATTAATTCCAAGAAAGCCAAAATGTCACTGTAGTCCACCAGTCAGTGTAGGAACTTATGGAGGTCAAGTGATCAATGGAGTTTTAACTCAGTTCCATCTCACAGTGGTTCCACTGCATCCCCAGACTCATTCTGTGGTTATTTCCCCAGTTCCAGAATGCATAATTGAAATAGACATATTCAGTAACTGGCAGAATCCCCACATTAGATCCCTGACTTGTTGAGTGAGGGCTATTATGGTAGGAAAGACCAAGTAGAAGTCACTAGAACTGCCCTTACCTAGCAAAATAGTAAATCAAAAGCAATACCAGATTCCTGGAGGGATTGCAGAGATCAGTGCCACCATCAAAGATTTGAAGGTTGCAGGGATGGTGAGTCCCACCACATCTGAATTCCTATTTGTCCTGCGCAGAAAACAGATGCATCTTGTAGGATGACAGTAGATTATCATAAACTTAACCAGGTGGTGATTCAATTGCAGCTGCTGTTCCAGATGTAGAATCGTTGTTTGAGGAAATCAACACTTCCCCTGGTACCTGGTATGCAGCTATTGATTTGGCAAATGCTTTTGTCTCAATTGCTGTTAATAAGGACCACCAGAAACAGCCTGCTTTCAGCTGGCAAGGCCAGCAATATACCTTCACTGTCCTGTCTCAGGAGTATATCAACTCTCCAGCCCTATGTCGCAAGGACCCTGATTGTCTCTCCCTCCCACAAGATTATCAAATTGGTTCATTATATTGATGATATCATGCTGATTGGATCTAGTGAGCAAGAAGTAGCAATTACTACAGACTTATAGGTAAGGCCTTTGTGTGAGAAAGGATGGGAGATAAAACCAACAAAAATACAGGGGACTTCCACCTTGGTGAAATTTCTAGGTGTACAGTGGTATGAGGTATGTTGAGATATTCCTTCAAAGTGAAGGATAAACTGTTGCATCTGGCCCCACTTATGTCCAAAAAAGAGGCACAACACTTAACTGGTCTCTTCGGAATTTGGAGGCAACCTATTTCTCATTTGGATGTGCTACTGTGCTACTGTGGCCCATTTACTCAGTGACCAGAAAAGCTTCTAGTTTTAAGTGGGTGCCAGAACAAGAGGAAGCTCTGAGACAGGTCCAGGCTGCTGTGCAAGCAGCATTGCCACGTGGGCCATAGGATCCAGCAGATCCAATTGTGCTGGCAGTGTCAGTGGAAAATAGAGAGGCCGTCTGGAGCCTCTGGCATTACCTTATAGGAAAAATCACAATGCAGACTGTGGCAGTTTGATGTAATTATGAATTCCAAAAATATAATTGAATCATGCTTGTAAACTGATCTGTTAATCTGGGCATGATTAGGTTAGGATTAGGGCGTTGAGCCCCACCCCTTGGTGGGTGGGGAATTGAATATAAAAGGCAAGGCAAAGGAAAGTTGAAGCAGTCTTTTGAGAAGCAGTTTTGATGTTGGAAAGAAGAGAAGAGAAGCAAGCTGTTCACCTGATCATCTACAGCTGACTTTGTGGAGGAAACAGGAGCTAAGCCCGGAGAGAAATGCAGCCCTGGGAAGAGAGGAACCCCAGAAGCCTGAACCCTGGCAAACGCCGGCAACTGTCTTGCTCTAACTCGTGGCAATGGACTGTGGTGAGAGAAGAAACTTAATGCTTTATGGTCTGGTATCTGTGGACTTCTACCCCAAATAAATACCCTTTATAAAGACCAACCCATTTTTGGTATTTCACATTAGCACCCCTTTGGCTGACTAATATACAGACCCATAGGGTTTTGGAGCAAAACCCTGCCATCTTCTGCAGATAATTACTCTCCTTTTGAGATACAGCTTTTGGCCTGCTACTGGGCCTTAATAGAGATTGACTACTTAACCATGGGCCACTAAATTACCATAAGACCTGAGTTGCCTATCATGAGCTGGGTATTGTCTAACCCATCAAACCACAAAGTTGGACATGTACAGTAGCACTCCATCCTAAAGTGGAAGTTGTATATATGAGATAGGGCTCAAGCGGGTCCTGAAGGCACAAGTAAATTACATGAAGAAGTGGCTCAAATACCATGGTCACCACTCCTGTCACATTACCTTCTCTTTCCCAGCCCACAGCTTTGGCTTCTTGGGGAATTCCTTATAATCAGTTGACTGAGGAAGCGAAAGCTCAGGCCTGTTTTACAGTTGGTTCTGCATGATATGCAGGTACCACCTGAAAGTGGACAGCTGCAGCACTGCAGGCCCTTTCTGGGATGTCCCTAAAGGAAAGTGGTGAGGAGAAATCCTCCCAGTGGACAGAGCTTCAAGCAATGCCTCTGGTTGTTCATTTTGCTTGGAAGGAGAAGTGGCTGGAAGTGCATTTATACACTGATTCATGGGTTGTTGCCAATAGTTTGGTTGGATGGTCAGGGACTTGGAAGGAACATAATTGGAAAATTGGTAACAAAGAGGTCTGGAGAAGAGTTATGCAGATAGACTTTTTTGAGTGGGCAAAAAACATGAAAATGTTTGTGTCCCACATGAATGCTCACCAGAGGGTGACTTCAGCAGAGGAAGATTATAATAATCAAGTGGATAAGAAGACCCATTCTGTGGATAGCACTCAGCCTATTTCCCAAGCCACTCATGCCATTGCCCAATGGGCTCGTGAACAAAATGGCCATGGTGGTAGGAATGGAGGTTATGCATGGGATCAGCAACATGGATTTTCCTTCCCTCATCAAGGCTGACTTGCATACAGCCACTGCTGAGTACCCAATATGCCAGCAGCAGAGACCACACTCAGCCACCGATATGACACCATTCCCCGAGGTGATCAGCCTGCTACCTGGTGGCAGGTTGATTACATTGGACACTTCCATCAAAGAAGCAGCAGTGAATTATTCTAACTGGAATAGACACATACTTCTGATATGGGTTTGCCTTCCCTGCACACAATGCTTCTTCCAAAACTACCATCTGTGGACTTACCAAATGCCTTATCCACCACCATGGTATTCCACACTGCATTGTTTCTGATCAAGGAACCCACTTCACAGCAAATGACATACAGGAATGGGCACATGCTAATGGAATTCACTGGTCTTACCATGTTCATCATCCTGCAGTAGCTGGATTGATAGAATGGTAGAATGGCCTTTTAAAGACTCAATTAGAGCACCAAGTAGGTGGCAATACCTTGTAGGGCTGGGCAATGTTCTCCAGGAGGCTGTGTATGTTCTAAATCAGCATCACTCTATGGTGCTGTTTTTACCATAGCCAGGATTCATGGTTCTAGGAATTAAGGGGTGGAAATGGGAGTGACACCACTCACTGTTATCTCTAATGATTCACTAGGAAAATTTTTGCTTCCTGTACCTGCAACCTTAAGCTCTGCTGGTTTACAGGTCTTAGTTCCAAAAGGAGGAGAGCTTACACCAGGAGACACAACAGTGATTCTATTGAACTGGAATTTAAGACTGCCACTTGGCTGCTTTGGCCTCCTTGTGCCTCTGAAAATCACATTTCAACATTTAGTGAGAGAATTGCCATCTCTGCTTCGGGCAGCCAGTGTCTCTTGGGGAATGCATCAAGGACCTTCATCAGAGCTCCTGGTTTGCTGCCAGCTCTATAGAATGTGGATTTGTGCAACCCATGGTCGCATGAAACAATTTTATAAAATCTCATACTGTTTACAGATATCTCCAGTCAGTTCTGTTTCCCTAGAGAACCTTTACTAATATAGTGTCCAAATCAAGGCATCATCAGGATATCCTTTCTCCCTGAGCTGTAGCTGTGGGTGTTCAGGCATGTGTCAGCATCCACCAGTTTCTCCCCTCTCCTCTGGGCCTCATTGCTTTCAGCTTCTGGCTAAAGTGACTTCCTCTCAGCTTCTGTGTTCTGTTGATTACAGTTTCTGGCTCCTGGGGACTTCTCAGTGTCTGCTTTCCTCTCTGTCTCTGCAGCCTTTTTCTGTGTCTGCAGCTTTTTATTCCTCTTTTTATAAAGGACTCCATTAAGAGGATTAAGATCCACCCTGGTCATGCATTCTAATCAAAGGCCCTTAACTGAACTGATTTCATCAAAAGGTTCTCCTAACATAGGTTTACACACACAGGAATGGATTAGCCCTAAGGACATGATTTTCTGGGGTCAACCAAAGCTTTGAACTGCCTCCGTTATCTTTGTAAATATCACCTTTACCCAAGCCAGCTAGATAGGGAATATGCCAATGTGCACTGCCCTTCAAAAACCATTCAGAAAACACACACACAGCATATTGGAAAGATCAGTGGGCTAATATTGTTTCTGCTTTGTATAACAAAAAAGATGAAAAGCAATAAAACCTTGAAGTTGAGGTTGCATTGAGGTATGTTGTATTGTACTGGCATTGAATAGCAAATGCTCTGTACAAATTTAAAAGATACAATTTGCATAGAGAATTTTGTAATTCAAGAGCAAAGTAGACATTTTTTGGGGGGTTATTTGCATTTGATTATATATCTGTGTAAAGATTTTTATAACAGCATCCTTAAATGGATATAGGAGCAAAAAAGATGTGAAAAAAGAGTAGAGTAAAGCTTGTGTAACTTCTAAACATTGGATTAGTTCCTTAGAATATATCCACAGAAATAAATGTAATCCAACATCCAAAATGTCAATCCCATTGCCTGACATTCCTAACACAAACTCTTCTTTGGAAACAGAATTGATGCTGCTATCATATATACCTGCTTTCCAAAGGCATATTGGCCAACGTGATTCCTGAAGGGGGAGATAAACTCACACCCAGGGGTTAATAAGGTACAGGTCAATGTATTGAGGAACCACAACCAGAAATAGGTTCATTAACAAAGTCTGGCAGACATTCCAGCCAAACTTATGCTGCTTTGCTATTCATAGGGGATACTTGGGCTGAAGGTTCCAAAAGTAGGCTCCAGGTCAAATTTCTGAATATGCCAGTCCTGGATCTACACTTTGGTAAACCTGGCACATTTGGGTGTGGTATTATGGGGGAAAAAACAAAGCTATTTTTCATTCCCTTGTGGAATCAAGTGAACATAATATTCTGAAATGACTCATTTATTTTATTTTCTCCTAACTGAACTGACATATAAAATTCCGGGATTAATTTCTAGTCCCTTTTGAAATACAAGCCTTTTAGAAAATGTTTTATTTTTCCTCTCTCTGATGAAGGTACTGGATGACACACCTTCCAACTTGAGAAGAAAACAGTTTATTATTATTATTGTTATTTTGCTTGAATAATTCCAGTCAATGCAAAACCTAGGGCCACACATTTCGTGATGAAATCTGGAACTCAATTGCACTTGATTCAACTTGGCAGCTCTTCTGTCAATAGGGATAACATAAAATTAACTCTCTAGAGAGAGGAATGAGAAAGCAGTGGGGACATTTGGGACAACATCAAAAAAGGACCAGATGGTGGGTTGGAAGGTTGGGGTCTAGTCTCCATTTGGTCTCTAACTGGATGGTCCGTGTCTCTGGCTGCAGTTTCCTGTTGAGTTTAATGCCTTCTTTGACTCTACACAGGGGCATTAGAAGCATTTATGAAGTCCGTTAGTCCCAGCTAGAGGATGCCATTCTTGAAACCAGGAGAAAGCTGGCAAAGGAAAATTGATGCTTTGTTCCTTCAGTTAATTCTTAGCATTACATGTGTTTTTTTCTGGGTAGATTGCTCCTATGCCCACATTGTTTTTTAAAGCCAATTCTTTGCAACAAAAATAACAGCTTCTTGGTTATGACATCTTTGATGTAAGTAAGTGTGCTTACTTACATTATGGCCCATAGTTTTAAAAATGTGAACAACCTCCGTTTAGCATTGTATTTCCATAGCAATAGACATATGGTGGCCAGAGTTCTGTGAGTCAGCTCATTTCCTACACTCCCCTGCTCACCAGTAAATATGCAAGTCTATAATCCAGCCAGCTTAACCAAATTTATTTCAATCATGCAAAGTTACTTTTATTGCTTCCCTTTTTCTTTTGTTCTCATGGAGCACTCTTTCTTTACTCTTTATTCACTTGTGGAACTCATTCAATGTTTTTTTTTTTTTCATCTTAGATGTCATTTCCTTGAAAATCATTTCCTGACCCTAGACTGAATTATGCCTCCCTTTGAAGTGGTTCTTGAATCTCTTGTGAGTGCCCCTCCCTGTGAAGTAATGGTTTATGTATTTATCTGTTTGTCCCGCTCCAGTTAGGGAGCGGGACAAACCTGTATGCTTAAAATGGGTAAGTGATATGTAGATAATTCGATCCCCTTGACCTCAGAGGTGCTTGGCAGGGCTCAGGGTAGCAAAATGGGTCAATTGTTCCTATACACTGTTGCATCTTTTTATTGAAATGTCATCATTTTCTCTGTATGCACCCATGTGAAAGTATTTGGGAAGCACTGTGCTAATTGACTGTAAGCTCTGTGAGGGCAGGTTTCCTGTCTTTTTTCTTTTTTTTTTAACCACTGCCCCCCCCCCCCAGCACCAGGTACAATACTTGACATATAATAGGCACATGATAAATACTTATTGAATGAAAAATAATGATTCTTTATGGAGATGTTGGGTATATTCTTGATAGTATACAGCATCATAAATCCATTTCATATGCTGTGGAATAGGAAAACAGAAAGATGAAGAAACAATAGCTAAATTATAATAAGTTTAACTGTCTGTTATTTTGGGAAAGCTTTCTGTGACTGTAATTTATGAATAAACATGAATTCATAGTTTCAGTCTACTTATATGTGAACGATGGACTAGAACTACTATTGTTAAGGCAGTCGGAAGGTAATGGTTAAGAGCACAAGGCTTTGAAGTCTGACAACTTGGAAAGACTCCTAGCTTCCATGTTACTGCTCTTGGACCTGGAGCAAATTGTTTAAACTTTTTCTCCCTCAGATTTGACTAACAAAGATAATAGTAGCGTCTACCTCATAAAATTGTGTGAGAACTGAATGAGCTAATATATAGAAAGTGCTTAAAACAGTGCTCAGCACATAGGACGTGCTCAGTAAATGTTGCGATGGAGGTTGTCATGGTTGTAATATAAAAGGCATTTTTGTTGTGTTTTTTTGTTTTTTTTTCTCAGTGGGTACCCGGGATTGAACCCAGGACCTCGACGGTGGGTGCCAGGTACTCAATCACTGAGCTACATCTGTTCCCCAAAAGTTGGTTTTAATAGACTATCTTCCAGACACTATCCATGGGAACTTAGAAATCTCTAGTAACATTGGCCAAAGAGTAATCTTTGCATGAATGTCTTGAAGACACCCCTGCTACATGCACCAAGATAGGATATGATTATAAAAGAAAAACCTCTTTATTACCAGCTTATTTTAAATGATAGTCTCTTAAAAATGTAACTTAGCCTTAATAGGAAAAAAAGATTCCATTGTCAGAAAAGGTAAGATATTTGGATAAAGGAGACCCACAAAAAGAAATAAGACTAGTTTATTCTCGTGAGGTACAAAGACTGGAAGGTAGACATGATGACAATCAGCAATGACTGCTGTACTAGTAGCAGTTTCAACAATACTGGAGTCCTCCAATGGGCTTAAGACTGCACTTTATGACAAAGTGTCTGGGATTAGAGGCTCCTAGTCTAGCATATGGTTTCTAAATGTCTCTTTGAGCCTAATGATTGCTGGCTATTCTGTCATAAGATCTCCTTAATGGGCATCCATTATGCACAAACTTTTTTTCCTGGAACTTTATCCCTCCTTTGAGACCAGATGTTATGCTTAGGATGATTGATGATTTCCCTCATTTCTAAAAAATAGGAAACAACACATGGAAATTTTTTTGAGAAATGTCTTTTTCCCAGAATCCTCTTCTATGTTCTTAAAGATCAAAATAATATTTTGGCCATTGGTTCTTTTATGCACTTTTCTATTTATACTTTAATTTTTCTGATTTTGCGTCCATATGGAAATAAGCATCATTTAATACTCTTGATCTTACTTCTCAGTTTCCATGCCATTGCTTTTGCTTGGTTTTCTGTTTCCTGACTCTTTTCTTTATCCCAACCTCAGATATTGGCTTTCTCCCTACACTCCAGCCTTGACCTTCTGTTTTAGTCTCTCAGCCCTCAAAGAATTTCTGCCTTCTTGGCTTTTGCTAGGCTCCCCAAGTAGATGATTTCCAACCTTTACTTCCAGTTCTAGCCTCTCACTAATAGTTTCAATTGTTTAGAGGACATCTCCATTGGAATGCTCTATCACAGCTGAATTATAAGGGCAAATAATGGAGGCATGGGCTCCTCTCAGCTCAGAGGAAGAGCACTCTAAGGAGTGGATTGGAATGAGCATTTGTATTTGGGGACACTAAGGTCAGTTATAGGAAGAAATCAGGGATAGAAATCTGGCGGGAAAACTGAATCAAAGGAAAAGGAGCAAAGAACAAAGCAGTGGATCAGTAAAGGCTGGCTTGGATTATTTGCTTGCAATTCAGCGGGTTTTTTTCCTTTTTTAGTTACAAAAATAATACATATTTTTTATTGGAAATCATGGAAAACTACATATAAGTCATTACACATAAGACACTAAATTCACCAGCAATATCAAAACCCAGAGTTAATGGTTGTTAATATTTTGGTATGTAGTCTTCCATGCACTGCCCCACCCACCTGTTATATTTACAAATATTTGGATCATAATGTAACTACCTTTTGTAACCCGCATTTTAAACAATATATCATAAACACATTTACATGCTGCAAGGTATTCTATACTGTGGGTTTTTTTTAATGGTTATACTGTGGACCATCATATAGGTTTTACATAACTTAAATTATTAAGTTCCCTATTATTGGATATTTAGTCTGTTTAAGAGTAACTTTTACAAAATTTGAGGAACCATTTGAATGACTATGGAGAAACAGTTTGGATCAATCTTTATTTGCAAGGGAAGTGGAGGGACAGGGTGATCTACTCATAAGAAAACAGCTCCAGGAGTGAGAAGAAAAGGCTTATAGGGTCTCTCTTGCCTTTTGACCCCTGCTATTGCCTTCTTCACCTCCCTCGCATGATGAACATCCAAGTAGATCTGGACATTTATAATCTATAATGGGGAATTATAGTCTGTAAATCAGCCCTCTTTATCACTTTTCAGCCCTTTCCTCTCTACCTGGGACCCATGATCTGTTATTCTATCCCATTTCTCTTCCCTCCCTACCTTTATTTTAAAAAGTGGCTTATAGGCCTGCTCCTTCACTTATCATAAACTTGGATAAGTTACTTCACTTCTCTGATCCTCTTCATCATCTATAAGATTAGGGTCTTGGCTTAGTTTATTTCCCAGGTCTTTTCAGCTCTGACATTTTAAATTTCTAAGTGCCTGAGGATAATGATTAAGAAGAGTTATTTGTGTGGTGTGGGATTCTGATCCAAGTCCAGAAATCAAGAACTTGGAGCAAAGCTCCTGGAATGAAAATAGAGCTTGTCGTACCATTTACAATGCACCCACACATTCCTAACATACATCCTGCTGTACCACCAAGCCCTCACTCCTGTCTCCAGCAGACAGGCTTCCACCAAAAAGAGCCACACTTTGAAAAACAGTTTAGAGCTTTTTGAGAATCTGTGTGCTATGAAGAGAATGAAATAAAGAAGCTATAAAAGGCAGAAACAGCTTAGGTTTAGGTTGGGTGACACTGTGGGTAACCCAGAGACCACACTGTGGCTCCCCTGGCTCCAAAATCATTCTCTATACATTCCCAGAGTTTTTTCCATTTTCCTTGAAAGGTATCCAGAAACTCAACAATTATATATTTATTTCTGTCACTGTTTCTCATCACTTTTAAGCCCAGGTCACCTTTATGAAGATTGAAAAATACATTCTCCTTTAATAAATTTTCAAATTATAAAATAAATGCTGGGAAGCGGCTGTGGCTCAATCAGTAGGGCTCCCGTTTACCATATGGGAGGCCACGAGTTTGGTTCCCGGGGCCTCCTGGTGAAGGCAAGCCCGCCCGCATGGCGTGGTTAGCTGACCCAGCGAGCACAAGCAGCAAGGGGGGGATAAATGAATAAATAAATAAAATCTTAAAAAAAAAAATAAATAAATAAAATAAAATAAAATAAATGCTGTACTACTTAAACAGCAAAGTTGATGTTTTCTCTTAGGTTTCTTTCTCAAATTATGCCCCAAGCTACCTCTTCCACCCCAGCTCCTTGTTCTCTCGCCCTTGGGGTCTAGAAGCCTAGTTGAAATCACTTAAAGGAGTTAATCAAATATTTAATTCTTGTAGAACAGTAATATTAAATTTTTGCCTAATGTATAATTTGGAAAATAATTAGAAAAAGAAAAAGAGAAATTAGCACTTAATAGGCATAGACTGTATATTAGGCCCTCTCTAGATGGTATGTGGCTGTCAACACCTGCAATTCTGTGGGTTCGGTGTTGGTGTCCATCATTTACCCCTAGGGAAACACAGGTGCAGAGTGGTGCAAAGCCACACCAGAAAGCTGGGATTCAAACTATATTTTCCAAACTCCAAAGTTCCTTCTGTTACACCAGTATCATAGATATACAACAACTGGGAACCTCTAATCTGTGTGTATTTATAAAGATTTGCGGTGCATAAGGATGGAGAGAAAGGCATTCTGAAAGTCAATGAAAAATAACTGTAAATAAAATTCACAAATCCTTCAGAAGGATAAAATGAAAAAACAACCAATAACTAGCAACTGAACTTTCAAGATTTGATTTTAATTTAATACAATCCTCATATTTTTAGGATGATTGTACCCCCTGGGACCATCCTGTTTGATGTCTTTTAACCCAGTGTAATTAACAGCACTCTAGTCTTTCTCAAAAGTGCCCTGGGTTGGAAGATATGTTATGTGAAAATTCTATTTATATTTCTCTTTATTCAGTAAAACCTGCGTGGTCTTAGGTCAGAAATCAATAAGGAACCAAGAGATAACCTTGAAGAGGAAATCCCCAGAGATTAGGGCATAATTGCATCAAGAAATGTTCTGACATATTTTGATGCTGTTCTCATGTTGTCTTGATAGTAACTAGACGTCATGTGATGCTACATTCCCCTTCCAGCAATACCTTCCATTGTTTCCAACTGCATCTTCAATGTCCTTTTAATGTGAATTTGGTTCTTTTGAGATTCAGGTGAATGGAACCAACTAGAAGGTTTTAATCCAATTAGGAAAGCACAAAAGATTTCTAGGTATTTTAAAAATAGGTTAGAAGACTGCAAGCCGCGAGATTTAATCTGCCTTGAGGGCAGAAGGGCAGTGATCTGTTACCCCTGTGGCCTGCTCTTCCATCACCAAAACACTGAAATATCTAAACTCTTTGACTGTGTAGACTTCTGCGTGTTTCTTCTGGTGCTGCAATGACGTTATAGCAGGTTATGCAGCAGTTATCAAAGTGTGCACTCAGGACTAACAACAGGACTTCACCTGGGAGCTTGTTAGAAAGGTAGCTTCATGAGCCCATCCCAGACTACTGAATCAGAAACCTTAAGGCTGGGGTTCAACTCTCTGTTCTAAAACACTCCAGGCAATTCTAATGCATGTTCAGGTTTGAGAACCACTAATATAATGCCAAGTAATTGTGAAATCACGTGTCTCCATGTATCCCAGTATTGTGGGTATAAAATAATTTTATTCAAATTTAGGAAATGAGAAAGGTTATTGTTGTCATATGATCCATATGATTTTTTGAGAGTTATACATGTAGGACCAACTCAACTCGAGTTCTCAAAAAACTAGGATGCCTGATGGCTCCAAGGCCAAAATACATGCAACATTGATTCATTCATTCAATTTTTATTTAGGACTCACTACATACTTGGCATTGTTCTAGAAGCCAAGAGTACAGTTGTGTGCAAAACAAAGGCACTGCCCTTGTGGAACATTTTTTCCTACTAAGGGAAGACAGACAAAGCAAAGATTAAATGCATACATGCAGAGTAGTATATAGTATCAAGACTAGGGGTGAGCTGTGCTATGAAGTACTGTGAAGCCTACCAAAAGGAGGGAGAAGGTGGGAGTGGGGAAGCCCTGCTAATTGAGCTGCCTGCAGCAGCACCTCTGATCAGGGTTCTAATCAGAGGAAACTGCAAGTGCAAATGTAGCCTGATTTTGTCTAGGTTCTTGACTAAGCTACAAGAAATGAATTTTGAGAGCAAGCCACGTTGATTAGGCCAGTAATTTATTAAGGTAGAGAGGAAAGAGAAATGGGAGAAAATAACAGATCATGGGTCCCAGAGAGAGGAAGGGGCTGAAGAGTGTTAAAGTGGGCTGATTTACAGACTACAATTGACCATTATAGGTTATAAATGCCCAGGTTTTACTTGCGTGTTGATCCTTGTGGTGGGGTGGGGCCGGGGTGGAGGGGCGGAAAATGGAGAGAGCAGGGTGTAGAAGGCAAGAACAGGGGTCAAAAGGGGAGAGAGATGGTTCAGCCTTTGCACTTGCTTTTTAAACCATTAATTATTCCTCCCCCTTTGCTAATGATATGGGAGGAGTCCCAGCTGTTTGCTGATTTGATTGATTACCCCACCCTTCAATCCCCCCAGGAGGGCCCAATGATAAGTCCCCTGGAGAATATCTGAGGTTTCTCCTGGCTTCTGGAGGAAATCTCATTCTGAATGGGAGACTCTTGTAAAGTTCTTCCAGCAGCCATCTTGGGGGTATTGATATTCATGTGGACCTTTTGCCAGGTTCCAGATCCATCTATCGATTCCCTATTTTACTAGCCTGCTTCACAAATGCCTTGTGGCTGGAATATTCTAGTTTTCAGAAAACACCCTTACTACCCTTGTTTTATAATTAAGTTGCTGATGAGCTTTGTAGGTTTGTATTACTCCCTATCTATACTTGGGAGGTAGAAGAAATTGTTCCACGCACAAATAATTTTGTTAACCAGCTTCCTTTTTTGTCACTCACAAGTCTTCCAAAGAAGAGCAAAGGAACCGTAAGAGGGGCATGCCTGGAGTTTAAGGAGTACATGAGCCAGAAATGCCTTTCATTTATTCACCACTGAGTCCTAACCTAGTTGGAATCTAAATTTGGAGAGTGGGGAAGCGGCTGTGGCTCAATCAGTAGGGCTCCCGTTTACCATATGGGAGACCCCGGGTTCGGTTCCCGGGGCCTCCTGGTGAAGGCAAGCCCGCCCGCGTAGCGTGGTTAGCTGACCCAGCGAGCACAAGCAGCAAGGGGGGGATAAATGAATAAATAAATAAAATCTTTAAAATAAATAAATAAATTTGGAGAGTGGCTACAACATGAATTTTTAAAGCTCAGCCCTTTTAACCTCAGATCTGCTAATTCTCAACGTTGCATTTCATGGTCAAGATTTTAACCACACCAGAAACCAGTTATCTTTGATCATTTCCTATCTTTATCCCCCAACACCATCTAATCCGACTTTGTTGTTTATCTCTCTTAGATGTTTCCATGACTTCTCTTTTTTTATTCTGGTCATTTTTTACCTGAATTATTCTAGTACCCCACTCATAAATATCCCTGCCTCCAGTCTCTGTCCCTTCTAACCATCATCTGTGTTGCTACCAGAGTCAGATTTAAAAAACACAGGACTTAGTCACAACCATCCTTAGAAAGTTTCTTCACAGACATAATGTTCAGCCCCCCAAACAAGATCCTCCACAATCTGTCCCAAACTACCTTTCCACTCTCATTTCCCATGTATTCTAAAATTTATACCAGTTTAAAATGCAAATAAGCTATCCTTTCTAAGCCAATTTTCAAAATCCTTTTCACACATAAAGCATGGCTTCTCTATGCAGGATTCCCTGTTTTTCCAGTCAAAGATAGTTGTTCTCTGTTCTACCCTGGCAAGTTAGTACTTAGTACTTAGTACTTAGTCTTTTACTAGAGTTAGGTGTTTGACCTGTCTTCCCTCATTAGATTATGAAATACCTTGGAGTCAGGAACTAGGTTTAGTAATTTTTATCACTACAATTATTAGGACAATATCTTGCACATAAGGATTTCTTAAGTTGAGCTTAATTATCAGAAGTTGGTGTGGTATACATTTTAAATACACACATGGTTTAGCTCTTTCTTAATGAGAATATTTGATTGGCTTCCACACTGTTGTTCCATGAAAGCTGGAAGACAATTA
Source organism: Tolypeutes matacus (assembly GCA_026826555.1). Classification (NCBI taxonomy): domain Eukaryota; kingdom Metazoa; phylum Chordata; class Mammalia; order Cingulata; family Chlamyphoridae; genus Tolypeutes; species Tolypeutes matacus. Next base: position 3,026,038 of record JAKSZT010054334.1, read on the forward strand.
TTTTCTTTTTCCTGAACAATGGTGCATTCATATTTCTGAATTTCTGTTTTTCTTTTCTTTAAAACACGATCTTTTTTGGTTTAGGGTCATGCTATTTAGAAAAATTTCTCATATATCCATCTTATATTGAGTATCTCACACTCATAAAACACAGGAAAATATATTTCTTTTAAAAGATAATAGGAAATCAAAAAGCTAAATGAGACTTCCAATGGCTTTTTAGTTAATTACTGCCCTTAGAGGTGTTTTTATGACCACTTACACATGATAGTTGATAACAGATATTATGACCCTTACTATAAGTAGCAGATGTTCTATTCAAATTGCTATGATTATTTTATATCTTGTGATTAAATACCAATATAAAGGATTTAAAGTACAAGAGGTGTTTATAATGGCCTTGCAGTTTGATTAGCTATATATTAATATGTCATGCCTAATTACCTAACACAATTCGTGATAGTGCTGTTAACTGTTTTTTTAATCATCATGAGAATGTACTGTAGAATGCAAGGCATGTTTCAGATAACTAGGAAATTGACTCAGGGGGCTTAGTTTTTCAATAAGGAATAGCAGGAGATATAATTGTAAATTTAGCAAAACATGTTTATTAGTTCATTTTCAATTTCACATGCTACTAATTCTATTTCCTGCAGTTCCTATGAAGCTTAGATTACTTCTCATTATACAACTATATTGTATTAGTTGGGAAGCAAAATTAAAATTGTACAACTTGTGATTTATGGGTTTAAGCGATCTGTAGCTGGTGATTCAGAAATCTCTTGTGACAAAAAACAATTTATAACAACATTCTCTGGAATTTTGGAGTAAAAATAAGCCACAGTAGTATACACAAAAGTTCTTGTTATTTGTAAATGGAAAGAACACAAATTACAAGGTTCATTGTCAATAAGCCCTGAGAGTCTCCAAAAAGCATTTTAAAAGTCGAAAAGTATATTTTTATCAAGATCTTTGCTGCAAAATCTACTATATAACAAACATGAGAGATATTTAATGGCATTAATTAATCCATTCATTTGTTTTTCCAACATCTTATTTGAATGGTTTTGAACATAGAAGTTGAAGGAACAGTACACTAAATAGCATATAACCATCACCTAGATTCAACAATTGGCATTTTCTCCTACTTGCTACATGTCTTTCTTTGTACATAAACAACCACCCATGCACACACACATACATTTGCCGAATCATTTGGGAGTAAGTTGCAGATATTATGACATTTCACTACTAAGTACTTACCCATGCATCTTCTTAGAATGAGATCTTATTTCTATGTAAACATGATATCATTATCACATGAATGGAAATAAAATAATTCTTAATATCATCTAATATCCATCCCGTATTCAAATTTCCCCCACATTCCAAACACATATTTCATAGCTTTTCTTTTTCTTTGACACAGAAATCAATTAAAGATGATGTATTTAACTTGATTCTTGTGTCCCAGTCATCTCTTTAATCTAGAAACGGTCCAACTAAACACAAATTTTTTTTTGAATGGCATTGACAGTTGATATAGAGTTTATGTTACGATTTTGTGAAGTTGGAAAAGAAACTCAAAAATATATTAGATATTGGGTAGTGATGACATATGCATGAATATACTAAAAACCATTGAACTGCATACTTTAAATGGGTGGATTTATGATTTTATGATTGTGTGAATGATATCTCAATAAAGTTGTTTAAAAATGAATATATTGGGTATATGGCTAATCCCTAGAAATCAAACTTCTGTGAAAAATACAAAACAAAGTTTTTCAGTTGCATGGTTGAGGGAGTGGGCCTTGCATGCATAAATGAGTGCATTATGATTGTTTCTTCAGATCCAATTTGTTATTTGTTCTTTTGATTTTATTTAAGTTACCTTTCTGGATTATCATAACAACTTTGTGAAGTCTCTTACTATCTTAATGCTACTTGTGATATATAGAGACTCTAGGAATGATATAATTAAGATCACATGGCTCCTCAGGGGCTGGGAGAGAGTTTAACCTTTTTCTCTGGTTACAATGCTCTTTATAGTTAATTTATGATGACGCTCCTCACTGCTCCTACCATACACGTTATCTAAATCAGCATCCTCAGAGACCTGTGCTCTTCAGTCCACTATAGGCTCCCCAGGACTTCACACTAAGGCAGTGCCAATTTTTGGTCGCCCTTTTAGTCTCATAGTAATGTCGACTCTGAAGAACAATCACCTCTCAAAAAGTCAAGGGGACTGTAACCGGAGTTGTAAATACAGAATTGGACATAAGTATGATTGGGCATTTAAGAAGACCAAAAACTAGTATAAGCATATAAAAGAATTTGGAAAAAAAAGAAAAAGAATTTTGATACCCACTTATTCTAAATTATTAAAATTGTGGAAAAGAGTGCCCTTTCTTAAATACATGGGCCAGTGCCACTAAGCTCTGAATCAAGGTTCTAGTCCAGCCGTAACAATAGAATTCATCTTGTGGGCAAACCAATCTGATCAATTTGTAGTGGCTACCTTTGGTTCTGTGAGAAGGATTGTGGGCAAAAAAAGAGGTCCATGACTGACGGACTGTGCTGGCCATGTGTGGGGATATGGAGCACCAGCCCTGCATGGAGCAAGGTCACCGATTGTCAAGTGTAATGTAGATGTAAGCTCAATTTGATGTTTCTTGTTTGTGTTCTGAGTTTTGACTCATAACATTTGCTGAGCACTACAGCTCATATAATTTTGAAAAGTTATTCTCAAATGAAAAGTCTACAAAAATATTTGGAAGAAATTGTGAGAGAGAGAGAGCTAATTTATTAATCTTATAGTAAATCTGGCTTGAGTTTGGGTTGAGTAATAGAGAGAACTTGGCAGGAATTTATGGTTACAATTTCTCAGGGAAATAACTTCAGAATGATGTTCAAAAGGATGAAAAACAATAGGTGCAGTGAGGTTTCTAATTAACTATTACAGGAAGTACCATACCAGGAAACCCAGTTAAAGCTCATAAGCCTTATTATGGGGGAAACTATAAGGCTTGCTTATCTGTTTACCAAGCACTTAAGCCTAAAACATATTTATTTATTAAAAAATAACACTGTACCTATGAAAAGTAAGTTAAATTGATTTTTTGATAGGCTAGAAACCAACAATTATATATTTATATATATGAAAAAACATGTGCAAATATATGGCATGGCCTATGAAAGCTTTATTTACTAAAGGGATGGCTGTAGAATTTCATCAACAATTTAATTAGCCCTGTCTAATGATTTAGAAAATAGTCACTGTGATATTCCGGTATTTATTCAGTAGAAGAAAATATGTGATGATATAGGAAACCAAATGTCTATAACCTTTATAATCAACAGAGTTTCCTAAAAACTTTCAGAAAAGAAAAAAAGAAAAAAAAAAAAACAAACATGGGATACTTGTTCTGTAGTTAGAAAGGTGAATATGAAAAACATAAAACTCCACTTGACAATTTATGAATTGGAGCTTTAAATAATCATAAATTATAAATTTCAACTTCTTATATATTTAATGAGGAGAAATCTGCAAAGAGCAATATATCCCAAATAAAGAGGACAGTAAATTATGTGATATTTTAAAGCCTATTAATTCTCTCAAACATATAAAGCTCTTTAGGAAAAGTCCTTTTGAACCAAAGTGTGCTTATCTGAAGATTCTTTTTAAATTCCTGTAGTGCTGAAGGGACTGAAGGACCAAGGTAGGGTTATAAGAGTTATTCCTCAAGAAAGGCATTTCTCAAGCAGTGAAGATTCGGGCTTTGCCTGACACAAAAGAGGCAGTTCCAATGTGATACATCCAGCTTCTTGAAAAGCAGTGAAGCTTTATATCAGGGGTTGCCATCTTCAGGGATAAGTTGTTTCTCTGGGAGCAAAAAGGATTCATTTGTATTGGGTTAAACTTATCATAAAATGTGAGCTCATTTAGTACCATCAAGGTACTGACCTTTTCTTCACTCTTCTTTGTGGGTTATTGTGACTGATCTGCCATTATTTCCTGCACCAGCTCATTGACTGCCACTTCCTGGCTATGGTTGCCATCTCTACCAATTATGCTCATCCCTTTAATTATTTTATAATCAATACCAAGGTTAACTTCTGCTGAATAGATCACCCTTAGTTCTGCTGCAACTACCTGAGACCCTCATTCACTTGTCTTTGCTAATAACTAAGGAACCTTCTCATCTTTCTACATCTTAAGTGTTACATTTTCCCATCTAAATTTAAGTGTCTCTAAGAGATATACTTATGGCTTCTTATGTAAGAAATACTGTTTTCTACGTATATTTCATTTGTGGTTCTCAAGTGGGAATGCAAATAAATCACATTTATTAACTCAACATTTAACAGTTGTGTCACAATAAGTTGCAGGCAGCGACAACATACCAATGAATATAATGAAAGACATTCCAGCTCCCTATTAAAGCGAGACAATCATTTGACCCATGATTCAGGTGATGTATGTTAATTTGCTTTAAAAAATGATATGCTTTAAAAATTAAAAACAGATTGAAATTTTTTCTAGATATTGATTTCCAAAAATATATTCAATATTGGGTTCACATTGGTTAATTTAAATAGTTGTTGAATGTTTGAATTCAACAAATATTTCTTTGCATGTCCACATGCAAAGAAGCACATTTCTTGGTATTAAAAATAACTGTGAACATAAAAGCAGAGGAAATTCTGCTCTCATGGTGTTTATATTCTAGTAAAGGGAAAAGTGACAATAAACTAATGAAAAGATAAATTTTTAAAATATAAGTGCTAAAACTTATCAAAAGAATTGTTTTCATTTTTTTGAAGTTGAAATAAAGCTTTTTTTTTTTTTTTTAAGAATTAAAGCTAAGAAGGTGGTAAGACAGTGATGGGACAAAAATATTTTTAAATATATGGTGGTCAGAAACAGACTGTCTGATAAGGTGACATATGTACAGAGACATAAAAGAATTCAAGTGAGAGAGCTAGAGATGCAGATATCTGAGGAGAGTGTGCCAAACAGAGGCAGATGCCCTGAGGCGGAGCACTCTTGGTGTGTTCTAGAAAGAGCTTGAAGATGGCTGTGGCAGGAGCAGAGCTGGGAGTGGTAGACCGTTAGGAGATGAGGAGAAGGATCACAGAGGTAGTCATGGCAAAAATGTCAGATTTTTATCCTGAGTGTGATAGAAATTACTGGAGGATTTTTAATATGAGTGATATAATCCAAATTATGTTTCAATTATGGAGATTAGACTACTGGGGACAAGAGTGGACTGAGAAACTGTAGCTAGGGCTCTTTTACAATAATCTAAACCAGAGCTAATGATAGTTTGGACAAGGGTGGTAGTAGTTGAAGTGGTTCTAGATATATATCAAAAATTGAGCTGACAGACTTTCCTGACAGATTGGGTTGAGGAATGGGGACAGGGGAGAAAGAAACAAGGATGTCTCCAAAAATTTTTTTCCCGAGGAACTGAAAAGATAGTATTGGCATTTAGTGATACAGCGAAGTATTAGACATGGACAGATGTTGGAGAGGGGAAATAAAAAATTTGGTTTAGATCCAGATTTTGAAATGTCTATTAGATATTAAAGTGGAGATTTGGGGGTATACAGATGGATTTATGATGTGCTCTATGAAATTGTCTCAAAGATGCTACTTGCTTATGAACTGTGAGCTAGGCCTACTCTCACAAAAATATTTTCCAAATCCCATCTTACAATTGCTTATAAACCCAGCAATAAAAATAACAAGCCCAATTTAACTTAGTTTTAGTCATTGTTTCCCATTCTTATTTGACTTACAACACTTTGTTTTTCTTTGCTATACTTATAAATATCTCAACGATCACTAACATTCCATGAAACACAGCTTGGGAAATGTTGATTTAGAATATTAACGGAAAGACATCAACAATTCCAGTGTCAGATTTCTGTAAGTTCAACAAATTAGTTCATAGTTCTTCAGCAGGTGTTGCCAAGAAGTAGAATGCACCAGCATAAAAGAAAAAAAATCTTTCTCTTTGAAGAGAAGGAAGCTTAAGCTGCAAAACTTAATACTGATGATAAAGGGAAAATAGTAATGGGAAGCTAGAAACTATCACTGATGCCTAATAATAATTGTACTTCCCCCAGGAAATAGTGTCTAATTAATCTTACAATACACCTAAATGATACTCAACTTGACATTAAAACATACAAGCAGGAATTCCTAAGGATCAAATTGGGGTTTAGCTTTTCTTTCTCCAGACAAAATTAATTTATTTACCTTGAAATTGAATTTTTCTCTTTCATCTGTCTTCTCTGTGCAAATAAATTAGTCATTAAAAAATCATGAATTTAAACCCTAAGCTTGGGTAAAAATTGGGTGTTTTCTGAACTCTCACAGACTTGACTGGAATAGTGAAAATGCCAGAGCCTAATATTGTATTGTATTGTATATCTATTGTAACAAAACCATGGAGAAAATGGGACCTTGACATACCATTGTACTTCATTTTTAAGATTTAAGTCTTATCAAAGTTCCTATGCTTATTTATCTTATATTTTGAGTGATTTTTATTGAGAACTAAATAGCAATAACTTCACAAATCTATGCATAGCATTTTTCAGTTTGTCATGTGGAGCTGCAAAAAGAGCCAAGATAAGGATAAAACACATATTTTTGAGTCTATTCATCTGAACTACGATTTTTTTCCAACAAAGAAAAAGCTATATCCCTAGTAGATGTTCTTACACCATGAAGGACAGCACTAATGCATTAGAAATATGCCATCTATGATTAATGCTGATGATTCAGTGAAACATGGCAAGGTACTGAAATAATGGGATTTTTCTGCATTTTAGAAATGCAATCATCTTAACACATGGTCCATGATATATTTTTACGTGTAAGTGTTAATTTCTTTTTTATTTCAAGAAGTTATTTAACTTGACAATATAATAAATTCTATGAAAATACCAAAATACACATATAGATAACTCTTCTTTTGCTAAGCAGAAATCACATGCACACATGGAATTCGATCAATTTATTTAATTCAACTAAATTAAAAATTAACAGTAGACCAGAAACTTCCTTCACAGCTTAAGCATACATTCAGGATTAAAGTCCTTTGAGAAGGTGATAAAAGTAATCAGATGGTTGGCTTACACAGCAACAAGAAAAACAGTTTTCTAAAGCAAATTTCTGAGGTAATGTTTTTGTTGTTATGCTAAAAACCTTTGAATTCATGTTCAGTTCTTAGGAAACTCATGATTACTAAAATGGCTTAATGATGTATTTTTATTTCACATTTTGAGTATTTCTCTTCTTATTCCTATGAAATTGCAGACTTTAAACTTTAGCTGAAGAGAGTTTTATAAAAAATTTAGATTTTAAGAATATTTGTTGCACTTTTATTGTTGTAGATTTTCCAGAGTCTGATGCTGCCTGCATGGATATGGCTGAAATATTTTCACAACTCGGGCTGTTTTCCAAAACAGTATCACTTTCCTTTCTTTATATTTATTTATTTATTTATTTATTTATTTATTTATTTATTTATTTATTTATTTATCTATCTATCTATCTATTTATTTATTTTGTATTTAAAAAATATATATGTTTTATTTTTCTAAAAGATACTTAGATTACATAAAATGTTACATTAAAAAAATGTAAGGAGTTCCCATATGCCCCACTCCCCACTGCTCCCACTTTTCCCCACATTAACGACTTCTTTCTTTAGTGTGGTACATTCACTGCAATTGATGAACACATTTTGGAGCACTGCCACTAAGTATGGCTTATAGTTTACATTGTAGTTTACACTCTTTCCCCTGCAATTCCGTAAGTTATGGCAGAATATATAATGGCCTGTCTTTGTCGTTGCAATGTCATTCAGGACAATTCCAAGACCCGAAAATGCCCCCATATCAAACCTCTTTTTCCTTCTCCCTGCCTTCAGCACCTCCAGTGGCCCCTGTCTCTACATCAATGATATAATTTTTTCCATTGCTAGAATCACAATAAGTCTATAGTAGAATACCAGTAAGTCCACTATAGTCCATATTTTATTTCCCAATCTTGAGGGTTCTGGGATGGTGATGCCCACTCCACCTCTATTTGAGAGAGAGCTTCGAACCCATACGACTGATGAATGGGACTCTTGCTTGCAGTTGTAGACTCTCTCAGTTCCTTGGTATGGTGGTTGTCCATCCTCACCTCCTTGTTAGTTATCCTGGGTGAGTCCAATGAATTGGAGAGTAAGTGCTGCAATTCCACTGATCCATGGGCCCAGCTGGCATATGGACAGCCCAAAGATTTGAGTCTCTTGGACAAACACCTACCAACACCAGCACCAACTATAGGTTCAAATAGAAGGGACAGAAGAGGCATGTGTAGAGAAGTCACATCTGAGTCTAACTCTGTCACACTCGGAAGCACAAACTCCAAAGTAGGGCCCACTGGCAAGGCACCAAACTTCAAAGCTATCTGCCATAACCATAGGACCTGGGTGTCTCCAGAGCCCTCAGAGCCCCATTTTTTGGGGTAGTATCTACTTTGGCAGTCTAAGAGAGCCTGCTGAGATGTGCATAAGCGTTACCTCTGGGATGACCTCCCAGCTCACTTTGAAATCTCTTAGCCACATAAACTCATTTGTCTTTACCTTTTCCCCCTTTTATTCAAGGTATTTTTCCAGTTTCATTGCTAGTTGGTTCTTGGTAGTAATCCCTCGGTACCAGGGAAGCTCATCCCTGGAAGTCATGTCCCATGCTGGGGGGAAGGTAATGCATTTATATGCTGAGTTTGGCTTAGAGAGAGGCCACATTTGAGCAACATGGACGCTCTCAGGAGGTAACTCTTAGGCATCCTACAACACTAGGCTAAGTTGCAATTTCAAGAGCAAAGGCTCATAAGCATAGTTGTCAATATCAAGGACCCCTCAATGGACTATCCTTCTTCATTAGCCATTGCCCCTGTACTTGGAAGATTGTTGCTGTTCCATTAGAGAATGCGGAAGAGCTCACTAGGATGGGAATTCAATTTTCTTTCAGTTATTGTGTGAATCTTTACCCACTGTGACAATGCCCCATGAACAGGTGAACTTCCTCCCATGTATCCCCCATCACTGACACCCTACACCTATGATCCTCCCCTGCCACAATTGTAACCCTTCTGTGATCCAAAACTTCTTCAAAAATGAAGCCAAGAATATCATCAAATCTAATTAATAGGAAAATGAAATAATAATGATAGGTTTAAACATAAGAAATAAAATACCTAATAATTTAGAAAAACTAAAACTAAAATAAAATAAAAATCGGGATATTAAAACAATAATGAAAAATATTTAAAAATTTTTTGATGTTTTGTGTTTCATCACTGTAATATCCGTTGTCCTATATGTACAGTGACATTTTCTTCCATTTTTTCCCCCAGTGTCTTACTTTTTTTCATTTTGTCTTCAAAGAAGTTTTAGGTCACAGTAAAGTCACATACAGAATATAGGGGACTCCCATATACCCAACGTCCTCCCCCTTTCCCCCCTTACCATATTAATAACCTTTTTATATGTGGATGGTACATTTGTTACAACTGTTGTACAAATATTGAAACATAGCTACCAACCATGGTCAATGGTTTACATTATGGTTTATATTTTGGGCCATACACTTTTATAAATTATTGATGAAATTTAACATGGCCTGTATCCATCATTGCAAGATCATGCAGAACATTTCCATTTCCCTCTAAATACCCCCTCTTCCATCTATTCTATTCTTCTCATCCCCTCCCCTTGGGGCCCATGGTGACCACCAAGCTTCACTCCTTGAAGGACAAGATTCATAGTTACTTGCAATAACACCAAGGGCTTGATACACTGGTCTGTCCTCCCCTATTAGGAACCACCCATGCTCTTGAGAAACACCCACCCCTCCATTTGGGAACATATCGGGCCGCCCCAGGATGGGAGTCCAACTTCTTCCTGCTCATTATGTGGGTCTCTACCCACTGATGCAACACAATATGCCAAAATGTTCACTCACACGCTCCCTAGAAGCTTACCCCAGGTGTACCCTGGCCCGAATGCCCCCCATCCAACATCTTAAACCAGTAACTTCCCTGTCGGACTGCCAAATACGCATTCCCAACATTGTAATTTCAACCACGTACCCACCAATCCCCAGTATTCACGTGCTCCTTCCCCCAACCCTCTCCCCAGTTCCATGGACCCTCCAACCCACCCTCCCCACCCTCCCCACCCTGTCCCCCTGTCAAACCTGTACCACCCAACCCAATGGTATCACTACACCCCTGTCATATTACTTCACTACACAACTACTCACTTCCACCTTATCATAGATTTTGCCCATATGGGCGTTGGCTCAGAACCTTCTTCTCCATTTCTATTTCTTGTAAACCTATTTTCCAGACTCTAGCTCTCTGAGTCTGCTCGATTTGCTTAATTCATATTAGAGAGGTCATGTAATATTTGTCCTTCAATGCCTGGCTTGCTTCATTCTACATAAGGTCCTCAAGATTCATCCATGTTATCCCATGTGTTAGTACTGTATTCTTTCTTACAATATAATTTAGTTGTCATGATTTAGTTTTCAATTTACATATATTTGGGAGGTGGGGTGGGAATATAGATCCTGACTATCTACTAAAATGGGCCCATTCCTGCAAGAGGAATTCCTTTTATAGTAGTTGGTGATTCAGATGGCCTTAAAAATAATTTTGGTTAGCACTGGCTAAATGATAATGAAATACTATAGTATTGAATGAAACTTTCTTTAAGATATTCTAAAAAGTTGAAGTTGGAAATGAGTTTTAGTAAAACGTATTTTACTCATTTATGATTGAATTACTTTTAGAGAAGAGTAGGAACAGTTCTTCTTAGAGGGACTCAGAGTCCCTCATCATGTTGAAAGACTGAATATCAGGTCCTGATAAAATGAAAAGAAGGAAAACGAGATTTTTAAAAATTGTGGTTTATCTCATTTTAAAAAAATATACATGGTGGCAATAGTTAATAAGCTGAAACTTATTTCCTGGAATACTTATGGGAAAAATACAAAACTGAAAAGCATCATATCAATCTCAAGATCTATTTACCAAGCCTCTCATGAAATCAACATAAAAGATGGTCCTGTTTTTGAGGTCTTACTACGTATCTGTTACTTTACATAAATTTTCTCTTTTAGTCCTCATAGCGAGGTTATGAGGAAGGCAATTAATCTCTATTAGATTGATGTATAAACAAGCTAAGAGAGAGGCTAAATAACTTATCCTAGTCCAGAGGAATAAGTGGCAAATCCAGGTTTTGAATTCAGATCTCTCTGGCCCCAAACATGGTTGGGCAACTGTGACCAGGCAGTGAGCCTAGCACTTCAGGAAATGCCATCCCTAAGGTGGCCACCCACTGTCAAGTTCTCCTCTTAAGTGAAACCCAGCTGGCAAGATGGTTCCACGTGGATGGTGGATGTGGCACAGCTGGGCATCAGGCCCAACCCTTACCCAAGACCAAGTTGTCATTTTATTTTTCAGGTAGTGTATGTCTGCCTAGAAATGGTTTAGCATAGCTCTGGGTTTGATAATTTGAAATATTCTTTGTCAATACTGACACCTGGCATAAAAATGAGGGTCAGCTCTTGGGATCCTAGAGAAAATGTATTCCAACCAATGAGGAAAGTCAAGCTAGGAAAACAATGTGAAAAAGTCAGTAACTGAGCCAACTATTCCTACTTTAGTGGGTGGGTCCAAGGCTAAAGATCAAAGACATTCAAGTGTTTTCTTCTTTTTTATGGCTTGTATTCACTTTTGATTATATTATCTAATTTCTATTATGGATCATATTTACTTCAACTATTTAAAATTAGTTTTCAATTAGTGTTTGAGAACTGACCAAAGGCTTGAATGTCAGTTATACAGTATTGGGAATCTTTTAAGAGTAAAAGAATGGAATATACCCCAAAGGTACTTCAACCTTCATAATTCTGGTATGAAGATTTAGAATTAACCTTCCACCAGAGGTTAATTCCTTTGTCAAGAACACTGAATGATGATGCTGCATACGAGGGATATGAGGTACAAATGATTCTGGGTAATAAACAGTTGCTCAGGAGTTGATCTATCCTAAAAAGTTAGCTCTGAATGGCTTTTTACCAGTTCCTTTATTTGTAACACCAAAGATACATTCCAAAACACCATCCATATCAACCATTGGTAGTAATCAGTTGATAAGTTTTGTTCAGGCATCCAGGTCAATTGTATCCATAAGAATTTTTAAGTAGGAAGTTTTTATATAGAATTTTTGCATATGAGCAAATCAGGTATATCATGTCTCTTAAGTGATAAAGGATTGTATGTAAAAGCATTATTGCCAGTTTCTCCATCTGCCTGCTAGAAGCTTGACTGGGGTAAAATAACTTAATGAGCTTTCTGTATATTTGTTCAAGATAGTATATTTATTTCAGACAATAACTAAAGTTTGATTTTATCTAGTTTTTCTTCCTGTTCTCCAGGACAGAAAAGGCCAACTATATTCAACTTGTCCTTCCAGCAAAGAGTATAGGGCTTTTTGTCTCTAGAACATATTTCCTTGGGTTTCTCTGAGATTCAGTGTGTCTAGCTCCAAAACATACTTAAAATGCAAATTGCACTAATTTTTAGAGACTATTCATGTCATCTATTTTTATTAGAGAATATTCCATAGGTTAGACATCTCAACAAAAGATGTCTTCCTTTAATTCATTTCCTTGCAGGGGCAGGAGTGTACACCCTTATTCCAGTGTGTTGCACTTTGTAAAACATTCTTGGGAATTCTCCTTCTTAATTTCATCTTATACTATATTACATTTTAAAAGACGTTTCATAATGCCAAATATTCTTAGTATTTTAAGAATGCATTTAATTTTGACAAAAATCAAATATTTTTAGATCTAAGCCTATTGAGTAAGATGGAAGGACTTAATTTTAAAACTATGTGTTAATGAAAAATATGCATTTCATGCATTCTTTAACTATGATTGAGCAAAATTATATCAAATAAGCATTAGTATTAGAAGACTCATTCTAGTCTACTTATATGTGTTATCCCAACATAATAATAGCATAATTAATAGCAACATAATAGCAGCACTTCTCAAAAGTATTCTTTTTGAGTGACAAATTTTATGGTCACCCTACTAAATGGTAAAATTAGAGGAATTTGGTAGTTCCCACCCATCTTTCAGTCAATGACTACACTAGACACTAACATGGCTCTTCCAAACCTAAAGACACTATGTCTTCTTCCCAACCAGTGTTTCTTTCCCGTGATTCATTGCAAAAAATATAGGAAATAGAAATTATTGTGGTAGCTAAGTCTGTGGAATCCCAGGTGGATTCATATTTAGATTGGCATGGCTGACTTGACCTAACACCTTTCACCAGGATTCCTCTTGCTACTGTGACTAATGCTGATTTGTTCCATATCTCTATACTTAGATCCTGTTTGGTGAAGACTTTGAGGTGCATGTGTTTCTTTTCAAGAAACTTTCCAATTTTCAATGGGCCTTGAAGACCCTAATTTGAACTAAGCTCGATAACTAATGGTTTATGTTTCCTGCCTCTAACCTGATATAAAATGTTGAGTTTATCTTTTTCCTTTCACCTTCTGGGCCTTCCTTAAAGCAATGTAGCTTTTTTACTTTACCAGAGTATTTTCTATGCCCTATCTGAATTTTCCATCTCTGTCATATGTCCTAAATTGTTTTGTTCCAAACACATCTTTGCATTTACCCCTATTGCCACTGACTCCTGCCCTGTGCTGTAAAACTTAGAAATAACATTAGGGATTATACTTTAACGTGTTGACCCTTGAAAGGGGTGGGAAATCTTCTATAGACAAAGCCTTGACTGATTGCATCTTATATATTTGAATATTTTAGAGTCCATAAGAGATATGTTTGAGAAGGTAGCTTTTTTTTTTGAAGCCTCTGAAATTATTTGCACATCAAATATAAATCCACACATGGAAACTATTTTCTTATCTACCGTTTTCCAATACAATACTTATCAAAATTATTATGGTATTTTAGTTTAAATTTTATCATATTTTCTATTTAAATAGACTTCTTTTACATTCTCATATATGCAGAGATCTTTAAAATTACTCCCATGAGGGAAAACCTTCTAAAGTTTCCTAGCTCTGTTTTTCTGTCATATTCGTTCTGAAATCATATTATAAATCTAATGCCTAAATCCATATGTCAGTATAAATATACTATACCAGTCTTTTTCTGTCTATGCTTTTTATTTAGGTAACTTAAATTCTTAGAAATAGCTACCTTCTTTTTATGCAAATTTACTTAATCAAATCAGACTCCATTGCAAATTTATCTGCTTACAAAATCACAGGGTGTTTTTTTCCCCTGCAGAATGCCAAGAGTAATGAGCTGGCATTACTTGGAGATAATTAATCCTTTCATTCTTTATAAATAGTAGCAATAACACCATGTGTCTTGGCACTCCTAGGTAGTAAAGAGTCCTTTAAAATGGCACTGGTTGACTTACTACTGATAGTGGGCAGCCGCTTTCACTGCAGCCAGCAATTAAATGTTGATTGACTGTTTAGATGGAAATCTGGAAGCCTCTGCACTTCAGATACTTTTTGTGGTTCCACTTTCTTTGCTAATAGTAAACGACTGCATTTCCATGTGGTTCTTGTCTAGTTGTCTTTCTGTCATTTTCTTTTCATCAGTAATCAATTCCATGAAAAGCTTTAGTCTTTATTTCATTGGGTGTATTAATGTTGATTGTGACAATAGTATAGACCACCCCCTTTTGCCTTCAACTTATTTAGTATTTTTCATTACCCATTTCATTTTGTTTATTCTTTTTCTTTTTCAATTTTAAGCCCTCTGCATTCTACTCCAGCTTCCAGATATGAGGGTTACATTTTGTGCAATGTATATAACTAATAATAAATAATAAATCAGATTTTGGAGCAATGGAGACTTGGATTCAAATCATAATGCCCTTGGGAAAGTTATATAAACTCTGTTCCTCTATTTTCTCATCTGTAAATGGGCACAATAATGCCTATTTTGAAGTTTGTTAAGGAAAATTAAATGAGAGATGGCAAGTAAAATATCTGTTCCACCAAACGAATTTAACACATTTTCATTCTTTTCCTCTCAGCTTTTTCATTTGTGGATTTAAAGGATAAAACTGCAGTGAACAGCTAGGTAAATGTTAGCTCTGCTTTCTTATTTATTTACCTGACTCTTACGTAATACCTCATATTCAGTAATACCTCATACTAAGCATGCTAATATTTTGAAGGCCATTCAGATAGCAATCGTCTGGGGTGGGATTTGAACCAGGTGATCTGGCTATGGAGGTCATGCTACTAACTATGCCACCGAACCTCTCTGTTGTTCAAACCTTCCGTTTATTCCCTGAGCAAGAAACCAGGGTTTTAAGTAACATGTTTACTCGTGTGGAAATTTGTCCATGACTTCTCCCTTCTCTACTAGGCCTGTCCTTTGGCTTTCTACTCGGCTTCTTCCTTTTCCACATTTCATCAATCATTGGCCGTTTTACCAGGAAAGTCTCCACATCACTGTGTATCAGGTGTGGGGTAATACATAACAGGAGGTGGCCTTTGCAGAGTTAGGGAGAATGAACTTTTCTCAAGGGGCGGTGCACCCATTAGAGGGACTGTCATGCTCCTGGTACCACAGTACCCCTTAGGGGCCTAACAGAAGTAATTTATTCATTTCAACAGACATATTCTGAAAGTCGATCTGGCATTGACTAGAATTTTTTTTTTCCATGAATGCCTCATGAATTCTGATGGCGTTATCAGCTCAGTAATGTAAGAGACACATTTCTAGTTTGGTTTTGTACTTATCCTATTTTAAGGCTTAGAAAACCTATTTGATATATAAATTTAAAAGCCTCCCCTTCAATTTTATGTATGAAGTGACCTCATTTTTTTAAAAAGAAAATATAGTTTGCTTTTACCTTTTGAAGCATTAGTAAAAAGTCCATAACAAGAGTGGCTTCTGAATGCTACTTTAGTGGCCCTTCTGGTTCCATGGAGTTATTAAAATCAGAAACTAGGATGAGGTGACTGCTCTTTTATGCAGATGAGACAGAGACAATTAAAGAGTGTGATTATGGTAGGATGGAAATGTCAAGAAAATGCCACATCAAATATTCCCATTCTACATAGATTATAGGTAAGTGGAAAATGTCATTAGCCAGACCAGGACAGCAAGTGATTTTTGCTTTGAAAAGGAAACTATATTTAAAGAGGAGTTTTGTCTATTGCAGCTGCAAGTTTGCACCAAATAGAATAGTTTAAACTCATCAAGGCACCCAATTTATATATCCTCCCTGTTCTTGCAGGATGTATGAACAGCAATTTAATCATTGAGCCTTAGTAAGATAAAGTTATTATAGCAAAAGGTGGCTTATCTGTTTTTCTCTCAAATGGAAATTTTAATTTACTAGCATTTTCTTTCCTGTTGGGAGAATTATATTTAGTTATTCCACATTGGAAACTGAGGTGTTTTTCATTCCTGAATTTTCCCATCAGCTGATATTTAGCTGATGTTATGGTCTGCTAAGTGTGTAAGTAAAAGAAAATCCAAACTCAAATTAACTTATACAAAAAGAGAATTTATTGGCTTACGTAAGTCTAAAGTCCTGGTGTGACTTAGTGGTGCTAAGATGATATGAGAGGACATATTTTGTTTTTATTTGTTTATCTGTTTGCTTTTCCTTTCTCCAGTTTGGCTCTGTGATGTCGTCTTTGTCCCCAGGCTAGCTCTGTTTCCATTTGCAAGATTATTGTTCAAAGTTTCTAGGATCATCTGCACTCTTTTTCAGATCAAATAGGGAAAAGTGTCACATTAAAAAAAAAAAAAAAAAAAGGAGAGAAATAAAGAGAAGGAAAGACAGGAGGGAGGGAGGAAGGGAGGAAGAAAGGAAGGAAGGGAGGGAGGGAGGGAGGGAGGGAGGAAGGAAGGAAGGAAGGAAGGAAGGAAGGAAGGAAGGAAGGAAGGGAGGAAGGGAGGGAGGGAGGGAGGGAAGAAAATTCTCTGCTTACTTTTCTCTGATAGGATCATCATAGGTCATTGGCCCAGTCTAGCTAGGAGAACACCATGGGGAGACTGGCTTAGGTTGAGCTAAAAAGTCCATCCCTGAACCTTTAGACTAATTTGGGATCCATCTTTCAATATTCATAGCTGCTTCACAATAGAGAAGAGGTAGAAAAGTTGATCATGAAGCAACCATATTGTTCACTGCAATTCAAAAATAATTGATGACCATGTTTTTGTTTTTGTTTTTAAAGTGCCATATATTCAAAAACAGGCAAATCTCATGGATGGTGTTAGAAGTACGCATAGTGATTACCTTTTGGGAGGAGAGGAGTAGCACCTGGGAATGAGTATGGGGGATACTCATGTGGTACTGATCTGGGTGCTGGTTAAACAACTGTGTTTACTCTCCGAAAATTCATCAAGCTTTTTAGTCATGATTTATATGTATTTCTGTATTAATTATGATTCAATACATAAATTTAACATAAATCGAAATGGAAATAGAAAAGATTTTAAGTGTTTATGTAAAATAAGGTGTGTGGAGTATAATAATTATACCCAAGTTTCCCAGACTATGCACTGAGGCAACAGGAACTCCATAGGGATACCACGGGATATTTTAAAAATTTTAAGGAAATGCAACAATACACAACATCTGCTGCATACTGCAAGAACTACCAACTCAAGGTAATTCAAAGCTTCATTATTAAATCATGTTATATTCTTTTTTTTTTTTTTATTGTGGGTAAAAATCAAAATTTTCACAATACATACCAACATTTGCAAAATGATATATAAATATGTATGCATATATGTGCATTTGCTTACAAAAATGTTATTTATGTATAATATATAAATATATTTTAAGAGGTGCTTAGATACCCAAAATATTACACGGAACCCACTGGGATTCCCATGTTGCCCACCTCCCACACCTTCCACCACATCCCATACAAAAATGTTATATTCTTTTAGATGATGTAAAATGTTTGCAAAGCAGGATTTTGGCATTTGCAGAGATAAAAAGCAAGTGCTGGGAAGTGGATGTGGCTCAAGTGATTGAACTCCCGCCTACCACATAGGAGGTCCAGGTTAGGTTCTCAGTGCCTCCTAAAGAAGATGAACAAGACAGCAAGGTGACACAACAAGATGAGGCAACAAGAGACACATGGAGGGAAGCGGCTGTGGCTCAATCAGTAGGGCTCCCGTTTACCATATGGGAGGCCCCGGGTTCAGTTCCCGGGGCCTCCTGGTGAAGGCAAGCCCGCCCGCACGGCGTGGTTAGCTGACCCAGCGAGCACAAGCAGCAAGGGGGGGATAAATGAATAAATAAATAAAATCTTTAAAAAAAAAAAAAAAAGAGAGACACATGGAGGAAAACATAATGAGAGACACAACAAAGCAGGGAGCGGAGGTAACTCAAGTGATTAGGCATCTCCCTCCCAGGTTTGGTTCCTGGTGCCCCCTAAAAAAAAAAAAAGACCAGCACACAACAAACAGACACAGCAAATGCAAACAATGAGGGAGTGGAAAGATATAAAATAAATGTTAAAAGAAAAAACAAAACAAAACAAGTGCTCTATGAAAAATCAGTATGGAACTAGAAATGAGGGTGGCATGGTGTCCAATCTGATTCCAATGTGCAGTGTCCCATAGCATATATCCCATTAGTAACTCTTAAAACTGAAATAAAAATATATTTTTTTAACTTTATTGTATTATTAGTTTTTCAGTTGGCTTCTAAATTGTTAGAAAAAAATGTTTATTAATTTTTGGGGATCTAATTATTTAGTAAACATAACTGTTAGATATTCCTTTTGGTCTGAGACAGAGTGTTGTGAACTGAGAACGGTTGGAAATTACTGGATTATACTACTTTAGGCCTGGCAGATTGGTTTCCACTGTTTGGCTACTGTACACTTATTTCAGCAAATTAATGAACAAAAAAATATATACCAACGATGTACTGTACAATCCTCTATTTTCCAAAGCAGAGCATATTTAGTAGGTGCAACATTTTTATAATAACCTAGTTTCATCATTCTGAACTGCCCTCATCACTCCAGACTCTAGTAAAGGCTTAGGGATGCTTCACCGCAGAACCAGGCTGTAGTTGGTAGACCATATAGCCCACGTGTGGCTTTGAGGGACTATTGACCTAGATGTACTTAAGTTAATGTTAAGAGTTTTCTAATTCTCTGACTGCTTCTATTGCCCTGTGTCAGAGAAACAGGATAAAGGTATAGAAGGATCATGAGTTTTATATCAGCTTGTGCTAGGATTGTGGTTCTGACAAGTTACCTCTCTAAAGCTCAGCATCTTTAAGTGTAAAATGAAGCAAAAAAAGGCCTATACTTTGAAGCAAAAGCCTTAGGCAAACCCTGGCATATGACAGACATTTAAGAAACCATCAATGCAAATATTTGTAATATAGCTACTATGCATTTGATCTATGTTCAACACTACGGAGGCTAAAACCGTGATTAAGATACAACCCTGCCTTTAAAAGGTAAAACATGAAATAGTGGAAGCAAGGATGCAGTTAAATATTCCAGGCAGGAAGTGGAGGGTGTTACAATAGAACATAGTAGAACAAAGGATTCTTTCTGACTGAGGGGAATGGAGGACACTTCTTGGAAGAGATGACATCCGCAGTGGAGTTTGAGGTATGAGTGGATTTCATCAGGTGAAGGTGGTGCTTTGAAGACCCATGAGACGGAAGGAAGAGAGTTAGCAATGGCTCAGAGCTGAGAAAGAACAGGTGTGAAAAGCAGGCCAGAGCGATGTGGCTGAAGCATCTGGTGTAGGCAGCATGTCAATGCAGGGGGTAGGAAGGTGGACAACAGCAACTTGAGAGGAGGCTGGAAACAGAAACTGGGGTAAGATGGTTTCAACGTTTTATTCTCTGGCAGTTGGGCTTAATGCTGTAGTTGAGGAGTTTGAGCAAAGCTAGGGAAGGCTTCAGGACTAGTGTGAAGGGAGTGCCCAGAAAGGGCAGCCAGGAAGCTAAGGGTATAAATAAACTTATCACTGTGTCCTTTCTCATCCTTTATGCTTACTATCATCTTTCTCACTTTTCTCTCTCTGTCTCTCTCTCTTTCTTTTTTCTTTCTATTTAGGTTTGTTTCCCTGACACATATTTCTTGGTTTTTACTTCAAGAAGCTTGGCTTATGTATCTATCACTGGTCAATGAGAAATCTCTCATTTCTGGTCAACAAATGGGCCTAGACTCTCATCCATATATTCAACAAGAATTTATTGACAATCTGTGGGGTACACTATTTAAGTCTTTGACTTTGGGCTTATCTCAATTTTTTTTTAAAATACTACTTGCTGTTTACTCTATTTTCACTGTCCATGAGATTGTTTTTCGACAAGTTAGTCCAGAAGGCTTATCATTAAGGCTACCATGGAAGGCTGTGCAGGGTCTGAGCACAGTATTCCCAAAGGGATCATTCATATAGAGTATAATGGGAATGACACCTCCTGGAGTTGTGCTATGTAGCAACTCTGCTTAGGAAACTAAAATGCCTTGTATTAGGATGAATGCGTTTCAAAATATTGTTATGCAGCATTACAATTTTTATAGGGACTCTTCCATTATTAAAACTACCTTATATTAATATAGTTTAAGTGCTTGGTATATTTCATTGCAATCTAATATGAGAGGAATTCTATATAGTAAAATTTTGAGTCAGGCAGTCCTGGGGAGTTCCAGCTCTGCCACTTATTAGCTGTGTGACCTTGAACAAGTTACTTAACCTCTCTATGCTTCAACATCCTCATCTGCAAAATAGAGAAAATAATACCTAACTTTGAGAGTTCTCATGAGGGCTAGGACCCATTTATGATCCTGAGTAAGCCAATAGAGTTCAAATGATATTTATTCTACTACTTTGAGAACATGATAAAGACTACCTTATCTCTGTATTATAAATGTCTAGTATAGCACTTGGCTGAGTATTAGATGATTCAAATCAAAATACATTAGTAGACATATATGATCTGTTAACTAGACAATTAACACAGCATTGAACAATTGTAATGAGTGACATCGAATGAGATTTTTTTAAAACTTAATAAGTAACAATAAAAATTCACATGGTAAGAAAGCAATCACAATGGAAATTAGCAACTAAACAATGACAACAACAAAATTGGGACTTCCTTATCAAGATCAAGAAGGAAATTAAAATAATTAGAAAGGCAAAAAAGAATGCCTCCAAACCAACTTGCATTATTACATAAAGTGTTTATCTTTGTACATGATGCTAAAGAGTTCTTTTGGAAGACTAAATTTATTTTATTTAAAGGTACTAGGGGGTCGGATGTGGCTCAACTGGTTGGGCGTCCGTCTCCCATATGGAGGGACCCGGGTTCGATCCCCGGGACCTCCCGGTAAAAAAAATAAATAAATAAAAAATAAAAAAAATAAAATAAAGGTACTAGAAAAGCTTCCATGACTACGACCTCTGGAAGGAGGGGATAACTTTTTAAAAACATGCATGTGGATTATTCAGTTCACATTATGTACCAAACCAGCTGGTTAAATGCTTTCTCATGAACTTAAAAACAGAAATAAAGTAAAAATAAAATACATTTCTCTGATGTGTTCAATGGGCTAGAGATATTATCCATGAGAATAAAGAAGATAGTTTTCCCATTTTTTCACGTAGGGAAACTTTGGTGCTAAGGGGTTATTTGTCCAAACTACCAAATCAAAGCTTTGTAGTTTAGCAAAGCACCAATATTTCTTAAAATAAATCTCAGATGTCCTGCTCAACATTTTCTTTTCCAAAACTTATTTCATTCCATAAAATCAACAAAATAGGTAATAAGGATGGAAGGTACTGTTTTTCCTATAAAAGTGTGAAAAGAGAAAGCTAGATTCAATTACCTCTCCGTGCATTTTAATGTGGAAACATTTGAAATTAGAGAAAAATTAGGAGGGAGTTAATTCTGTAGAAGCATCAATTATACTGTGGCTTCCAAGTTCTACCTTCCTTATGCCAAAATATTATATCCACAGACAAAAATATCCATGAATTCGGTTGTCAATCCTCACATAACTGAACAACAAGAACTTTGAATTGTTTTGATATTTCCAATTGCTTGCTTTGAAACAGCCAGCATCAGATATTCACAATACCTCACGAAAGTCTCAGATTAGGGTGCTGTATTAGTCAGCCAAAGGGGTGCTGATGCAAAATACCAGAAATCTATTGGCATTTATAAAGGGTATTTATTTGGGGGTAGAAGTTTACAGTTACCAGGCCATAAAGCATAAGTAACTTCCCTCACCAAAGTCTGTTGCCATGTGTTGGAGCAAGATGGCTGCCAATGTCTGCCAAGAATTCAGGCTTCCTGGGTTCCTCTCTTCCTGGGGTTTATTTCTCTTCAGGCTCAGCTGCCCTGCTCTCTCCACAAGGCCAGCTGTAGACTATCAGGTGACTGTCTCTGTCTCTCTCCCTGGGGCTCAGCTGCTTTGCTCCTCTGTGTGCTTACTTCCTGGGCTCCAGCATTAAAACTCCCACTAACTCCTGTGCCTTGTTTCCTCTGTGAGCCCCCACCCACCAAGGGGGTGGGGTGCAATATCCTACTGATGTAGCCCAATCAAAGCCTTAATCATTATTTAATCAAGTAAACCTCTGAATCCAATATAATCTAATATGTCCATAGGAAAAGACCAGTTCACCAACATAATCCATTATCTGTTTTTGAAATTCATAAATAATGCCAAACTGCTACAGGTATTTCTATTACTTAGAAAACTGACTCTTCCAGGGAAAACAAGCAATTCTAACAAATGTTTATTGAGTATCAACTATGTGCCATTATTGTGTTCACAAGGGGAACACAAGTGAGACAAGTTGGAAGAAATCTACATGCTATTCTCACTAACAGAGCACAATCTGAAATATGCTTTGTATTGATTTGAAACATAAAATCTTTTATGCATCTGTTATTGTATTGTGTCTGATTAATTAGGGAAGTTTTTCAGAAGGTTAAGATATAACATTGCTAGAGAAGTAGACCCTGCTGCATCAGCCCTGGGTTCCTCCATGTTGAACTACCTTATTCCTGCAGATCCATATAATGGAAATGCAGGGGTAGGAGCCATGAACTTTGCCTTGCTACCTAGAATATTTGTACCTGCATTTTAAACTTTTATATATTTGTCAGGCTATATTATCGCTGACCAGATTTTGTAAGAAAAGGCTACTTTATAATGGAAAATGACTTTTGTGTTAGACTGTCTTGGATTGAAATACCAACTCTGACACTTTCAAGAGGGTTAATTTCTCTGGACCTTATTTCCCTCATCCATGAAATGGGTTGATAATAATTACCTCAAAGTTTTGTGCTGAGGCCTTGGAGAGATAGCTTCTATACCTGGTATTTAGTATGCATTCACTAAATGCTTCATTCCCCAACCCCTTTCCCTGACAAATCATCTCTCCTCCAAGTGTAAGAGTGCTATAGAGTATTACAAACACAGAACCAATTTAAAATTTAATTTTTCATGGTGAATTTTTGCACACTGCATTAAGTAACTGGAGATACCACTGTAGAAAACGATAAAACCAATGTTTTGCAATTTTCTTATCTAGGATTCCAGGATCTGCATTTTTGCTTAAACTGGGGTCCTTTGATATCACTCAGGGGATGCTCTAAACAGAGCAAATAAAAAAAGAATTTCAGAAATGTTTATATCACACAAAAAGTAAAAATAGGAAAGAAAATATTTGAGTTCAAGGTCTAGATCTCCCATGTATTGTCTCTATAAGAGTTAACAAATATGTAGCCACTATGAATCTCTGTTCCCATTTGTGCAAAATATGAGGCCTAGATAAGGTACCCCCCAGACTTGATAGCTAATGGAGCTACTTAGAAAACACTCTTATACTGTTATTCATTTTGAATAGAATAAAAGAGTCAAGAAAGCTTATGAAATTGTTATGATGCATATGACAATAAAACCGTAAGAAAAAACAGCCAAAATATGCTAACCCATAAACAATCAATACTTGTTACATTCACGAATAATAAAAAATAATGAACACTCCAGTGTTGACACTTTGGTGATGTTCTTTGTCAGAATGTGGGTTTTATGCATAGTAGAACAATGGACCTACCCCACTACTACCACTACCCCTAGGCATCACAGTTCATTGCCTTGTCAAATAAAATTTTCTTTTTTTTTTTCCTATGTGCTTAATTAGACACAACTTTTCTACACCAGGCAGAAAGTCTTTCATATAAAAACTACCATAAGCCAATATCTAAAAGAGGTGGAAGTATGCCACTTTTGCGTTTGATTCAGAGTGGAAAATGGTCATAAGACAATGGTGTGGCGTGGGTGTGGAGCGGGGTAAGAAATGAGTGTCAAACACCTATTGCCTAGGATTCCACAAATGACTCATTTGACCTAGGCCCCTTTACTGAATCAAAACAGAATGTTTACCAAGCACCAGGGACCTGCAAAGATAGGGTGTTTGGGATTTACATGTGAATATCCAAATGAGGATGGCCCAAAGCACTAGGCTATTCCATTTCTTATTCCCCAAGCCAGATTCACAAGACCAGACAAATTTGTTTATTTATTTACTAATTTGCCAACACTCTGTAAGGCTCAACCATGAGCTAAATATAAAAGTAGTTAAGAAGATCTAGGTGGACCATCTCCTTTCGAAGGAAGATCCCATGAATGTCTCCAAGACATGGAGCCCATTTGCCTGACTTCCCTCACCTTCCCTTCCACCAGCCATCCTTTCACCTGTTACCTTGGGAGCCCTGTGATAACGTGAGACTCTAGGTACGGCATTCTCTTTTCTCCAGACTGAGGCAGTCACAGATTGACATTAAGAATAGAAAGCAACATGGCTATAGAAATCTACCTTCCTGAAAGTTCCCTCCCTACTTCCAAACACCCATCTCTATTCAGTTCAAACAATGCCCACATCAAAAATGTCTGTTGATGGAATAAATAAATGAGGAAGGAGATGAAGGAGCTGTGTGTGTGTGTGTGTGGGGGGGGGATTTAATTTAGAAATTGTGTACTCTGACTCATGTTTTGGGTAGATTCTTAAATTACTCAAATCTTGAATGTGGGGCCTCCTACATGCCTTCTCTATTGATCTTAGCGAAAAACGAAATGTGCCCTGAAGCTATTATATGAAAACAGGATTCTGTACACTCAATAGTTAAATTATGTTACTTATAAAAAATTTCAAAGAAATATTTTTCAGACTTTTTTCAGGTTTATGATAACAGTCCTAATAAATCAGCTATAGTCTTTACATCAGAATTTTCCCTTTCTTAATTTATGTTAACTTTTCATTTCTGAGACAATTTTTACCTACTTATTGCGGCAATTTCACTTGTTTGAGTAACATAGATTGGTTGTAGATTGAAACCAATGATATTTTTCCCTCCAAGTCATCAATCTTAGCTAATAAAATGGAGACACCCATTTTGAAAATTGTCTTAAAGTATTGGCAGAGAGCTACAAATTCACAATATGATCCTTGACCCAGTGGCTCATGTTCATTAGTGTTGTAGGTGAGCTCAGAAAGAGATAATATTATCTCCTGTCACCACTTGTGCCCAAAGGGATCAACCTGCTTTTCCTTGGAGAATTAACTTATCAGATTTCCTCTCTTCTAATCAGGCAGCAGATGTTTATTGAGCTCTTAATGTGTCTAAAATATGTGATAGATTTTGTGGAGGATTCAAAGGAGATACAAAGACATCACAAACAATGATGTGGGCACTGTCCCCAAAGATTTTAATATCATGGAAGAGGGAAAGCACAAGTACATAAAAAAAAAATTAGATATATAGGGTCTTTAAAGAAACAACTTAGAAAAAGTAAACAAAATATATCAAAGAAAAAGAAAAAAGAGAAATAAGAAAAAAAATTAAAAAGCACACACACACACAAACAAAAAACAAAAAACACACACAAAAATAAAGAAACAACTTTAATTGTTGGTGGAGGCTATGAAAGGATAACATTTAAAGAACAGATTTGCTTTCTTAAGGTCTCTAGTGTTTCTATTATTTTTCTTGCAGTTTGTTTGAGTTATTCATGAGAAGGAGTAAGAGGTTCCTCCCACACAACTCAAAAGTTCTCACTACATGACCTTGAAATGATAATGCTTTGCCTGTACTGAAGAAACTGATATTGGCCTACATTTAACTCAACAATTTTCACTTTACCCTAGTCATAAGGAAAACGTGAAAACAATCAAGGAAAATATAAAACAGTGGTTCTCAAATTTAATGTGTACATGGATTACCTGAAAGTAGTTAAAAATATAGACATTTTGATTCAATAGAGAGTATCCCACTCCCAGATAAGCTTATTCAAAAGAAGTGGCTACTCCACCCTCAGACATTCCATCTGATTCAGTAAGCCTGGGATTGGCCATGGAAATCTGCATTTTAAGGTTCATTAAGTGATTTTGATACAGAGGCCATGGCCACACTCTGACATCTTCTGCTATAGAAGAACTTAATGAATACCATAGTGATGCTAGCTTGGTGCTATTAATGAACTAGGTAAACATTATAGAATTGTATCAATGCTTCGGTTTCTTATTCAAAGACCTGAGTTAATTAGCTTGCTGTGGATGTGAGTTTAAACTGACTAACCAGAGTCTCATATTCCTAGAGTAATTTTCTTAGGCATTCCTTTAGTCTCTTTTTTTATCTGATCAGAATTCCTGGGGCAATTTGCCAAGCAATAACCAATTGTCTCATAATCCTACCTATCCCTTAATTCTGTTATGGATATTTTTATGCACTCAAGAAAAGGGTTAAATAAAAATAATAGAATGATTTAGTTGTGGCTTCAGTGACAGTGATATGTGTATAGTTCTGGTTGTCTTAAAAATATATAAAGCTATTTTTAGCAGATGGCTATGTTTTCTGGGCTTCTAGGTTCGTGGCTTATGTCGCATAAAAGAATTTAAGGGCAAACCAAAGGGTAGGCAAGGGAGTAAAGAGATTATTAAGAAACAAGAAAATGAGAAAAGTACATGGCCTGAGGCATGCATTGTGGGTGTGCTGCAGATGAGATACATGTGTGGGACCCCAGGTCAGGGCTTTTTAAAGTTTTTCTTCCTCCCCCTTCATAATGTTGGGGTGGAACCCCAACTCTTTGCTATTCTGATGGGTTTGCTCCACCTGTCATTTCTCAGGGGGCCAGTGGTGAGGCCTTTTTAGGGTATCTAGGGCATTCCCTTGACCCAATCGGATCTCGTCGGTCAAATGGGATCTCGTTTTTCCAAATCTTGTGGCTGGGGTCTTGCAGGGTCTCTCCAGCAGGCTTCTTCTCAGGAGGTTTCTGGGTGGGGTGTCACGGCCATGTTGTCTGTCAGCCATATTGTCTGCTGGGCCAACCGCCTTCCCCCTTTCACTATGTTAGCCTGCCTTATTATAACCTTTTTTTTCTCTTGAATAACACATTTCAAATGTGTCCTAAATAAGCATTAGGACTCGACTGCAAATTATGAAGGGGAGTTGCAAACACATCATTGCTGGAGCTAAGTCCCTTAAATTCGGTTGCCTTGTATTTTAACTATCCTTCTTTCCCCTTAGAGCAAACTCACTTTTCTTTTTATCTCCAGGTGTTGTTTTTTTTTTTTACCCCTGACATTTCACTTTAAAAACCCAATGCACATTCTTTTTTAAGATCTTATGCTAATTATAACATTAGGTCCTAGAAAACCATATTTAATTTGCTCCTTAAGTGTTGGAATTAAAATTCAGTTTGCCAAATGGTTAAATCTTAAAGGCAGAGCCTTAGGATATTCTATCATTTCTGAATCTCTTGTGTCATTAAAATTTTTTAAATCAAATCCACATCTGAAAGTTAAAGATAATATTTTCATATCTGCCTTTTGATCAAGTTTGACAAAAATTAAATTCATCATAGCAAAATAAGGTAAATGAAAACATGGTGAAGCTATGCCACTATGTAATTCTTCAAAGAGCATCGTATTGAGGCAATCTCTGTGGGACTTGTCACCCTGTGATGGCAAGTGTAGGTTTGTAATAATTTCACTGTGTAGAAGAGGAGGTTTAGAATAATATGATAATCCCCCAAACCAGAATGAGAGCTAGAATGAGAACATTCTAAAAAAATAGAAACAAAAATATCTACTGGGAGTTTTTATATCAGTGAAAAATAGATAACTAATTATATGCTGAAAAGGAAGAAACATTGTTTTATGAAGCTTGCCATTGAAAAGAAAGAAAAGCATGAAAATAGGAAAGGAAGGGAAATAATGTGCTTTAATTGCTGGAAGCGGAAGAAGGAGAATTACAGAGGAGATGATGCCATTTAAAGGGTAATTAATTTTATTATTAGTTTATTACTTTGGGGACCAATAGAACATGAAACATTCACAATTATTTTTCTGGGCTCAGAGATATTCTCTAAATTATGGCTTACTCTGTCATCTTTGTTCATGTGGTGTGCTGTAAGCATAATAATGAGGATATGCTCTATTTAATTTTTTCTCTGAAGAACAGGTGGCATTGCTACAAGACAGGGTTGATGTCCTCAGTCCTTTACAAAGCAGGCTGTTCTTTATGGGTTTGAAGGATATGGTTCCCTGATTCATGCATCACAGACATATTTAACAAGTTTCTGTTTAAATATCATCACATTTTACATCTAATAGTGGGAGCATACATTTATGAGTATAAATATGGTTTTTTGTTTTCATCTTGTCAAATAAGACATGGAAACTTGAAATACTTCAGTAAAAAGTCTCTAAAATTAAAAAGTCTTTGAGATAACAGTTTGTCAAAGAGGGGAAATCTCTAGGAATTTAATAGTTTTTTAAAATAAATTAGAAAAAATTAATACTTCTTTCCTAATTATTGAATACTGTATATGTAAAACCAGATGTCTAGTTTTTACCCCCAATTATTTTCCTGATAGAACTGTGGTTCCAGGATGGTCATGTTTCATGATAAATTCCCTTACACTCTGTTTTAAAAATAAGCCATATTTGTGAATGATGTCAGCAAGAAGGCAGAGTGAGAAACTCCTAGATTTTGAACCCCATAGCAACAATGTAAAAAACGGCAGAAATTTGGAAAATAGTTAAAAGTTTGTAGACACTGGGAGAGGCCCAAATCAAGAAAAAGGCAAATTAAAAACAGTAGGAAATCCTTTCTCCCCCTATCTCCCTGGCTCTGTGCAGTGGCAGCCTGCACTCTTATTCTGATCCTGGATTCCAGAGAAAGCAGAGTAACCCTCATACACATTGGTGGAGCACATGGTGTCTGCACCCAATTCATCATGTGGCTACCTGAAGAAGTAACTAACAGAGGACACTTCTCTCTCATTTGCCAGTCCCAGAACTTGCTCTGGACATCAAAGCAGCTAACAGGGCCACTAAAACACCTTGTGAAAACAATCAAACCACAGCTGACTGGGGCAAAAATTTACTAGCTGAGACATAAAATAGCACCCTGAATAGTAGGAAAAACTGTGGATTTCCTGGGGGAAGTTTGGTGCACAGCAAGTATCCTTGTATACATGGGAATTGATAAGGCAACACAGATGTACCCAGGACAAGTCAAAAGCTCAGAAAAGATCAAAGAAGACCCTATGTTTTGCCTTGGGCTGTTATATAAGCCCACTGAAAGTCTGGCTAAGTCTAAAGGAGCACACAAGCATAGAGCCAATCTGAAAAGACTGGGAAGATGTTTCCTTTTGTTTGTTTATTATTTGTTTGTTTGCTTGTTGTTAGCCCCAGGCATTCACTGTAATATCTATCATAACATTAGCTGAATAAAAGGTTAAGAAACAAAGACCTCAGTAACTCCTTATATCAAGTGATAAAGTCTTAACTATATATAGTTTGGAAAAATCACAAAACAAATAGACTTCAAGAAGAAGAAGACGGGAAAAAAACCAGTAAACCTTGGGGTTTGCTGTCAAGATTTCAAAGAAAACAAAACAAAACAAAATCATGAGAAATACAGAGAAACAGGAAAATATTGCCCATTCAAAGGAACAAAATAAAATGACAAATACCATCAATGAGGTAGACCATACCAGACAAAGACATTAAAATAAAAAAAAAAAACTATTTTAAAATGCTCAAAGAACTAAATGAAAACATAGATAAAGAACTAAAGGAAACCAGGAAAATGCAATAAGAACAAAATGCGAATTTAAATAAAGAGAAATTATACAAAGGAAATAAATAGAAAAACCAGAGTTGAAAATTATAGTAACTGAAATTAAAAAAAAAAAAAAAAAAATTCCTTAGAAGGATTCAACAACTGGTAGGAGCTGGCAGAAGAATCAATGAACTTGAAGGTAGGACAATTAGAATTATCCAGTCTGAGGAACAGAAAGAAAAAAGAATGAAGAAAAGTGATCAGCACCTATGAGACTTGTGGGACAAGCCTATGTTAGAAAAGTCTTGAAGGAGAATAAAGAAAGGGGCAGAAAGAATATTTGAAGAAATAATAGCTGAAAGCTTCCTAAATTTACTCCAAAGAGTAATTATACACATCCAAGAAGCTCAACAAACACCAAATAGAATTAAACTCAGAGATATTCAGACCAAGGCACATTATAATCAAATTGTCAAATGTCATAGACAAAGAAAGAATCCTGAAAGCAGCAAGAGAAGTGCAACATATCATGAAAAAGGGAGCTTCAATAGGATTAAATATTGATTTCTCATCAGAAACCATGACGGTGAGAAGGCAGTGAAATGACACATTTAAAGTGCTGAAAGAAGATAATTGTCAACAAAGAATTCTATATCCAGAAAAACTAACTAACTTAATAAATAAATAAGGAAGGATTAAGACATTCCTAGATAAACAAAAGCTGATGAGTTTATCACCACTAAACATTCCCTACAAGAAATACTAAAGGTTGAAACAAAAGGGCATTGAACAGTAGCACAAAGCCATATGAAGAAATAAAGATCTCCCATAAAAGTAACTACATAGATAAATATAAATGTCAGTACTATTGTACTTCACTTTTTAATTGTAACTCCACTTTTTATCTTCTTATATGATCTGAAATACAAATGCATAAAAAGTCATTATATATCTATGATGCTAGGCACACAATGTATAAAGATATTATTTATGACAGGAACAACACAAAGCAGGGAAAGGGGAGGAATATCAGAACACAGATTGTGTATGCTATTGAAGTTAAGATGGGAGCAAATTAAATGATATTGTCAGTGTTATAGAATGCCTAAGAGTTACTTCCGGAGAGCCTCCTTGTTGCTCAAATGTGGTCTCTCTCTAAGCCAAACTCAGCATATAAATGCATTACCTTCCCCCCAGTGAAGGACATGACTCCTGGGGATGAGCCTCCCTGGCACTGAGGGATTACCAAGTACCGGCTGGTGACACAACTGGAAACAGACCTTGAATAAAAGGAGGAAAAGGTAAAGACAAATGAGTGTATATGGCTAAGAGACTTCAAAGTGAGTCAGGAGGTCATCAGAGAGATAATGCCTATGCATGTATCAGCAGGATCTTATAGACCCCAAATAGTGGAGATCCTGAGGGCTCTGGAGACACCCAGGTCCTATAGTCATGGAAGATAGCTCTGGAGTTCAGTGCCTTGCCAATGGGCCCTACTTTGGAGTTTGTGCTCCCGAGTGTGACAGAGTTGGACTCAGATGTGACTTCTCTACACATGCCTCTTCTGTCCCTTTTATTTGAACTTATAGTTGGTGCTGGAGTTGGTAGGTGTACGTCCAAGAGACTTTAATCTCTGGGATGTCCATATGCCAGCTGGGCCCTGAATCTCAATGAAGTTGCAATACCTACTCTCCGGTTCATTGGGCTCACCCAGAACAACTAACAAGGAGATGATGATGTACAATGACCATCCCAAGGAACCAAGAGAGTCTACAACTGCAAACAAAAGAGTCCCATCCATCTGCCCCATGGGATCAAAACCCCCTCTCAGTTAGAAGTGGAGTGGGCATCACCATCCCAGAATCCTCAGGATTTGGGAATGAACTCTGGGCTAAAGTAGACTTACCAGTATGCTACTATAGACTTATTGTGATTCTAGCAATGGAAGAAATTATGTCATTCATTTGGAGGCAGTGACCACTGGAGGTTCTGGGGGCAGGGAGAGGGAAAAACAGATGAAATATGCATTTTGGGGACTTGGGAAGTTTCCTGAATGACATTATATTGACAGATAAAGGCCATTACATATCTTGCCATAACCTACAAAATTGTGTGGGAGAGAGTGTAAACTACAATGTAAACTATAATCCATGCTTAGTGAAAATGCTCTAAAATGTTTTCATCAATTTTAATGAATGTACCACACTAATGAAAGATGCTGTTAATGTGGGAAAATGTGGGAGGTGTAGGAAGTAGGGCATATGAAAACCCCTATATTTTTATGTAACATTTATGTAATCTAAATACCTTTTTAAAAATTTATATATATTTTAAAAATGATATTGTTATAGTTTTAGGTTGTTAAATCCCCATGGTAACCTCAAAAAATACCTAAAAAATATACACAAAAGGAAATAAGAAGGAATTCTAAATGGCTCACTACAAAGATCAAATAAAAACAAAATTAGGCAGTAATGGAAAAAATAAAGGACAGAAAAGGTATAAGACTTACAAAAACTTAATAGCATAATTGCAGAAATTAAGTCCTGCATTATCAGTAATGACTTTAAAGATAAATTGATCAATCTTTCCAATCAAAAGGCAGAGATTGGAAGAATGATTTAAAAAGCATGACCTAACTATATCCTGTTTATGAGAGATTCACCTTAAATTCAAAGACACAAGCAGTTTTAAAGTTAAAAGATGAAAAAAAAGTGTCATGCAAATAGTAACTAAATAAGAGCTGGGGTGGCTATACAAATATCATGTTTATACTAATTTAAGTTAAAAAGATATTGTATATATACTAATTTAGGTTTAAAAATGTTTCAAGGGACGAAATAGGATATTATATATTGAAAAGGGCCAATTAAGTAAGACAACATAAAAATTATAAGCACATGCACCTAACAATGGTGCCCCAACATAAATGAAGCAAACATTGTTGGAATTGAAGGGAGAAATAGATGGCTCTGCATTAATAATAGGAGACTTCAATACACTACTTTCAATAGTGGATAGAGCATCTAGATGGAAGATCCATAAGGAAATAGAATACTTGAATGATATCATAATCCAACTAAACCTAACAGACATATAAGGAACACTTCACCTGAGAGCAGCAGAATACGCATTCTTCTCAAGTACATACGGATCATTCTCCAGGATATACTATATGTTAGGTCACAAAAAAGTCTCAATAAATTCTAAAATATTGAAATTTTACAAAGTTATCTTCTCCAACCACAATGGAATGAAGCTAGAAATCATTAACAGAGGGAGAACTGGAAAATATACAAATATACAGAAATTAAACAATGTGCTCTTAAACAACCAGTGGGTCAAAGAAAAAAATCATTCAGGGAATTGGAAAATACCTTGAGATAAATGAAAATGAAAACACAACATATCAAAACTTAGGGAATACAGAAAAGGTAGTGCAAAGAGTGAAATTTATAGCTGTAAACATTTACATTAAAAAAAGAGAAAGATCTCAAATCAGCAGCCTAACCTCACACCTGGAGGAACTAGGAAAAGAAAAGCAAACTATACCCAAAATGAGTGGAAGAAAGGAAATAATAAAGATTACAGCAGAGATAAACAAAATAGAGCATGGTAAAACAATAGAGAGCATCAAAAAAATTCAAAAGTTGGTTCTTTGAAAAGATCAGTAAAATTGACAAACCTTAGCTAGATTGACAAAGAACAAAAGAGAGAGGCTGCAAATAACTAAAACCAGAATGAGAGTGGGGACATTCCCATCAACCTTACAGAAATAAGGATGGGTAAGGAATCATTTCAAGTTGCAGGACATGTTTCAGTAAGATGAAGAGATGTGACTTTGAAAACTTTGTAACCTAGGTTCTTTGTTTATCATAAAATACATCACTTTATAAATCTTTAAAAAAGCATGTTTGAATGTAGCTTCAGCTTTTATCATTACAACATTTTATTATTTTGTATTTTTCCTCTCCTATACTGTTTCAATCCTTGCCTTAGTATACTACACTCTTCTACTGCAAAATGGAATTTATAACACTCCCACCTCACAAATTTACTGCAAATATTTGATTGATTTGTTTACCAAGTACTTAAAAATCCCAAAATGCTAAATGCTATGACAGCTACTCAGTTGTATATACTTGCTGCCAAGAACAATGCTTCTCTTTCTTCAGAGGCATTCCATTGGCCACATATTTATGAAATAATTCATTCAACTGATATTAATTTTATTCCAACTAAATGTGAAGCAGTCAGATATTCAAAAACATGTAGGAGACATCTCTTCCCGCCCCCCCCCACCCCGATTCAACTGTTTGATGTTTTGCAATTTAAAAAAAAATAATAGAATCTTATCAGAACCCTATGAACAAGGCAGTTTCACAAATTCTATATGCAAGGAAATTTCAGCCTCATAGGCACGTCCAGTCACACATAGCCAATCTGTGGCATGGGTACTGCTCCTCAGGAATGCTGTTGCCACACTCCTGAGGAAGAGGCAGGACAAATGCCCAAAATGGGTGTGGCCAAGAGCTGTGAGCATTTGGAGGCCAGAGAATCTCTTGCAGCTGCGGTGATCCAGGAAACAGGTTTGGTCTATGCCATGGAGGACTCACCAACAACTTTCATGATCATTGGCTGGGCAGCAGGGATACAAAGGAACCACGGTTTCTCAAGCATAGACTGTGGAGTGGAAAGGATTTTCAGACTAGGGACAAGGATGGAGGAAATTTTAATTCTTTTTTTTTTTTCTTTTAACTAACCGACTCTATGATTTGGGGCAGTTCACTCATTGCATTAGTTTTCTATTGCTGTATAACAAATTACCACAAACTTAGTAGCTTAAAACAGTGCACTTTTTCTCTAAATGTTCATAGCTAGTGGGGGTTTCTGCTGAGGCTCTCACAAGGTGTCAGCCAGACTGAGTTTGCATCTGGAGACTCTGGGGAAAAATCCACGTTCAAACTCATGTGTTTTATTGGAAGAACCCAGCCCCTCTTGGTTGTAGGACTGAAGTCCCTGTTTCCTTGCTTACTGCCACCATGTGACACTCTCACCCCCTTCAGGCCACCGTCTGGTCCTTTCTATGCAATTCCCATGGGCGGCTTACAACGTGGGTGTTTGCTTCCTTCTGTTCTAATGCACGTCTCTTTGACTACTCTTCTTTGATCAGCTACTTTTAAAGGCTCACTTGATTAAGTCAAGGACACCACTCTTTAGCCATATAATATAACATATTCATGGGAATAATATCTCATCATAATCACAGGCTCTGCCTACTGTTGTGTTGCATAAAACAAACAGACTTAAAAGGGGGGGGTGCAGAGCAAGTTTATTGAGCTAAAGTTGCATTAATGCAGGAGCATCACCAAAAGAGGTTTCTGCTCCAAAGGTTGAGTTGGGAGAGGAGCTTATATGGCTGCTTGAGACAAGTGGGTTAATGACGGGGTGAGGATTTTAATTTATGCTTCTCAGATTCCAAAGAGCATGGTTTTATGCACTAACAATATGATCTCTTATAATCTCAAATTTCTTATATTGGAAATTTCTCTCTATCTCCAGTGACAAAACTGTAGACGGAATGTAGTAAATGATAATTAAGGCTTTGTTGGATAACAATGAAATAATTAATTATGAGCACCGAATGGATCTGGTGATTCTACAGAAACCCAAATGTCTATAAACAAGTTTATTCATACAGTAAGATGGTGAGAAATAAATACATCCATATTGTAGATGTTTTTGAATGGCATGGTCAGGAGCTCATGCATTTTGGTGTAGAAAATGGAGGGATTGGATATTTTTTACTGTCAGCATATCTTCAAAAAAATTAAAAAAGAAACTTCAGGCAGAGGAGGAACCAGTTACAGGATGGAAATGGCATTAAAGTTGGAAAGACAAGAAAGGAAAAGAATAGATGAGTGGCCTGGGAGGGTGAGAATCAGAGTAAATATTTGGAAAGCTGAAGAGAGCGAGAAAGAAGGAAATAGAACAGCCTACTGTATCTGTTGGAGCCAGAGAATACAATTAAGAAAAACTGAAATTTGAACAAAGAAGAAAGAAAAGGTGGGGGAGTTCTTTAGCTGAATAGAATGGGGTACTGACATTCCTAGCAAAGAGCCATCACAAACACAAAGAGATGGGGGTGTAAATCATTGTCAAATGGTCTAGATCACAAGAGTGTCAGTAGCTGAGTGTGAACAGGTGACAGAATACAAATAGTGATCCACATTGAATTTCCTGAGAATGCCATTGGACTTGATCCAGATGGTAACAGGGAAACTCTGAATGGTTTTAAACATGGAGAAACATGATCATATCTGAAGTCATCAATCCAGGAATTGATGGTACTGCTAAGGAAAATAATTACGGTACACTTCTTATGTGCTAGACATGAGTACAGAAGTGATTTACCTATATTACTTTAATCCTCATAACAAATGAAGTAGGTACTGTTGTTATCACCAATTTTCAGATAAGGAAACTGAGGCACAGGAAGATTAAGTAACTTGACCAAGCTTACACAGTTAGTAAATGAGAGAGTCTGATTCAAACCCAGCAGTATGGGTTCAGTTCTCCAAACTACTGTACTGTACAATACAGCCTCTCCAGAGAATAGCAGCAGAACATACAATATGTCTGGAGACATACACCTCTGTTACATACAACTTTGATCATGAAGTCATCACTTATTTTATATTCAAACCATGGAAAAGTTTGTAAAGATGTTTGAAAAGTATAGTGGTCTGCATGATTTGTTTTACTCTTTCAAGAAAATATGGGATTGTTTTGTTTTGTTTCCTGAATTGATTTATGATCAAGTTTCCTTATCGTCTTATCTCAGTAGTCATTTTTTTTCCTGATTTACCCTACAGTCAGTGCCTTTGATTTTTTTTTTTTTTTGATTTTTTTTTTTTATTATGGGTAAAAATCAAAATTCTCACAATACATACAAACATTTGCAAAATGATATATAAATACTTTAGTTAGTTGCTATAACATAGATTAAAAGGTTTAAACAGGGAAGTGGATGTGGCTCAAGCGATTGGGCTCCCGTCTATCATGTTGAAGGCCCCAGGTTCAATTTCCGGGGCCTCCTGGTGAAGGCAAGTCAAGCAACCACAGGGAGAACTGGCCCACATGGAGAGCTGGCCCTCACAGAGATCTGGCGCAACAAGATGACGCAACAAAAAAGAGGCACAGAGGAAAAAGACAATGAGAGACACAACAAACCAGGGAGCTGAGGTGGCTCAAGTGATTGAGTGTCTCTCTCCCACGTTGGAAGGTTGCAGGATTGATTCCCAGTGCCTCCTAAAGAGAAGACGAGAAGAGAAGACAAGCAGACACAGAAGAATGCATAGCGAATGGACACAGAGAGCAGACAGGGAGCGCAAGTGGCGGGGGTGAGGAGGAATAAATAAAAAATAAATCTTAAAAAAAAAGGTTTAAACAGTTGAGCTGAGATACTTAAATTAGTTTATATATACCTGTAAGAACTTTTAGCTTTAAATCAGCAATTTGAAACTTCTGTTAAAAATCCAATTCAACAAATATTTAAGAAAATGTTATTATATACCAGCAGAGAGATGGGTAGTCACTAAGGAAAAAGGATATGGTTTGAGACATGATTGGAATGCTCAAGGAGCTTCCAAATCTAGCAAAAAAGAAAAGAAGTACATAAATAACTATAGCGCAAGATAAAATAGAGTAAATGTCAAACCTAAAGTGTAAACAAATGCTGAGAAGGAAGTGATTGGTTTTGACTGAAGAAATCAGAGAAACTTGCTTGTAGACTTTAACCTGAGCCTTGAAAGATAAACAGGGTTTCAACAGCTAGGAATTACAGGAAGGAAAGTCCAAGCTGCAATAACAGTTCAGCACATACAGAGAAGTGAAAATGTAGTTCATGTTCAGGAAAAAGCAAGTAGAGATGGTTTGAGACTGAAAATATACCATAAAACCAGGTCAGAGAAGACATTCAGTCTCACGCTAAAAGCTTTCAATGCATGCCAACCAAAGACCCCCAGGGAGGGACACACCTGTCATTGAACAAGTTGGATTATTACTTGTTGCAGTGAAGAACACACATCTTGGAGAATCGCAGTGGGTCTTCTCAGTAGGAGGGCGTTAAAAAGAACCTACTCAGGTAACAGATTTAGCTCAAGTGGTTTGAGCATCTGCTTCCCACGTACAAAGTCCTGGGTTCAATCCCTGGTACATCCTAAAAAACAAACAAATGAACAAACAAACAAAAACTATTACAAGAATTGGGCTTTGGTTGGAGAGTGGGATTTGCACTAAAGTGGATACTGTCAAAAAAGTAGAGGCAAGTCTATGACTGGGTATTTCAATAAATCTATATAGAGGAGACAAGAAGGAAGGTAAGACTGTAATTGATAAAGCAGTAGCAGTTGCTCATTTTGGACAAGAGAGTGAGTGTTTGAATTTTTTTGGGGGTGGTACAGTGACCTTATTTCAGTCATACTTAGACAAAATTATGAAGTTCCTTCACTTTGTCTCATTTTATTATGATGTCAAAGTAACCTTGTCTGAGGTTGGATTCTGTGGAATTGTTTGTGCATAATAGGAGAACACCATGGACTAGCTGTGAGTGCCAGGCCAGCTTCTGAATGTTGAGGTGCTCTTTTTTTTTTTTTCCCCCTCAAGACTCATGACAGCATTCTGTAGTTAGCAGGAGTTACAGAAGACTTTTGACCCAAGGATTGATTCCTTCCAACCACATTTTATATGCAGAGTATGGAGAGAATAAGGGTAGGGAGAGCACTCGCAATAATCTTGAAATGAAATAAAGAGGGACTAGACTGAATGTACAGCAGGATCCTTGGAGTCCAGTGGGATGTACAAGGCCTTGGACTCAGAAGTGGGTTGGTGTATTAGTGAGCCAAAGGAGTTCTGATGCAAAGTACCAGAAATCTGTTGGTTTTTGTAAAGGGTATTTATTTGGGGTAAAAGCTTACAGTTACAAGACCCTAAAGAGTCCAACTCAAGGTTGATTTCTTACGAGAATCAGTTGCCACGTGTTGAAGCAAGATGATTGCTGATCTCTGTGAAGGTTCAGCCTTCCTCTCTCTCAGCTCCAGGCTGGCATAGGGCTTCTTTGTTTTTGAGCTTTCTCAGCGCTGCAAACTATCAGGCAAATGGCTCATCTTTCTTCCTTGGGCTACAGGATCAACGTTCTCTCCTCTGCCTTGTCTCTAGAGCTCTCTTCCTTCCTCTCATGTATCTTCTTCTGAGTGACTTCTTGAGTGAGTGTCTGTTTATATAGCCCACCAAGGGGGTGGGGACTCGACCCTGAGTTACACCCTACTGAATCAAAGCCCTTAATCTTAATTTAATCAATGACATCACAGCTGAATCCAATACAATCAGAGGGGATCACACCCAGAGGAACAAATTTACAAACATAATCCTTCTCTTTTTGGGGGTTCATAAATGATATCAAGCTGCCACAGGTGGCAAGAAGAAAAGAGGTGTGAGGTATACAACTTCACAATTTTGCCAAGAACTGGCACTCCCACACACTTAATCTCTTAAAAAATTTTCTGCCAATATTAGGAGCTGCTGATCATGGGTCATTTTCAATTCATCTTTCTATGCTATGTTCCTTCAGAGAATCACTTCTGAAGCAATAGAAATACTTTGTTTTATAGATTCTCAACCTCACAGAAGCAGAACATACTTTGGGGAAACTCTAATAACCTTAGTTTTCCTAAGAGCTGAGTGGAACGAAGGCATCTTTCCCATCTAATAGATTTTCAGATGAGAGCCATTGTTTTCAGATCTTAACAGGTTCGCCATAGGCATAGTTTTTATTTATTTAAAAGTTTTAATTCACAACTTTTGATCCACTCAGCACTTCAATTCTAGGTCATTTACATTCATTCATTCATTCATTCCCTGGTCTGATGGATGGAGAAGAAATGACCCCTCAGGAACACACATGTGGTCATACATAGTATGGGTTAAGGGAGTAAGAGTGGCTTCCTTAAGCCATATCACATGTCCTACTTTGTAGTTGACTCTCAGGTATGCTTGCATATAAATGAATAGCAGGCCTATACACATGGATAAAGGTTGTCTTTTGGAGTGGTTAACTGCTCAGGAATGGATGGGATGGAGGAAAATGTTGAGATCTAAATCATAACAGGCCAAAAAGAATGGCCCTGGTCTAGTGATTCTCAAATGTTTGCCTGCATATGAGTCATCTGACTGTCTTGTTAAAGGGTAGATTCTGATTTGGTAGGTGCGATACGGCTGAGGTTCGGCTTTCCTAACAAGTTACTAAGAGATGCTGTTGCCACTGTTCTGGGAACTTTACTTTGCAGAGCAAGGCTCAGTCTGTCTTTGCACATAATTTGTTGACTGATACTCTGCAAGCTCTCATTCAATTTCCCTTAAGGTTCTGTATTTTCTTTTTTTTCTCATTTGCTCTACCTTCATCGAATATATATAGTCTCTTTTTGTTCCTTTCTTTGATGCTTGCCCCTGTTTCTTGGCTCCAACAGAGCCAAATATTCACAAAATTCTTAGTGAATTCATTTACTTTTATATTTCATTTAAAACACAAGCCTAAATTTTAAAAATTAGACAAGGTAGGTGCAATGTTCAAGGGATATTGATTCATTTCTCTTTTGCTCATGTTTGTTGTGCATTACATTTCACATATCCAAATGCATTTTGAGTAACTGAAAGGAAATAGTGGACAAGTAGGCCCTTTTTGGGGTTCATCAAAGCCTGGAAACCAAGTCCATTCATGAAGCCGATTCTTAATTATATTGCTACATATTATCTTGATTATATTGATTGCGTTTAACCCATAGCCTCATTATTCACCCAGTTAAATGTGCCATTTTAGCAAGAGTTTAATTTTGTACCTCCAAAATGAAATAATGAAATCTATGAGCGTAAGAGAGAGAAAAAGCTGTGAAGAGCCTTTCTCTAGGAGTATCTCAGCAGCATTTTTCTATTTGACTTGAAGCTTGGTGCTAAAGGTTTTTGCTGTTGTTTGTAAACTGAGTAATATGTGAAGTATATCATAGATCTTTGCATTTAAAGACTACACTCTGTGGCATTTTTTACAAATCAAATAATAGTTACTCTAGATGGTGTTTTCCTATTTAAAGAGCTCTTGAATATTATACTTTTTACCTCATCAACTCTAGAAAAATGTAGGTCAGGCCTTACTGTTGTTTTTATTGTATAAAAAACTGTAGCTCAATACTATAGTGAATGCTTCAGGGGAATATACTGAGTGGGGAAGTCAGCAATAACCTACCAGTGTCCTAATACATCCCAGTCTTTGCCCATTCCATTTCACAGAATGTTGCTTTGTAATATAGCTATTGGGTAAATTCAGATGTTCCTATATATTTCCTTAAAAAGTATTTACAGCTATAATATATTAAGGTAGTCTGAAATTGGAGATGGATTACATAATAATATGAACTGTCACAGGGACAAATATATATATATATACTTTATATATATATATATATACCTTAAAATATATACTTAAAGTTAAATAATACCTTAAAGTATGTTTGCATACAACTGAGGTTCAATACTAATATTAACACAATAAAATATATCATGTAAATTTGTTAACCAATGGGTCATTTGCTTTCCTTGGGTAGAGATTTTTCACATAGCTTTCTTTTATGTCTTGGGAACCTGGTGGAATTGATTTGTTCCTCCAGGGAGTTACTGTGGCTGCAGAGGTGAGATGAAGTGGTTTGAGATGATGAAGTTACAATATTATTTCAGACTACTTCATTTCTTCCTCATATTTCCCTCTGAGTCTTCTGATGGTAAATGAATTCTTTATGAACTATTTGCCAAATACTCAAATGAAAAGCAAAAGCAAAAACAAAAACACGAGCCTTGTTTCTCAGCCCCATCTGATTCGTATGGGCAGATGCTAGGCGGTAGCTATCTTGGGCTTAAATGTCGATCTGAGGTTTGTTTTTGTGCAAAGATTCAGGTAACGAATAAAAGTTGACTTTGAAGGCAAAAAGCTGTATCTCATATCCATGCAACTCTTTCTTAATCAAATGTGTTTTTCTGGGTTTTGGGTTTTTTTTTTTTTTTTTTTTTTTTTTTTTGGAAAAAGGCACTGACCCTGTAGCAATCACTTCAGAAATGTCTATGTCATTAAAATAATGTTTCCTGAAGACAATATTATGAAAGGAGCTGTTCACATAGTTTCTGTTCAGTATGAAGACACTTATGTCTTGCCCTTCCCCTTAGGAGTCTGGAATTATAAGGCAGTGTGTGATGCACATCCAGCACCATCTATGATTAAAGCACATAGACATGTGACACTTAAGTATGTATGCTTTATATGTTTTATAACTTTTTCTCCCATGAAGCAGTAGACTGAATCACTTTGCAAGCTAATTTTCATGTCTTAATGAGTTTGTTTCCCTGCCTCAAGAACTGTGTCCCTTTGCAGTTTAGCAAGGACAAGCTTATCCATGGCTGAGGGAGCAAAGCCACGAAGCAGTCACAGTCACTAAGAAGGCAGTGGGCCCACTGACTGTGAAGATAATTGAAGCCATATTTGATTAGCATTTCAGAAGCTAAACTCCATTGCAGTTTAAAATGGTTTCTAGACAGTTGCCTACTAGTTCAAGGGCATGCCTGAAAAGTGAGTTCATGTGGAAAGCAGCTTTGGAGCATTGCTGTAATTTTTAGACACCTACGATGAAAATGGTCAAGGTATAGAAAGCTCTGAGGTTGCTATTTCCAGCTTGCTAGGTTTACCTGTATCCTCAAACTGGGGGTGCCTCAGCACTACCCACGAGCAAGAGGTCTCAAAACAAGTAGCAGTTTAATTCAAATGAAGGGACCAAGAAATGTTACCCCAATGGTTGGTAAAAGCTATAGCAAGAGTGTCTATTTCACTTTGGAAACAGTCTTCCCATTTAAGTAGGGGAGTGTGGAGGTGATTAGCAAAGGGAGACCATGTTATCTAACTCTATTCTTCCTGCTTGTCTGCCTCTCTCCTCCAGGTCTAAATCAATCTGAATCCTGTACATGTTTTCATACTCATGCCAAATTCTACATAGGTGAGAAACCTAATTGCCACTTTTAATACTGATTTCCTCCAACCTCTAAACTTCCATAGCAGTTATAATTTATACCACCCTTCGGTTACTTCTAATATGTCTGCTTGTCTTCTGGGCTGTGCACATTCACACACATATACATGCATACATTCACTTTCAGTGCATTTTAAACTGTTTAACTGAGCCCCCTCAGGGGCCATAGGGGCATAGTTAAGTCTATTTCTGTTTAACTTATTGGACTCCCTTATAACCTTTTATTTGGAAAAAAAAGTTCTGCAGCTAATAGAATTATGAAAACCACTGAAGCATCTCATTTCCTCATTTTCAGTTTCTTGCCAGAATAAATTATATCATAAACATTTTTCTACTGCCAATCCTTCCCCAGTACCTTATGCAGTGTTGGTGCTCTATAACTATTCACAGACTTATTAATTCACTTCAAGGTCAGGCCTGGCTAGATTTTCCATGTTATAGAGAGATTGGGTCTGACATCGTCTGCCTCCCTAATGAATAGAGTAAAATATTTAGTTCTGCGGGGATGCACTCCATGCTAAAAACTGAGCAATAACACATAGTTCAGCTTTGCTTTTATTTGCTTCTTCAAAAAGTTGGAAGAGGGCCTATCTTCTAACAAGTCCATTGTACTTCAGTAAAAAGAACTTTAGACCTGAGAAATTACCAGATTAATCTCCAATTACTCACTCTTAACTGTTAGTCTTTGGGGGTCAAGACCTAGGCAGACAGCAATGAATGTATTGATCTAAAATTTATATTAATAGGTAGGTAAAAATCTAGCAGTATAGCAGTTGGCCAAGCAACTTTTCATAACTTCTAGGGCAATGGATGGAGCCTTTAGACAACGGGGTATCCAGGTATGAATGTGACACCACGGAGGTGGAGTTCAGGAGTCAGGAGTCATCTGCCACTTTGCTGCCACCTTCTTTCACCTCTGTTGGAGCAGGACAGCACCCAGGTTTCCTGCTGCTAAAGAGACATTCAGGAGTGCTCGATCAATCATCCTGCCTAAGTAGAGAGCATTGACAACTGTATGTTGGTGGTGGGATGAATCAAAAAGAAAAAAATAAATAAAATAAATAGAAAAAAGTCAGAAGAGTATAAAATTTTTTACAGATGAATCTAAAAAAAAAAGTTTTCAATCTGTGGACATACAGCAGGTGAAGGTAGGAGATAGACATCTGAGATGATGACTAACTCCTCAAAGTGACACAGAGTGCTATTGACACTTTATAGATTATTAAATAATAAAGCAACATGGGCCAGGAAATATAGGGTGGTTGCAAAGTAAATTATCAACACAACATCCCAAGATATAATTCTTGTTTTCTCTTGACTCATTCATTAGAAATGATTTAGGAATAGCCTAGGTGATGTCTATTTTTTTCCTGGGTATCTTTTGCGAGCAT
Organism: Tolypeutes matacus; assembly: GCA_026826555.1. NCBI lineage: Eukaryota > Metazoa > Chordata > Mammalia > Cingulata > Chlamyphoridae > Tolypeutes > Tolypeutes matacus. The sequence goes on from JAKSZT010054334.1 coordinate 3,070,785, forward strand.
CATTTGCCATCATGTAATATGACTGGATTTACATAAAGACACTTATTCCCTTTAATGGCCATAATGCAGACACGTGGCTGTTGCCTGGTGAGCATCAGTACCTGGTGGAGATGGGAAGGCTCGCTGTTTAGTCTCTACCCCAGGTTAGGCAGCTGAGAGGGAATATGCATATTTCTATATGCAGCCATGGTTTTTTAAAATAGAACTATGCTTTTTTCTTTATTAAAATAAAAACAAAACCAATTACCCATTCATTATAAAGGATAGATTTCAATGACATTTTAAAGGGTCAGTGTTATAAAACATGCAAATAACGAAGTAAAATGCTGACTGTTTTGGTAACTTCTAAACCATTACCAACCAAACAACTTTGCAGTGATTACACTGCATGTGTTAATTAAGATACTTCTATCTACTCCATGGGGGACCTTATCTTTGGCTGCATTCTTCTAATCTCCCAGGACTGAAATTCTGGCAGACACCATGTGACTTCTGTCTGTTCCAGGAAGCCTAAATCTTCTTTGATATGACAGTGAAAAAATAAAATAAAAACAGCGAGCACTTCATGGAGGCAGGTATGCCACTTGACATGGCACCATTTACTATCTATGGAAATAACCATGGAGAAGCTATGTCATTTCACCATTCCAATTTATTATTTTTATACCACAGACTAGACAATCAAGGGCAAATTTATTTTTTTACTTGATATTTTTATTCTTTCAGATGATGGTGGCAGAAAAGAAATGAGAATAACAAGAAATGATAGGAGATAAGTTATGAGGACAGGAGGAGTGCCCGAGGAAGAGGAAGGATTAAAAAAAGCCTGCTTTCAAAATCTAACTTTAGAGCATAAAAAAATAAGGGAAACACCTGATGATCATATGGCATGGCAAACAAACCAAAAATCATTGAATTTGTAGTGAAAAATTTGGAAGCCTGTCCCAGCTCTAGTACCCAGTCTTGTGAGATAATGGACAAGTTATCCTCTCCTCTGTAATTTTCTCATTTATTGAGTGTAATAATAATACATAACTCAGAAACTTGTTTTAAGGCTTAAATGAGAGAATATGCATAAAATAGCCTCTAATGTTTAATATTAAAAGCACCAAATAAATGTTGATTGGATTTAATTAAATAAATTGTATCAAATTTATGAAACACGTGTCAAACAAAATACAGTAGTTTTATTAATATAATTGGAAAACTCTGATGTAAACAGGAGACTTGATATATTATTAACTGTTGTCAAATATTTGATAAAAGGATTCCAAGAAATTTAATTTGACATTATTTTTTCTTGAGATATTGAAAATTTTTAGGAAAGAAGGAAAAGGTCTAGAATTGCTGAGTTATTAATGTTATTAAAACAATAATGATAATGCATTATGATTATGATGCATTTACTATGCTGCTAGGAGAACATGGTCACATAATTATCAGTTGAGTGACAGTTTAGAATTCTTGTTAAATTCTTATTTGAGGAGGATCTCAAATTGTATAATGATGAAATCTGAAGCCTTGAAACTGACTCATTTGAGAACCAACAAATTTGAATATTCATAAATGATGAGTAAATATTCAAATATATGTCTTTTAAAGGAATAGGAGAAATTAATCTTGGGAAATATGTCAACGAGTCTAATACTTCTACCTTGTTTCCTAATGTTTTCAAGCTCTTACAATCCATTTAATACATAAGAACTGTGATTTACTTATTAATTTAATTTCTAAAATGGTCTGATTTACAGGTTATAATTGGGTACTGGGAAAACAGAAAATGAATTAGATTCTTTCTTTTCCTATTTCCACTGACCTGGCCTATGTTTAGACTGTTTTCACTATCCTCTTATACTGTAAAGCCTTTTAACTTCCACCCTGTATTGCTAATAATACCTCTTTTACTAGTTCTAACACAGCAGATCAGATTAACTAATTTTTTGGTCATAAACCGAAGGCAACTTTGCATTTGTTTCCTAATGAAGAACAATGATGATAGCCTGAACTATAAGGTCTTCTGTGATATGACCTCAAATAGCCCTCTATTCCATTACAATCCCTTTGTAGCACATATTTCAAGTATATTTCCGAATCTCTGTCGTTGCTCTAGCTATTCTCTTAATTTAGAATTCGTGCTCTTCACTCCTACTTGAACTCAATGCATATCCTTAATTTTCATTTATTTATTTTTGTAAGAGGTACCAGGGATTGAACCCTGGACCTTGTACATGGGAAGCAGGCACTCAAACCACTGAGCTACACCCGCTTCCCTCAATATATATGCTTTATATCCTGAAAACCTACTTAACCTTCAAAGCAAAGCACAACCCTTTTTCTCTTCTTTAAAGACTAGGTGACCATTTCAGTCAGTGATAATGCCTTTCTCTTCCTGCTCTCATGCCAATTTTGTTTTGGCTATTTAGACCACCATTTTCTTTTTAACCACATATGTGCTCTGCCTTTAGCTTGAAAACTTATAGGCAAGAACCATGTCTGGTTAATAAAATAATTGATCATGTTTTTAAAGTTAAATCGGACATTCAAATGCAAAATCTGCTGAGAGCAAAGACATTGCTTAACTGGCTTTTCTTTTTGAACTAAAAGGTATTTTGAAGTTGTGACTGCATAAAAAGATAACTACAAAAGTCTAGATTAGGTGATCCTAAATTGCTTGAGATTATTTAATTAACAGTTGCTCAAATTTTAGTTGCACATTTCTCCAGGCACTCACTGTACATGCAGTGTTTAGAGACAGGAGATTAAAAGATAGTAAAAGGCATAGTTCTACCTCTAAGGACTTCACTAACTAATGGAGAAGATTAAAATGACACAACTCAACAAATACAGCACTCCTGTCCTTTGCGGTTGAGTTAAGCTCCTTTAAGTGTTGCTAATGTTGCTACCTTATATTTTTATTCACACCTGCAGATACCTAAGTATGTTAGCTAGTGCGCATTCACCTGCAAGCAGCCAAATACCTAACTACTCATAACATAACTCATAAATATATGTATTTTTAAAATCCAGACTGTCAGGAGTGGGGCTAAAGTGGGCTTGTACACCATCCCATTATTCACTTAGAAATGCACGCTTTTCCCATTCTTATTGGCCACCCTCACTGCCGCAAGATGATTTCTAAAACACCAGGTATCTCTTATTTATACCGACATTCCAAATAGAAAAGAAGGTGCCAGGCAGAAACAGATTGTCATTTTATCATCCCCCTTTCTACTTCCCCCAAGACTACCCTTCATATCTTTTTGGTCAGGAACTGAGTCCCATGGCTGCACATATCTGTAAAAAAAAACTGGGAAAATTAATTTCTAGAAAAGGGATGTGAGCTAGCCATAAGGCATAGAGCAACTGTGTTTCATTCCCTAGGGTTCAGCTAATTGCCACAATGAACAAAATCAAGGTTCTCTTAGAAGTGGGTGGAATGCTTTTCAGTGAAAACTTGGTGTCTTTTAGACCGAACAATTCAAAATCTTTTACTAACTCTCCTTTAGATCCTTTAGGGAAGTGCTTGCATTCTTTTAAATTCCCCTGCTCCAGTAAGTAAAGGGCATGCATTTTGAAACTCCAATGTGCCTTTACTGAACTTCTTTTCTGGTTACTTTTCAGCACTTCTCAAATTAATATTATCTGTAAGTGGTATTCATTTGCTAAATAGTATCCCAGTGGCCCAAAAGAGATCCTAGCTCAGTCCCTCAGGTTTCTGCAGGCCCACAGAATGAGCAGCAGTGCCAGGCACTTGGCAAGAATATTAAAGAAACTCTGTAGATAGACAGGATTGCCCAGCAGTAATCATCAGAACTGTGTCATCGTCGACATGTACCACAAAGACTCATTAGGTAATGATTACATTAGGGACTAGGACAGAGGTTGGGGTTTTTACTAGGAAAATTTCCTGAAAAAAAAAATGTTAAAACATCTCATCAATTTATTACCAGAATCCATTATCCTCAATGCAAGTTCAGTCTTATTAAATTTGTAAATTATTTCATCAAAGTTTTCAGTGAGCAGTGTCCACATGCCGTATCACACAGGAGAAACCGAGGCACAGAAATACGAATCTAAATATAACATACTGAAACCACCAGTGAAAATTTTTAGGAACCATGCTATGGTCTTGTAATTCATCACATAATTCCTCTTACCCCTTCTCCCTAGCACACAAATGGAAAAGAGAATGGAAATCAATCCTCTCTCTCTTACATGCCTTCAAATTTTGCAAATGAGACCAATTCTGAAATTGGATGTACTCTACAGAATACTGAGGTCAAAATAAATTGTCGCAAATTTGGAGTACAATCATATTTGTATTTCAAAATTTTAGAGCAAATTTGAGATGGTTGGTATATGACTTAATCTAGTAATGTTTGGTGATTGTTTTGACTTTTGAAACTTGTGCAAATGTAAACATTCTGTGCCAGAATTTCTTTAAAAAAAATAAAACCCCGCTAACTCTGCTTCTTTGTCATTCTTAACGAGACGTGAGCGTTGGGAACTCATTTAATATTATTGCTAATGAGCTTATTTTAATATCTGTGTTTATGATAAAGCTGACTTCATTAAGGAAGTTGAGAAGTCTGCCCTTTCATAGTGGAAATGTTGTGAAGCTGTATCAAGCACATCTGTTCTCCCCTCTCTCTGTCTCTCACAGTAGTTTCTATAGAATTGCTTAACAACATAATTCACAATGTGCATTTGGCCTGCTATATATTTAGCACTGAAACCCGAGATAATTTCAAATTCATTTTGATGATAAATAAATTAACTACCACTCTTAAAAAGTGGACTTCAACAGTAATATATCCTATGTCCCGTCAAAGATGTGATCACCTGTCTTTGCCTGATCTTCAATTTTACCATACATCATTGTTAAAATTTTGCATATTTAGAGCAACTCTGAGTTGTCTAAAGGGAAAACCGTATTGGAAATGATGCAAATGATTTACTTCGACACCGCTGTCTCCCAACAAAGATTTCCTTTCTATAAAAAGTGAAGATTTAAAGTTTTATTTGAATGAATAAACTTTAATATCCCTGGAAGAAGCCCCATTTTAAAAGGTCTTTATTTCACTATCAAATTACCAGAGTATTGCCTTTTGCATATTACTTTTATTATTGGAGACAAATCATTTTAAAGGAAGATTTATTTCAGAGCTGCTTTATCAGAGAATCCAGACCTTAAGTGAATTAAAAAACTCAGGGCACTAAAGAGTTCTTCCTCTAGATATACTATATTTTATAGAAACCTCACTAGATTTAATATAGTAATTTATTTGTAAAATTTAACTCTCTGGCTAATATACTAGTATTTTAAATATATTGCAAACATGGTATGTTGACACGATAAGCTATTAATTCCTATTTCTAAAATTGTACAGCAATTTTGCTTTTCAGGGCAATGAATAGAATTCAAAATAGAACAAACACTCTTTGTGATGTTAATTACTTGTTTTGAGAACATATAACTTGAAAACACATAAATTAAAATGTAAATTAATTATTAAAAATACAAGACTCATTACAAGTGACCATTTTGAATTTGAGAGACTCTAAGAATGACCAAATCCATCAGCAGTTCCTAATCATACTCATATACTTTCCATTTGGCACCCTCAGCAGTCATAGACAATCATTCACAGCCCAAAGGAATGAAAAGCTAAAAAAAAAATAAAAATAAAAACCCCGTAAAACAAAACAAAAACCCTCTCTACCTCCAAGAGGCAGCTGTGGTATGGTAAAAAGTATATTAATTCTTCAATTTATTCAATAAACATTGACTGTATGACTAGCTTGGGATGAGCATGGCATTTGGGGATTATGGAAAGCTTCTTCTGAGGGAGGGAGGACTTTGAAATGGAGTAAATGCCAATGGTAGTTGCTTGAAGTGACATGGGGAGAATGGGGCAGGGATGGGATCCTGAATGTTAATAGAGGAATGCTAGGGAGACCAAAAACAGTACACACACTTTCCTTAGGGGATGGAAATGATTCTTTTTAAGAACATGGTATACGTCAGAAACTGTGAGGGGATCTTTGCCTTACCTCATTTAATTCTGAGGAAAATCATATAGGATAGAAATCCCTTTTTCTTGTAGATGAAGATAACTGGGAGTTTAAGGACTCAAGCCCCTTTGCTTCCAAAGCCCCTGCCCTTTCTTGGCACTGTGGGTGTGGGGCTGGATAATCCTTTGTTGTGGACCGTATTGAGCATTGCGGCATGTTAAGCAGCATCTCTGGCCTCTGGGCACTAGATGGCAGGGACGACGCCCTCCCCCAAGTTGTGACAATCAAACATGTCTCCAGACTTTGCCAAATGTCCCCTGGTAGAGGGCGGAGGGGGCATCATCCACAGTTCAGTCTATACTCATGTTTCTTTCACTATGCTGCTCTAATTTTCTACCTCCAGGCAATTCACTATCTAGTAGATGGCAACGACGTATGTAATTGAGTCTAAAACAGTAAAGTATTGTACTGTCAGTCAACATAGAACCCAAAAGGGTAAATCCTAGCAGTTTTAAGAGCACAGGCTTTCCAGCAAGATTGCCTGGACTGAAGATTCACACCCAATAATTACTAGCTGTTATCCATAGTCTAGTTTTTAGTTTTCTGTGCCTCAGTTTCTCATCTATAAAATGGGAATCATAATAATATCTACTTGGCACAAAGTGAACACTTACTTTTTCCTACCCTGACTCTAGCAAGCTGAGCGCTCTTGCTGAACATAGTAGAAGTTGGAGGGAGGAAGCATTCTATTTTGAGCCTATTGCTTGGTTTTCATTAGCTCTGTAGGTTGATTTCCATTATGCTTGCCGTGAGGGCTGAAACGTATGGTTCTGGCCTCATTAAGGAGAGAATAGCTGTTTAATATGGATATTTTCTAGATGAAGAGTAAACAAATAGCACCCTACCGGATTATAGAAGTCTGGCAAAGGCTTTTAGCACTAGTCTATCCCAGGAGAGTCACAGAAATGCAGGCATAAGTGGAGGAGCTCTTGGTGATTGTCTACTTAGGTAATTTAGGTCAGTTTAGGTACTACCTTTACAGACAGGAAGTGATCAAGATCCAGGGAAGCCCTAGGTACCCAGGGCTGCTCAGCCGGTTTGTGGGAATTCAGGCTGAGCCTAGGTCACTTGATTGTCGGTTCTGAGCGTTTCTTAAGCCAATTGCCAACATTTTCTAGATCTTTTGTAGATGTATAAGATATACTGGTAACTGATGATTGGACATTCTGCAGCTAATATAGATTTTCCATTAATAAAAAAACAAAAAGCAACTGAGTACTGTATTTTAAGTATAACTGTTTCTTTCTTGATAATCTTTGGGTGATCAAGAATCGTATTGATATTTTTTGTAAGATTCACTTTATTATTTTTCCAGAATAGTTACCTATGTTACTGATTCTTGCTCTAGTTAAGGGAAAAAGAGCAGGCATTTTCTGAGATATTAGACAAGCTTTTTCCTAGTTACTCTATGGTGATAATTAGAGTAACAGTGTCCACTGCTGGCAAATCAGATAATTGCACCATATTTTTCAGTTACTGTATGTTAAGAAAGACATTTTTCCCTTCACCAGGTACATTTTTAGGTACGGGTTTTAAAAGCATATACCCTCAAAGGATATCATTATGGTTAAAGAATCAGTTTATATTAGGTAATAATCAACTAGTATTTTACAAGTGATCAGTTTGCCTCTATAAATCTAAGAATGCATAGTAATAATATTTACTATTTTAAATATGCAATATATTAAGAAAGTAGAAAATAATATAATTTTACACAAAGAAGTTTGTATTACTATTGTCAAGTAAGAAAAATATTTATTTTGGAGGGATGACACTAAATTTTTTTGATAATTAAAAAAAAAAAATTCACCAAAACTATCTTTGTTTATTCTTTTCAGTACATTCATCATAAGTTGAAGAGAAAAAGATATTGGAACATGATTTTTTTTTCTTATTTTATTCAAAATATTTTAGGATATTTAAATTTGTTAAGTCTTTGAATCACTTTTTTTTTTTGTAATCTGAGAATTTAATTTATTCTACTGTACAGCTGGACAAAAACCTAACTAGAAATGACTTCTTTTCCAAGATTCCTTTGTGCTTGACAAAGGCTTCCTGAAATTCAGTTCCTGAAACAAGCAGCAGAGGGCCCAGCAACTTTTAACTATTCCAATCATTGAAGCTGAGAACAGTTTGCTTCTCTTTTACATATCTCCTTAAAATTTATATTTGTAATTGGTAAAAGCTATAGTTTCTTTGCTATAGTAAAAAAAAAAAAGCATTAAGATGTATGGATAAAATTATCATGTTAGTTTATTTTACGAAAATCAACAAACAGAGATTTATTTTAAGTATAGAAATCTGTGGATAGTTTAAATAACAAGTACAGAATTTCAATGTTGATTAGCTTTGAGATTGGGTAGTGACAGCTCTAACAGGGAGCATAACACCATGCTTGAAGACATACTGATAAGGATTGTTACATCATATGAAAATGTTGCCATCCTATCTCTGCTCTGTTTGTTCTTGCTTCTTGATGAATCCCATTATTGGAGATTTGTAGGGCCCTAGGCACCAGAACGGGGTAGACTGACAACATAAATCTCTCCATCTTTTTACTGCTTTCAGTTCAGTTAAGTTCAATTCAAATGAAGCTCTGCAGGTCTTTACTTCACCTGAGTGACCAAGTTTTGTCCCCTTGCTAAGTCTCCCTGAGGACTTTGGTTGTTCTTACCACATTCTGTTCCCATTTCTCTCTTCCCACATGCAAATTTTATTTGCAAGTTTTCATATGCATTCATTCATTCAACAAATATTTATTTGTTGCAGGAAACATAGCAGTGAACAAGACCTACAAGACCCCTGCTCTTGTGGAATTTACATTCTTATGGGAGGACTAAAGTCAACAAATAAAAAAGGACAAAAATCAAGAAAAGATACTATATTGAGAAGAGCAGAGTAAGAATATAGGATGAAGTCTAAAGAGTGCAGGTAGTTACTTTAGATTGGATGGGCAGGGAAGGCTTCTCTGAGGAGGTGATATTTAAATGGAAACCTGAATCATAGGAAAGAGCCAGCCATACCAAGTATTTCAGGTGAACAAAACAGTTTATTCAGAAGCCTTAAGCCAAATACAAGCGTTCCATGGTTGAGGAATAGAAATTAGGCCACTGTATCTCCCTGTACAGTTTTGCATTTCACCTTGCAAAGGGCAGGGAATATTTTTCTCATCTCTCACTGGGGAATTATGGCTCCGTTGAATGCCTGTGCCTCTCTTGCCCTTTCCTTAACCACTACCTCCCGACATATTTCCAGAGAGGTGGGAAGAGGTGACCTAATTTGTAAGACCTCCAAATTACTCTTTTGAATTGCTCTTCTGCACTTTATTTGATGTTTGAAACCCTGCCTAGTAAGTTGCCCCAATCTCTACGTTTCTTGCTAACCAATCCAAGCCTTAGCTAGAACCAGATACATGCTGCCTAGAAGACCTTTAATCAAGGGCATTTAATGCTAGTGCCCTATTTTGCAGGTCTAGAGAAGTTAAGTGACTTGGCCAAGATCATTTTGCCAACTTAAAGAAATTCCTGGGAAAGATGACCCAGGAATTCTTCATCCCATACCAGAGCTCTTTGAATCTGTATGCTAAAATATATCTCTCTACAAACTTCTATTTCTCTTACCCCACAACGTTTTGTTCATTTTTCTCTTGAATCTGGTGGTTATTTCACTTTGTGACCCTTCTATTCATACCATTTCCTTCCAAAGGATACCATTTCTTTGCCCCATTTCCAGTTAGTTGAAGCTTCTCATGTCCTTTGGTTCCAACAGTTTCTTTTTTTTAAAATAAACAATATTAATTACAGACAGTCTTCACAAATATCAAATCCTTCTGATAATGAGATCATTTCAAGTAGACAATGCAGTTACACGAAATAGTTTAGCATGTACAGTCTATGAATCAGGAGCAAGGGAGAAGAGAGAAGAATGTGTATCATCAGCGCAGGACTAGAAGACTTTTATAAAGCTTTATTACTTAAGATGCAAATTTCACTATGGCCAGTGATGCATTTTACTGTCGTGCATTAGCCCAACCTCCTGGGGCCTTGCTGGCCTGCATCTAGCTACCTCACTCGACCTTACTCAAGGTGGGGTACAAAGTACAGAAAGGATGAACTTTCATCTTGATATCCTAGCATGTGAGAAAAAAATAAAGAAGGGGACCAGATGTAGCTCAGTGGTTGAGCACCTGCTTTGCATATGTATGAGGTCCTGCGTTCAATCCCCCGTACCTCCAGAAAAAAAGAAATAAAATAAAGGAGGGAATGGAGTGAGATTATTTAGTAAACTGGCTACAGCTCCAAGCCATATTGTAACCATAATTCAAATGAGCATGTGTAAGATGCTGTTAATGACTTTAAAACTATTTCCAGGAGGCCATGCCACTGATACTCAAGAGAAAAAGAGGACAAGGCCAGAACACCCGTGAAATGCCCCAAAATGGTGTTGAATGATTGTTTTCCAGAAACTAGAAAGTATAACATGGGAAAAGTTAGAGAGATATATAGAACCTAAAACACCTCAGGATTTATTCATTCATCAAACATTCAATGTCCAGCCATGGCCTTACCAAGCTATTGTAATGGTGTAAAAGTGCTAGCCCCATTGAAGAGTTGCTTAAACTTGGCGTACTGACATTTCCAGCAAGATAATTCTTTGCTGCAAGGGCTGTCTTATGCATTCTAGGATATCTGGCACCAGATGCCAGAAGCAGCCCTCATTCCCAGTTGTGACAACTAAAACTGCTTCCCACCTTGCCACATGGCCCCGGGTGAGCAAAATTATCCCCTGGTCAAGAACCACTGCTCTATGGTGAAGGTATTCCCCTTTTATCAGAAAGATAATCCTTATTTATTATTTATGTCCTACTAATTCCAGAAAAGGATTCAAAAAGGCTTATGGCAAAGACACAGTTTGGTAGATTTGTTAATTTACAGACTAAAGATTAAATGAAATATAGTGATGAAGGATAGAAATCTACCAGAAATTTAAGCTGAGGATAGCAATTGTATTTTAAGAATACATTTAGCTTTGAGTTTCTGAGGAGCAAAATTTAAAAAGAAAATAAGTTATGTAATTCTAACTGACTGATTAAAAGGAAAAAAAAAAAGTTTTATATGAGTGAAATTTTCTTTTGACCCAGACTTTCTTGACAGGCACTTGCTATGATGGTATTTTAATAGCAATTTTATTAGGGACTAAATAAATGCTTGTCCTTTGCTCACATTTAATATCAATCTAAGTGATATGAGCTGAGGGAATAATTGTAAACATTAATTTCATGAAAATATTCTTCACTGGATAGTCATCATAATTAATTTTAACAGTGATTGAGTAAAGGGAATCATTCCTAACCAACACGTATGATGATCCTCTCTCTCTGTCAGTGAATGTTATTGTTGGGTAGTAAGCAAATGGCTGAAAGTAGTCTCTCCCTGCAAGGAGATGGTGCTCTATATGTACAAATGGATTTAATTCCAAACCAGGCTGCAAAGTAATAAATGAAAGCTTGAAGAGTTGCCTGTTCCTACAGCCACGTATGTCCACACAGCAGTACCTTGTTGGCAGAGCAGTTTAACACACTGGCCTTTGTGGCACCTCATCTGAAAGGCTGTATACAGCAATCTCTTGTCTACGCCGCATCACGGGTGTGACGTCTGGGTTTGTAGATTTCAGTGTTTTTGTCTTCTTTTTGACGGAATAGTGAATTAGTTTTCAATCAGCTTGCATCTTGATGTTTTTTAAATGAATTGTTCCAGTAAACTCATTATTCTCAATTAGTTCCTTTAATCCATACTGGACATAGATGCAAAGAGAGAATTTTATCTACAGGGACCGTGGTTTTCAAATCTTCTCAATGTCTTTCAGGGATGAGGCAAGCCTGGAGGTACTGTGACAAATTAAAAGTAGAGTTTACGTGCATTTCACAGAGACACAGAGTTGTGTTAAGCACTATCTTCATTCTGCTAGTATTTCAGGAACCCCTATCCCTGCCCCTTTTATCTGACCTCTTGAGCTGATTTACTCCTATGTGCTCACTAATCTTCCAGTCTGGAAAAATGAACATAAGTTTGTAAACATTCTTTTGTTGTTATCGATAAATCAAGACTTTGTAGCAACTGATTGACTCTTGTGTTCTGGACCTAGTCTCTTATTTGTTCAATTATTCATTTATTGTTCCAACAAATGTGGTTGATAATCTACTGCATGTGCTAGGTAATGGGAAGACAGTGTAGAACAAACAAATTAACCCACTTTCTTCTGGAAAACATGGGAAATACAACAGAAAAACTACAGGATGAGGAGGAATGCAGCAGTGCAGCTTAACTCCCTGAGGATGTATTTCTATCGCACATTTGGCATGGAGGACTTACATTCTGGATCTTTTGGATCAGACACTAATTAAAATATTTTATCCATGAACCTCTGAATCTGTTGCAATGTCCCCAAAATGTCAATATTTTGCTATGCAAAATAGCCTGCCTCTCACATTTAGAAGTGTGATACCAGGGACTGGTACCCCTGATTTAGGGTTTGGACACATCATGGTGGCTATTATTCCACATTGTGTGGGACTGTGGGGCATGGCCTGATGCATGGCTGTCAGGGTCTCTTGAGCCAATGTCAGGATTTGTGCATCCCTCAAAACTCAGGTCTTCTCAGTATATCACTGCTAGAAATATCCTTCTGAACAAATCCACGGTGAAGTTTTCATTTCTTTGCCACATAAATGCTTGTCATTTGCATGGGGTTGCTGGAATACCTTAAGAAGCAACTTTGATCTGGTCTCAAGAGACTACAAATTCACTTTCCTTACCTGGATCATGGAAAGGAAAAGATTTTCTTTATAAGATTGTTTCAGGCATGAGATACTGTATAGTAGGAGCCTGCTACTGCACCTGGCACTCAACAAGGATTAGTTCATGCATGATATTTGAGAGCATAGAAAAACCCTTCCACTGCCATCACCCAGTCTTCAAAATAGCCCCCACCACTGACTTGCCACGAGACCACCAACAACTTATTCTTTTGTGATTATACACTATGTAAAAAAATCTCTTAGCAAATAAAACATCTGATCTGAGTAAGAAAAAATAAGAAAACATCTAATGAGTTGTGTTATTAATTGGTCACAGTAGCCAGATGAAAACTTAGAAGTCCTGTTGGGAAAAAAGAAAATGTTCTGGGCAGAACGTCTCAATGCATTTAGTGTGTGTGTGTGTGTGTGTGTGTGTGTGTGTGGTGGGGGTGTCACGTGTTGGGGGAAGCACTCAGCAGTTCTGTTGGGAGAATGTGAGCTTTGCACCCTGGAGATGCTGCTCAGCACAGCCCTGGAGGCATACAATGGAGGGATCTGGTCTCAATCACAATTTGCCCCCCAAGCCTAGTTTTAGAAAGTAATGCGTTTCCTTATATAATTTCAACTTTAGCAGGAAATATTTTATTAGAATGTGTTCTTGGGAGTACTTGCCTTTTATTTTCTTTCCTTTGGCTTCAACTTACTGTTTCTATAGTTCCATAATCTCCTTTTTTATTTCTGTGGCCCTAACACAAAAGCTAGAACTGAATTTCCTTCTTTAGCAGTTTGGACGGTAGATCTACCCAGCTACCCAAAAGTCTGTGGCAAGAGAACATTATATTCCCCCCAACCTCCACTAACCATCAGAGGGTCATTATGTATAGCTAGCAGAAGGGGCAGTGTGTGGTGTTGGGTAGTATGGACTTCCAGAGAATCTTCACGGGCTGTAGTTTTATTCAGGGCTTCTGTTCGTTTGAGTTGATGCTTTTCCTATTATTTGTTTTCTTCTAATAGTACTTTGTTGAAGTATAATTAATAGGTATAAAAATGCACAAATCTTAGGTTTACAACTTGATGAATTTTTGCAAATGTATATGTCCTTATAGCCATTACCCAGATCAAGATAAATAATATCTCCAGGATCCCAGAGAGTTCTTTCTTGTCCTTTCCAGTCAATACCCCCTACTCCAGAGGCAAATACTCTTCAGACATCTATAGACATAGAATCATAATTTTCTCTTTTGTGTCTTGCTTCTTTCACTGATCAACAAATATTTTTGAGGTTTACTCTTGTTATTGTGCTACTGCGATGGTCTATTTTACTGCCAAGAAGTATTACAATGTATGGCTATATCACAGCTCATTTTTCCTTTTTCCTATTGAACATTTAGGCTGTTTACTTTTGTTGTGCTTTGAAGAACCAGCTGCCATCATATACCAACTGAGGCTTAGAGGATGCTTTTTGATTTTCCAAAAATAAATAAACCACTTTTATTTACCAAGTCAAGGCCCCTCCACCTTGTGGATTACTGACTTATTCAAGGTCTTCTTCCTTGCTTTGGTAGTGAATCAAATTAAAAGTCTAAAATTAACAAGTACTTTTAAATGTTTCTTATCTTTCCATTCCTTCTTGGTTATTAGAAAAGTGATCACAACCAACAATCACAACCCACAGGAAGTTCACAGTTAAATTAAAATTTGCTCTGCTCTGAGGCATACTTATAAAACACACACACACATATACATAACTTATTTGTAATAGGAAATGATGTGAAGAAGACTTAGGGATGCAATGGGGCAAGGTCAGGATGAATTAACAGTGTTCTTTAGCCACTTCCCACAAAGGAAGAATCCTATTTGTCCCTGCAGTGTTCAATTTGGATCTGAGGCTTCACCAAGGCCATCAGTGCCCTACCTAGTTTACCCAGAAGAAACCTTTCAAAGTTATTCAAAGTTATTCTTTGAATCACTTCTATGGACTAAGTTCTGGGTGTATCTTATAAGAGCAGTGGATAAAACTGACAAGGTCACTGAAGTAACGAAGCTAAAAATCTCCCCCACATGTCAAATGTGACAGAGATTCAGACAGTGGGGTAATCAGCCCAAAGGTTTTAAGAGAATTAAGAAAAGTGCAGCCTCATTTTTCAAAAAACAATTTTATTGATATATATTAATAAAGTATACAACTCATCCAAAGTGTACAATCAATGGTATTTGGTATAATCACATAGTTATGCAGCCATCACTTCAATCATTATTAAAGCATTTTCATTATTTCAATAATAATATTATTATTATAAACAGAAACAGACAAACCAACAAGAAACTTCTTCACTTCTCTTTCTTTCTGTGTTTCCCCTGCTGTATATCGTTGCTGTTTCTGGCTATTCTTGCACAATTATTTATTTATTTGTTAAGCAGTTTTATTGAGATATATTCACATACCATACAATCTATCCAAAGTGTATTACCAGTGGCTTTTAGTATAATAACAAGGTTGTGCATTCATCACCACAAAAAATTTTAAAGCAATTTCATTATTCCGAAAAGAAAACCTTCACACCACTTAGCATTCCTTTCCCAGCCCTACATAACCAATAATCCAATTTTATCTTTATAAATTAATTTACATTTACATTTTATATAATTGGAATCATACAATATATCGTTCTTTTTTATTTCCACTTATTTATTCATTTGCTAATTACATATTATGTTTTTTAAAATATTTATGTATATTTTTAAAAAGATTCTTAGATTACATAAATGTTACATTTAAAAATATAGGGGATTTCCATATATACTGCTCCCTAGCCTTCCCACATTTTCCCACATTAACAACATCCTTCATTAGTGTGGTACGCTTGTTAAAATTGATGAACACATTTTGGAGCATTGCCACTAAGCATGGATTATAGTTTACATTGTAGTTTATACTCTCTCCCACACAATTATGTAGGTTATGGCAAGATATATAATGGCCTGTATCTGTCATTGCAATGTCATTCAGGACAATTCCCAAGTCCCAAAAATGCCCCCATGTTACACCTGTTTTTCCCTCTCCCTCCCCTCAGAACCTCCAATGGCCACTGCCTCCACATCAATGATAAAAGTTCTTCTATTGCTAGAATCACAATAAGTCTATAGGAAAATACCAGTAAGTCCACTTTAGTCCATAGTTCATTCCCTAATCCTGAAGATTCTGGGATGGTGATGCCCATTCCACCTCTAACTGAGAGAGAGCTTTGATCCCACAGGATAGATAGATGGGATTATCTTGCTTGCAATTGCAGACACTCTGTTCCTTAGGATTGTCATTGTCCAACATCATTTCCTTGTTAGTTGTCCTAGGTGAGTCCAATGAACTGGAGAGTAGGTGTTGCAACTCTGTTGAGATTCAGGGCCCAGCTGGCACATGGACAGCCCAAAGATTTATCTCTTGGACATACACCTACCAACTCTCGTACTAACCATAGTTTCAAAGAGAAGGGGCAGAAGAACCATGTGTAAAGAAACCACAACTGAGTCCAATTCTGTCACACCTGGGAGCATAAATTTGGAAGTAGGGCCCACTGGCAGGGCACCAAACTCCTGAGCTGTCTGCCCTGCCTATAGTGTCTGGGTGTCTCCAGAGTCCTCAGGAGCCCTGCTATCTGAGGTAGTATTTACTTTGGCAGTCAATGATATCCTGCTGAGACAGGCATAAGCGTAACCTCTGGTATGACCTCCCAAATCACTTTGAAGTCTCTTAGCCTTATAAACTCATTTGTCTTTACCTTTTCCACTTTTTGGTCAAGGTCTTTTTCCAGTTGCATTGCTAGTTGGTGCTTGGTAGTAATCCCTCAGTGTCAGGGAGGCTTATCCCTGGGAATCATGTTCCACACTGAGGGGAAAGTAATGTATTTATATACTGATTTCAGCTTAGAGAGAGGCCACATTTGAGCAACAAAGAGACTCCCAGGAGGCAACTCTTAGACACCCTATAATACTAGGCTAAGTTTCAATTTCAAGAGTAAGGGTTCATAAGCACAGTCATCAATATCAAGGGCCCGTCAATGGACCATCCTCCTTCACTAGTCATTGCCCCTGAACTTGGGGGATTCTTGCTGATCCAGTAGAGAATGTGGCAGAGCTTCCCAGGATGGGAATTGATATTCCTTCAGTTACTGTATGAATCTCCACCCACGATGATGATGCCCCATGAACATTTGAACACATTTATATGCCTTATATATATGCCCAGGTGAGCTTTTTCCCATGTATCTCCCATCACTGACACCTGGCACCAATGATCTTTCCCTGCCACAGTTGTAACCCTTCTGTGATCCAA
This sequence comes from Tolypeutes matacus, assembly GCA_026826555.1. NCBI lineage: Eukaryota > Metazoa > Chordata > Mammalia > Cingulata > Chlamyphoridae > Tolypeutes > Tolypeutes matacus. The sequence continues at coordinate 3,087,986 of JAKSZT010054334.1, forward strand.
AACTTCTTCAAAAATGAAGCCAATAAAATAACCAAATGCAATTAATAAGAAAATGAATAATAACGAGTTTTAAAACTAAGAAATAAAATACAAAAAATTAAAAGTAAATAAAAAATAAAAATTTGGGATAATAAAAAATAGTGAAAAAATATTAAAAAAAAATTTTTTTTGACATTTTGCCTTTCATCATTGTAAGAGCTGTTGTCCTATATGTACAGTGACATTTTCTTCTGTTTGTTGCCACAGTGTCTTACTTTTTTCATTTTGTCCTCAAAGAAATTTCAGGTTACTGAAAAGTCACATACTGAATACATGGTATTCATATATCCAACACCCTCCCCTTTCCCCCCTTTCCCTATTAATTACATTTTATATGTGGATGGTACATTTGCTACAACTGATGTACAAATATTGAAACATAGCTACCAACCATTGTCAATGGTTTACGTTATGGTTTATATTTTGGATCATACACTTTTATAAACTTTGATACAATTCAACATGGCCTGTATCCATCATAGCAAGATCATATAGAACACTTCCATTACCCCCAACATGCCCCCTGTTCCTTCTATTCTATTCCTCCCTCCCCCTCCCTTTGGGACCCATGGCAACCACCAGGCTTTACTCCTTGAAGGACAAGATTCATAGTTACTTGCAACAACACTGAAGGGTAGACACACTGGTCTGTCCTCCCCTATTAGGCACCCACTCATGCTCTTGAGGGACTCCTGCCCCTCTGAGAATATATCGGGGCTCCCCAGGATGGGAGTCCACCACCTTGCCGCTCATTATGTGGGTCTCCACTCACTGATATAACACATGTAGTTCTTTGTGTCTGGTTTCTTTCACTCAGCATAATGTTTTTATTTGTCTATTAACATTTTGTAGTATTAACATACATTTGTAAAAAAAAAAAAAAAAAAAAACAGAAAAAACTATACATTTGTTCAGCTTCAAACAAAAATGGTCTTATATATGCAATTTTACCATATTCATATTTCACATGAGGTTTTACTATGCTATATAGTTCCATGTTACATTTTTAGCTTTCCTTTTAGTAACATACATGACCTTAGACTTTCCCATTAAACCACTTTCATACCCACATAATAGTACTGCTAGTAAAAAACATTATGCCTGGCTTTCACCTTTTCTATTTATTTCCAAAAATTAACACACAATCTTTTTGCCAATTCTGCACAAGTTAACCCTCAGTTTTCCATTCTTTAAACTTATTCTATTTTCTGGTGACCCATATTCAAGTTAGTAACTCTATGAGATTATGCAATATATTCAGTTCATAGTAGCACAATTGTACAGTATTTGTCCTTTTGTGTCTGGCTTGCTTCACTCAACATAATGTCCTCCAGGTTCATCCATGTTGTCATATGCTTTATGACTTCATTTCTTCTTACAGCTGAATAATATTCTACTATGTGACTCCACCACAGTTTGTTTATCCATTCATCAGTTGATGGACACCAGGGTTGTTTCCAACTTTTAGCAATTGTGAATAACACTGCTATGAACGTCGGTGTGCAGATGTCTGTTCATGTCTCTGCTCTCAGTTCTTCTGGGTATATATCCAGTAGTGGTATTGCCAGGTCACATGATATATTAGTCAGCCAAAGGGGTGCTTATGCAAAGTACCAGAATTCTGTTGGTTTTTATAAAGGATATTTATTTGGGGGTTGAAGCTTACCGTTACAAGGCCCTAAAGAGTCGAACTCAAGGTTACTTCCTCACCCAAAGTCTGTTACCAGATGTTGAAGCAAGATGGCAGACAACCTCTGCCAGGGTTCAGCCTTCTTCTTCCTCTTAAGACTCCATGGCCCAGCTTCATCTGATCTCAGCTGTAGGCTGGAGGACTCATTTCTTTCTGGGCTACTTCAGTTGCTCTGGTTTCTTCACAAAGTCAGCTATAAACTATCAGGCAAATGCTATCTCTCTCCAGGACTCCAGTGTCAAAACCAAGTTCTCTCTTCTGCCGTGTCTTTTTCTTGTATCTACTTCTGCAAGTTTCCTTGATTGAGGATCCATTTATAGAGTCCACAAAGGGGGAGGGGATTCAAACTGAGTTGCCCTAATGATATGGTCGAATCAAAACCCTAATCTTAACATAATTTAATCAAAGGCATCTCAGCTGAATCTAATACAATCAAAGGATATCATGCCCAGAGGAGCAGACAAGTTTGCAAACACAATCTATATCACTTTTTGGAACTCATAAATACTATCAAATGGCCACACGTGGCAAATCTATATTCAATTTCTTTAGGAACTGCCAAACAGTCCTCCACAGTGGCTGTACTATTCTGCATTCCCACCAATAATGAATGAGTGTTCCTATCTCTCCACATCCTCTCCAACACTTGTAGTTCTCTGTCTTTTTAATACTGTCCATTCTGATAGTTGCAAAATGATATCTCATTGTAGTTTTGATTTGCATTTCCCTAATCACTAGTGATGTTGAACATTTTTTCATGTTTTGTTTTTAGTGCAGCCCCATTTTGAAATTTCCCAGTGTTTGGGCCCAAACAGCGCATTAGAAATGTGTGTTTTGAAGGGTTGTCAAAGAAAGTAAGTGTAAATTGCTAATAAAATTGCCAGTGAAAGGCCTAGATAAAAAATAGGCATTCAGGCTTTGTACTGAGACTATGTGAGGGTTTCATGTGAAGGCCTAGGGAGCCAAGAGCAAGGAAGAACAGAGAAGGCAAGGGTGAAAAGATTTGTGTGAATTCTAGAGACAAACAGAAAATGCCTATAGGCATTTGTGTGACTGCAACAATGGCACATGGGTGGGTCAGAATCATTGAAATGTTCTGAAACTAGAGAGACAGAAATGAATAAAGGGGGAACATGGTGTAGTAAAAAGTTTAAAGGACATCCATGTTGAAGAGGGAAAAATATTTGTTTTCCAATGGGCAAAACAAGCTGAGCAATGACTGGGCAGTTTAATAATTAGGCTTTGAGCCCAATGCTAGGACGGACGTTCTGAAATTCAAGCTAGCTGAAAAAAGAGAGGAGCAGCTCTTGACTTGGTGAGTCCTAAGTAACTGGACTGTTCAAGCGGAAAACAAGCAACCTCTGAACAGGGTTGTTTGATCAGAGTAGGGATTAGATGACTTATAAATCCACTACTTACTGAGATTCTGAGCAGAAAATGTGAATTTAACCAACTAGACTCTGGAACTTTTTTATTTTCATGGACAGACCTAGAGGGTTTAGCATTATTGGTTTATCTGTGTGTGTGTATGTGTTAATCTAGACAGAATGTGCTAGAACTGTTACAGCATAAAATTTACTTTTGAAGAAAATTAAATCAAATTGTTCATACCAACTAGCCCAGCAAAGTTGATGGGAAAACATTGCAAGTGACTAAGTCCCTCGAAACTAAAAAGAAAACGGAGTGTCCTGGTGACAGAGATTTATTTCTGTGTTTATTGGTACACCGTCAACACAGGCATATGGGGATATGCATGTGCTATGTTTACCTAGAAGCCAAAGTGTGACCATAAAGAGGGCACCTACCTCACTGCAGGAAATTAATTTTGCTCTTTCTGACATGAGACCTTGTAAAAACTCTCAACCCATGAATTACATTACTTTCATCACTGCAGAGCTGTATTGAAGGTTATCTCAAAGATTACAGCCTTTCCAAAGGAAAAGATTTTTTGTTAGATTTATTGTTGTTGCTGTTGTTGTTTGGTTTGCTTTGTTTTGTTTTGTTTTTAGCATGATCTTATTGGAATAGCAATATTTTAAATGCCTGCAAGCAAAAAGAGCAAGGAAAATATTTTGATGCTTAATAATTATAAATTCAAAGTTTTTGATACTATGTAAATAAAATATACTCTCACATTAAAAGGTGTAGTAGGATTATACAAAATGAAGAGGAAAAAACAATTTAATTGGCTAATTGGGTATCCATAGCTGGCTCCTCAGCCAAGCACAAAGATTTTCTCCCTCTTTACCAGTTGCCCTCCTTTTACTTCTTCTAAATTATCATCTCTATTTTAAAAAGTCAACCTTTCATGATTATGCACATAACAAATGCTCATTATGAAAACTCAGGGAAAAGTGCAAAGAATAAAAATATGTAGATGTAAACCACCACCCACTGATAATAACTGTTTATATTTCCCTTCAGTCTATATGTATGTGTGTGTATATATTAAATGATACATATCACAGATATATGCACATGCATATATCATATCTTGTTTATATTTTAACTCCAATGATGATAGCTCTGATAATAGAAAAATAAGGGGAAAGGTCAGCAAGAGAATAATGAGATGATGGGGAAAAATATCTAGCTAAGTAAGTGAGTCATATTGCAAACTGATAGGTGGAAAAACATATTTTTCCATGAATGATTACATAATATTTATTTGCTCATCCAGTTCTATCTGGTGCAAAGCCTTCTGAATGACATATGACTTCTGATTTTGCCACTGGCTGAGGTTCTTTGTAACCATTCCTCCCCTACCTGGATTGGGTACTCTTGGAGTATTGAACTATTTCCACTTACCTTCACATATCAAGCTATGTCAGCCCTGAGCTTTCTCTCATTTGGTATTCCAGTCCATGCTCATCTTGTCTACCTGGTGAATACCTCTCATCTTTTCAATCCTAGCTCGAAGTGTTACATTTCCATGAGAACTCTCCTGACCCATATCAGGTAAAACTAATTCCTCTTTTTACTGTTCTATACACATTCTTTACACACAGCATCTATAACACTTAGTCGTACATCCTTCTGCAGCCATCTCCCCCATTACACTCTGATCTGCTTGAGGGTAGAGACACTATTAATGTCTGAATACTGGGTCAAACATAGTGAAGGAGAGGTAGTGCTTAATAGATATGAATTGAGTGAATCATTGAATGGATGAACGAAAGAGCGCAATCTAAGATATATACCTTTATAAAATTATATTTCTATGTATATATTGATGTTTTGCAAATACCAGAACCAGTAACTCATAGACACCTCAGATTATTTAAGAACTATGTATATCTGCAGAGGAAAAATAGTGGGTTGTGCTCAACAAGAAAGGAGAGTGCATGGTTGTGTCTCAGAAATGCTCTTGGGAAAGTATAATGGCCACTTTTCTCCAGTGTAGCCAAGATCTTCTAACAGGAAGAGACGTGTAATGGAGAGATCCTAGCTCACGACATCAGCGGTGGAATCCAGGCCTAGAGCTGCTTCTGGTCAGCTGTGTGACCTTAGGAAATTAATTGCCCTCCTGGACCTCAGTTTATTTATCAGTAAAATGGAGTTATTGGATTCCATTCTTTCTAAGGTTATGTCTTGTTCTAAATTTTGAAGGTAGGGAATAATAATAATATGTAAGATTATATAATGAAGATTTAAATTCAGATCAATAAATTGTTAAAAATAAGATATAAAGCATGATTCTCAGGCACATAGTGATTTACCCTGTTTATTGAAATTATCAAAAATCAGAAAAATACATACAGATGTGAATATATATCTATATATATTTATGTGTGTGTGTATATAGGTATGTATACACACACAAGCAATTTTAGGATATTTTAATTATAGTCTTAAATTTTACAGATTTTATTAGTTTTCAGTAATTTAAATGGAATGAAATGGCCCTATATTATTACGTTAATAAATATGTACTAAAGTATGATTTTTTTTTCAGTCCCATTATTATCAGTGAAGGAATGAGCTTGAATTTAATATTCCTTTTTCCTTTTACACATACCTTCCTCTTATATGAAAATGTTAGGATAATCCCTTGGGTAGCACTGTCTCCACTTTCTTCCATACACACAGAGTACCCAAACTCATGGTCTGAAAACCTCCACATGCCTCTGCCCCTCAGACCTCTTTTAGTATGAGTATACTTCAAGAGTATGAGTAGTTTCTTTTAGAGAAGGCTTTAGTTTTTAGGTCCTTTGACAAGTTATAGTGTTACATGGAATGAGAGAGGGGGGTGGGACCAAGAGCCAGTACATTTTACACTTGTGTAGAGAATTATAAAGATCCAGAGAAGTCCAGCACCCCAGGATGTTCCTTTCTTATTCCCTTCCTCCCTTCAGCAAACATTTTCTGAGTATCTATTGTGTGCCAGGGACTGTGGGAGTCCCTGAGAAGGCGGAACCCCTGCGGTCAGGAGCTCTGCACTGGGTATGCCGGGAGGGTTCAGGAACCAAAGAGAAGATCCTCAGATCCCTGAGAAGCTGGGAGCTGGGGGGACATGGATTTACTGTGGGTGGATTGAATAACCCAGCAAAGCGGGAAGGAAAGCGCTACTCTACTGTCAAGAAAACTGGAGCTGTGACAAAGGGCTGTGCCCATAGTTTCCCAGGGCCGCTGTGACAAAGTACCATGAAGTGATTGGCTTCAAACAACAGAAATGTATTGCCTCACAGCTCTGGAGGTCAAAAGTCCAAAAATTTGTGTAGAAGAATCCTTTCCTGCCTCTTTCTAGCTGCAGGTGGTTTGCCGATAACCCTTGGGTTTACCTCTGCCTCCATCTTCCCACGGCCTTCTCCCATGTATCTGTCTGTCTATGTCCGATTCTCCCCTTTTTATGAGCACAGCAGTCATATGGGAATAATGGATCACCCTATTCTAGTATGACCTCATTTTAATTTGCTTAAATCTGTAACAACCCTATTTCCATAAAAGGTCAACCTGAGGTACTGGGGATTAAGACTTCCAACATATCTTTTGGGAGACACGATTCAATCCATAACTGTATGGATATTAGGAAACCTAGTTTATCTCAGCAAAAGTGGATCTGAAGAGTAGAAAGCAGCATTTGAGTATCTGTTCTGAGTTTTGTAGTGTGGTACCAGGGGCTAAAATCTAAATTTTTAATACAAAAATATGTTAAACTTCTGTCTCCTGTTTGTTTGTAGTCAAAAATCCCTGTCATAAATTAATCTGAGTCTTAACCTGCTAGAAATAAATCTCTTAAGAGGATCACTAAGCCCATTCCATGGAGAGGTGAACACTAGCTGTGGGTATGGGCAGAGCTGTTGGCTTCTTAGCACAGCTGACTGCATCAGTTAGGTATCTTGGGAAAAAATTCTGTTTTGACAGTTTATCCCTGCTCAATGGGGAAAGATCCATTTCCTGATATGTCTTCATGCTTCAAAATATTATATATACATATATAGAGAAAACCTGTGATGTGGAATAACTGCTCTTCTTGACTCACAGTCAAAGACTTTTTTCACCCACTGGGTATTCTCAGCTCTGGAAGCCATTTTCAAGAAGAAGGTAAGTGAGTGACAACCTAAAAAGGGCAAAAGGGGCAAAGGATTGAGCAGAGAAATGTAAAGAGCCAGGCCTCTCCTGGGACCCTAAAATCTATTTATGTAAAACTCTCCATGATGTTCTGCCTGAAATTATTCCTCTTTATGAAGCTCCCCCTTCTCTGCCCACATCAAACTCAGGAAAATATTTATTCTTTTAAAACACTTGACTTAAATGGTACCTTTTCTTTTTAGTCAGTGTCAAATAAGACGATTAAGGCAAATTCTTACCTAAGGAATTAGTCTAAAAATTTTAAAGGAAAGCCCAATTATTTCCTACCCCTACAGCCACATAAAAATGAAAATGTAATTGGAAAAAAAGACCTTCAGAATCTATTTCCTTCATTTGGTGATAGCCTTAGGCCCCAAATCTCATCTTGTAGCATAGCAGAAGTCTAGCTTTAGTTTTATTCAGCTCAATTCTATGGCCCTAAATCTCATGAAAGGCATGTTATAAACTCAAGAAATTAAATTCTTCATGGGTTTATGTAGGACCTAGAAAATGCATTCTCATGATCCACAGGGGAACATAATGGCTCTGTTTCCACAGTAGCTGAGATTTATTAGACATTTTTCCCCTGAGAAATGCAATAATTAAAGTCATAAGAAATTCAAGTAAGCAGGTGGTATTAGAGGGTCCAGCAATGATAACATATAATTCTGAGCAAGGAGTAAAGCAATGAGACATAATGAGACATACAGGAACAGACAATAGTCAGAGATTCAATGAAATAAACAGCTGGTATTTTAAAAAAGTATATTTGTAGAAAATTGGACTCTAAAAGTGAGATCCTGGAGCAGTTACCCTATCCATGATACTGAGGTTAGGTGGATGATTGCCAAATACTGGGCAAGGCTCTATTTTCAAGTTTAGAATAAGTGTGGTAGACTGAATAAAAATGTACATCTTAATCCCCACAACCTGTAAATATGTTACATTACATGGTGAAAAAAAAAAAAGGCTTTGCAGATGTGATTAAGTTAAGGAGTTTGAGATGGGAAGATTATCCTGGATTACCTAGGTGGTCCCTAAATGCAATCACAAGAGTCCTAATAAGAGGGAGGCAGGGGGATCAGGGTCTGTAGTAGGAGATATGGGGATGGAAGCAAGAGATTGGAGTGATGAGAGGCATGGGCTGAGCCAACGAATGCAAGTGACCTCTAGAAGGTGAAAAAGGCAAGGAAATGGATTCTCTCCTCAAATCTTCCAGAAGGAAGCAGCCCAGCCAACACTTTCAATTAAGCCCACTGAGGCTGGTTTTGGACTTCTGACCTCCGGAATTGTAGGAAAATAATTTTGTATTGTTTCAAGGCACTATGCTTGTAGTGACTTATTTCATCAACAATAGGAAACTAATACAGTACGGTACTGAAAAAGGCACAGGGGAATAATTTAAGGATCTAGTTTTCTGCAGTACTTAAGTACAAAGTAGATACTAAGCTCAGGAATATGTCAGGAATTTATGATAACATTTCATAAGCATATTGCACTTTGGAAATACTTTCTCATACATCTTTTAGAAGTAGACTACAAGATCAGAGGCAGATTAATAGCAACTTTGCCAGAACTCTAAGACTTCTGGTATTTAGTTAGACCTTCTGAACTCTTGTACTGCAGGGTAAGGATTGGTTCCATAATTTAGAGCCAGGCAAAGTGTGACTTAGAAGGAAATGATCTTGGAGCTTTAGAGAAAAGTTTTGGAAGAATATAGAATATAGAGCTCCTCATAGACTCCTGAGTCATATAATAATTTCAATTGTATCATTTCAGTCACTAAGCAGTGACAAAAATATGATAGCAAAATTTCACATAAATGGTTTTTTGAAGACTGGAAAAATGTTGTAATGGTAGATTTCGAAGTGATTTTTATTTATTTATTTATTTGTTTGTTTATTTATTTATTTTTTTAGGAGGTACCGGGGATTGAGCCCAGGACCTCGTACATGGAAAACATGTGCTCAACCACTGAGCTTCACCCACTCCTTATGTATTATTTTTATAATCACAACATGAAGAACTGGGTATTGTGTTCTTGTTCCTTCTTTGGCTCCCTCTACAACAGTGGTTCTTGTCCTTGCTTTAGTCACAGAATCTCTTTAAGAAATGGATGAAAACTATGAACACTGCTGTCAGAAAAATGTACCTGCACACCATTTTTATGTGTAAATTTTAGGAGGGATAACAAATACTCTTGCATCCATCCAAGAAGTGGTTAGTTATATTTCAAACACCTAATTGCTGGGTACCAGATGGCATGATAGAAAAAGTATGGATTTCAGACCTGGTTCTTCCACTTCCTAGAAGTTTAACCTTAGGTATCATTTGATATTCATGGGGCTTAATTAAATCTTCTATTAATAGAGATCATGACACTCCACTAAATGAGGTCATTCATGTAAAAGCTCTTCGTAAACTATTATACAAAGATGATTTCAATGTTTTATTGATTGAGAGAGATATATTTTTTGACCATGGGGAAGAATTATGACTTAAATCTATACTCCATTTCTTATTTCCACTTAAACATGATCCAGAAAGATTTCAAAAGTAAATTTAGAGTGCTATTACTACACTCTTAAGGTAGTAATACAAACACTATATAAGAATGTTGAATTATGAGTTTGCAGGTGACTTTTCTTCAGAAATCACTAATTCTTCATAATTATCTTTGCAAGAGTCAAATATTTAGCTGTGTGTTTGTGCCTGTGTGCATGTGTGTGTGCCTGTGTAGATTCATGTACTTATATATGTGTTTAACTCAGATATGCTAAATGCAAAGAATATACTCTCAATCTAGAGCACTTAATTCCTATGAAAGTGGTTATTCTAGTCATCATTGAATAGAAATTGGTTATGATGTTAATTATAGGTAAGATTATACCATTTGTGCACACAAAGTCTTTGTATTGAGATTACAAATGAAGGTTTCGTCTCAATTATTTTTGGAAATCAAGCGATCCATTTTTTCCCATAGAGACATTCAATGGTTTTTAAAAAACAATCCATATATCATTGCTGATTTAGAGTAAGAAAAGATAAGTCACTATTCACAGCTCTGAAATGAATACTATGTAGCTTTTGTATTCATTTTAGCATAGAAACCTGGAAGCCACTGAGAATATGTTTGTAACATATTAGCCAGATTTAAAAAATATACTAGATTTGTAAAACTAAGCCATCTGCTAATAGCAATCTGGTATTGCTTCTATAGGGAAAAATGTTCACAAGAGTTTGGTACCATTTGTTTCCATCTTTTCCTTATTGAATCAAAATATTAAGTCCCAATAATATACCTTCCAGGTTTTTTTTAATAGATGGAAATCCAATCTGTTGCCTGCTGGCAGTAAATATATCCAGCAAAATTAATCAACAAGACTGTCATAACACAATGTAATCACTTACTTCTTTAAAATATAACTTGAAATAGTTTAACTTTCATTTATAGTATTCTTTGAATTTATCATAAAGGTTAATGATACAATGATTTTGAACTTGAACTTTGATGAGTGGATAGGCATTCAATCTTAATTAACTAGTTGATAATTAGTCCCAACTGTATATTAACATCATTACTTTTTTATATTCTTACAAACGATTATAAAATGAAAAGAGAAATCAATATTGACTGCATTCCCAGAAGTATCTTGTACATTTTCAGGTAGAAACAAGACAGAACAGAGGATACATCCCAATATATCCCTTTTAATGCTACTCAAGCTTACCATAAATTAGTTTATAATAATCTATTTGTGAAAAAAATAATGTTGGCCCCATATGACTTATCTTTAACTTAGGAAATGTTTAAAATATTCAAAAGTGATTAGTTCACAAAGGAAACTATGGGGCAAAATAGAATGAGTAACTCACTGTATGGAGATGATCAAATAGTGAATAGAGATTATTTGGGTACTAGTATATTAATCCCATGTACTTCTCCAATTAAGAGCCACTGGGAGAGGAAGGAAACTTAAAAAACAAACAAACAAACAAAAAACAACATTCATAGCACAGGTACTATGAAGCACTTAAAATCATCTTTTGACTGAAAGAATGTGAGGTGTCTAAGCAAAATATGAGTATAACAGGGTTAATATGGGTACAACTGCCATTTGGTTCTGAGATGCATATTCTTATATGGTATGACTCTTATAATCTATGACATGCCATAGTTTAATAGACACTGTTTACTTTTTGTTTCATGTGGTACCTAAAATAATGGTACATCCCACAATCAATAGTTTCTTAGATTTGATGAATTAAAGAAGGTTGAAATTGTCAAAAGTGAAAGAAAAATAGGCAGACTGTTACTTTGTGGCATTTAATACAGACATTAAGTTATAAAGTATGTTCTTTGGATATTTTTATTTATTTGAAGTAGAAATGAAACCAAAATCTATGTACTCTTTGGAAAATCAGGCAAAAACTTTAGTAAACCATGCACAAGCTATGGAACTTAAGTAATCTATATAACACAATGATCTAAAATGTAATAAAAACTCAGAAGGCAAGGGAAAATAGCTTCTTCAGTAATAAAATCAATATTAATAAGGCTGTTTCTTGTTTGTATAACCTCTCCTCCGTTAGAATTCATTTACGTGTATACTTATAGATAATTCTAACAAATATGTTTATCTGGTTTCCAATAATATTATGGATTAGAGAAAGGAAATTTTAAAAGGGACAACTGTCATTTTGTCATTAGCAGCCAGAAAGCAAAGAATATAATGGCAAGGGGTGGAAGGAGTCACAAAAATTAGTAGTATAGTCCTCTCCAGCTTAAGGGGAATCCATTTCACCTACTTCAGTAAGCCTTGATGGTATTACTCTTGGGATATAGAACATAAACTACATGTCCTGTTATGCTGAGTTTAAGCCGTGGAACAAAAGCTAAAATGTTCTCACTATATACTATTTATTGATAAGCTTGTGTGTAATCCAAATAGAGAGAATTGGTGCGTAAATGTCTTGGTACATAAAGAGATCAAGCATCATGGACTGACTGAGCTTAGCAAGATTTTCTGTTCCTCTTATTTGGTATTGACTATCTGTCTCTCTGTCTCTATTTCCAACTTCTCCTTTCTTTTATTCAAAGAGCAAACATTTATTTAGCACTTAGTTTGTCCCTGGCACTATTTTACATAATAGAAATGTGGCAAACAAATGAGACACAATCTGTACCCTCACAGGAGTATATTTTCAAATAGTAAAAGAGCCCAAATAAATAAGGAAAATATGTAGAATTTTTTAAAGTTGTAAGTGCTACAGCATAATCAAGATAGCAGCATAAGATATTTCAGGGTGCCTTTCCCCCACAGAATCTTTTGGACAGTTAGCAAAAACTGGCAGCACCATCTTCCTCAGAATACTGGAAAACAGCTGAAGATTTGCCATAAATGGGTGAATGCTGAATCAAGAAAACACAACTTTAAAAAACTGGTAGAAGGAGCTCATGGTTGTCTCACTGGGCCCTCTCCCTCCCATTCATGGTATGTTGGACAGCCATCCTGCACTCCCATCATGGGTCCCTGGCCGTGTTCTGAAGGGGGCAGAATAAGCCCTATATGTTTACTGAGGTGCCTGTATGTTGATGCCAATCTATCAGATGTCAGGCTGAAAGACTGAACCAGGAAATTCTTCCATGGCTTGTTTTCTCAGAAATTTCCCAGCAGGCATAAGCAGCTTTCAGATAGCTAAAGCATATAAGAAACAATTAAGTTCAAGTGGCCTACAGGTAAATGATTGCCTGCTTTAAGTCACAAAATTGAGCACCCTGGAAGGGGAGAAGGTCTATTTCATAGGGAGTAGAGGTGGTTTTTGAATTCCTGTAAATGGGCAAGCACAAGCCCAGGAAGATACAGGCTCAGAAAAGAAAGAGAAGATGCTGCACTTCATATATGCCATGGGTTGATCTTGATAGAGGAGTAAACTCTGAAGGACAACACCAGCCAAAGCAGAGCCAATTTGAAAAGACTGTGAAAGGTATTTTATGCATTGCATTGTTTCTTTTCAGCTCAGAGACCAAATTACAGAGCCAACACCTTAAAATATTAAAATATACAATGTTTAACAAAATATTTCAAGATAAACAAAGAAACAGAAATGATGGTCCATCCAAAGGAACCAGGTAAAAATCCACAAACCTTCAACAAAGAATAAAAGACATTGACAACTCAGACTTTAAAAACAATGATCCTCAATATGCTCAAGGAGATAGACAAAAACAAAAAGAAAGAACTAAAGATATCAAGAAAACAACAATGAATGAACAATATGAGAATATCAATAAAGAGACAGAAAGTTTTAAAAAAGGAACTAAACAGAAATAGTGGAGTGGAAGATCACAAAAACTAAAAATAAAAATTCCCAAGAGGGTTTAAACAACAGATTGGAGATAGCAGAAGAAAGAATCAGTGATTTCAAAGACAAGTCCATCGAAATGTTTCAGGCTAAGGAGTAGAAAGAAAAAAAAAGACAAAAAGTGAACAGAGTCTAAAAGATCTGTAGGATACCATCAAGCATACCAGTATACATATTATGAGAATCCCAGAAGGAGAAGAAAGAAAAAACCAGAAGGAATATTTAAAAAGTAATGTGAGCTCTGAGAGCTAAGGAGGAGTTAGTAGAAAAAGAAAGAAAAAAAAAAGCAATGGTAGAAAACTTCCCAAATTTAATGAAAGAAAGGAGTATCCACAAACAAGAAGCCCAATGAACCCCAAAAAGGAAAAATGTGCTGTGTACTGTGCTCAGGTATGTAGTATACAAATTGTTGAATGCCAAGGACAAGGGGAGAGTTCTGAAAGCTACATGAGGAATGCAACATGCTAAGGACAAGGGATTCCCACTAAGACTAAGGGCTGATTTCTCATAAAAACCATTCAAACAAGAGAGTGGGACAAAATATTTAAAATGCTAAAGAAAACAATTGCCAACCAAGAATTTTATATCTGGCAAGACTGTCTTTCAAAAATAAGGAAGCGATACAGATATTCAAAAGCTAAGAGATTTCATCACTGCTAGAATTTTCTTAAAAGCAATGCTAAAGGGAATTCTTCAGACTGAAAGGCAAGGATACTAGAGAGTGGATTGAGACAGCATAAAGAAATAACCATATAGGTAATTATAAGTACCAGTACTATTGTGTTATATTTTTGGTATGTAATTCTACTTTTACTTCAAACAGGTTCTAAAATGCAAAGGTATATAAAGTAATGACAAAATCATGGTTTTGAATGAACACACACTGTATAAAAATATAATGTGTAGCAAGTACAGCAAAACAGTAGAAGGATGGAGAGTTATAATAATAGTTTATGTTTATGCCACTGAAGTTAAGTTGGTATTAAACCAAATACTATTGAATAGATTAAGATGTTAAATTTAACCCCCATGGTAAGCACAAAGAAAAGATTTGAAGAATATATACAGAAAGAAATGAGAAAGGTCTCACATTGTTATACTACAAAAATCAAACACATATAAAAGTAGGTGTTAATGAAAGAATTGAGGGACAAAAAATGATATGACTTACAATAGCAAAATGGAAAAAGGGTAGAAGGAAGTTCTGCATTATCAGTTGTTATTTCAAATAACAGTCAAAAGGCAGAGATTGGGGAAATGGATAAAAAAGCATGGCCCAGCCATATGCTGTTTGCAAGGGACTCACCTTAAATTAAAAAACACAAGTAGTATGAAAGTGAAAGTGTAGAAAGAAATATACCATGCAAATAGTAACCAAAAGAGATCTGGGGTACCCATACTACTATCGGATAAAATAGACTTTAAGTAAAAAACAGTTACAATAGACAAAGAAGCTCACTATATATTGATAAATGGGTCATTTCAACAAGAAAACATAATGATATGAAGCAAATGCTGACAGGTGTGAAGGGAAAAATAGACTGAAATAGTAAGAGTGTTCAATACACTGCTTTCCATAATGGAAAGAATATCTACTGAGAAGATAAGGAAATATAATACTTGAAAGATATTATAAACCAACTAGATATAACAGACATATGTGGAGCACTTCACCCAAGAGCAACAAAATACACATTCTTCTCAAGTGCATATGGATCATTCTCCAGGATATATCATTTATTAGGTCACAAAAAAGTCTCAAATACCAAAATATTGAAATCATACAAAGTATATTCTCTAATCACAATGGACTAAAGCTAGAAACCAATAACAGAGGGAGAACTGGAAAATTCACAAATATGATGCACTCATACAACCAATGGGTCAAAAAAGAAATCAGAAGGTAAATTAGAAGATATCATGAAGCAAAACAAAAACACAACATACCAAAACTAATTTGATGCAGCAAATGCAGTGATGAAAGGGCAATTATACTCTAAATGCTTATATTAAAAAAGAAAAATCATCTCCAATCAGACACCTAACCACACAACTGGAGGACCTAGAAAAAGTAGAGCAAATTTAATCCAAGGCATGCAGCAGTAGGAAAAAACAAAAATTAGAATGGAGATAAATGAAATTGAGGGAAAAAAATAGAATCAACAAAACTGAAAGTCAATTCTTTGAAAAGATCAAAAAAATCAACAAACCTTAAGCTTAGATGGACAAAGAAAAAAAAAAAAAGAGGGGACTCCAATAACTAAAATTAGAAATGAAAGGGAGGATATTACTACTTACCCCACAGAAATAAAAACAATTATCAGAGTACTATGAACAATTGCATGGCACAAATTAGATAACATAGATGAAATGGGCAAATTCTTAGAAACAACTACACTGACTCAAGAAATAGAAAATCTTAACAGACCAATATCAAGGAAAGCAATTGAATCAGTAATCACAAACCTCCCAACAAAGAAACACCCAGGACCAGATGGTTTCACTGGTGAATTTTACCAAACATTCCAAGAAGAATTCATATCAATCCTGCTCAACTCATCCAGAAAACTGAAGAAGAACTACTTCCTAATTCATTCTATGAGAACAGTATCACCCTAATACCAAAACCAGATAAAGATACCTCAAGAAAAGAAAATTATAGACCAATATATCTTATTTATATGGAAAAAAAAATCCTCAACACAATAGTAGCAAACCAAATGCAATAGTATATTAAATGAATTATAAATCAGGACCAAGTGGGCTTTATTCCAGGAATATAAACATGGTTCAACATAAGTAAACCAATTAATGTAATATACCATGTTAATAGAAGGAAGGGGAGAAAAAAACATGTGATCATCTCATTTGACACAAAAAAAGGCATTTGACAAAATTAAGCACCCCTTCTTGATAAATACACTTAGAAAACTAGGAATGGAAAGAAATATCGTCAACATGATAAAGTGCTTATATGAAAAATCCACAGCCAACATCATACTCAATGGTGATAGCCTGAAAGCTTTCCCTTTAATATAAAGAACAAGACAAGAATGCCCACTGTCACCACTGTTATTCAGTATTGTACTGGAAGTTATAGCCATTGCAAATAGCCAAGAGAAATAGAAGGCACCCAAATTAGAAAGGAAGAAATAAAGCTTTCTGTGGCAGTTTGATATTATTTATGAATTCCAAAAAGAGATATTGATAATGTTTGTAAACTGGTCTGTTTCTTTGGGCGTGATAACCTTTTGATTGTATTAGATTGAGCTGAGACATCTGACTAAATTATGTTAAGATTAGGGCTTTGATTCAACCACATCATTAAAGTGTGACTCAGCGTTGAATCTCAGCCCCCTTGGTGGGCTGATAAAACAGATTCTCACACAGAAGTAGAAACACAGGAGAAGAAAACAGGGGAAGAGAGACAGCTCATTAGACATGGCAGAAGCCCTGGGAAGAGAGAAGAGCCTGATACTCTACAGCTGACCTTGTGAAGAGAACAGAGCAGCTGAGCCTGGAAAGAAATGAGCCCCAGGGGATGAGCCTTATGCCAGCCTACAGCTGAGATCGGAAGAAGCTGGGACCATGGATCCTTATGAAGAAGAAGGAAGGCTGAACCCTCACAGACATTACCCACCTTCTTGCTAAGCATGTGGCAAATGACTTTGGATGAGAAAGTACCTCTTATGGTGCCCTGAGCTGGACTCTTTAGGGCCTTGTGACTGTAAGCTTCTACCCCAAATAAATACCCTTTATAAAACCAACAGGGAAGCAGATGTGGGTAAAGTGATTGAGCTCCTGCCTACCACATGGGAGGTCCTGGGTTTGGTTCCTGATGTGTCCTAAAGAAGACGAGCAAGATAGCTAGCTGATGTGACAGGCTGGCGTGGCGAGCTGACAAAACAAGATGATGCAACAAGAGACACAAGGAGGAAAACATAATGAGAGGTACACAAAGCAGGGAGCGGAAGTGGCTCAAGCAATTAGGCACCTCCCTCCCATATGGGAGGACCTGGGTTCAGTTCCTGGTGCCTCCTAAAAGGAAGGCAAGCACACAACAAACAGACACAGCAAGGACAAACAACAAGGGGGTGGGGAGAAATAAATAAATAACATAATTCTTAACAAAACAAAAACAGACTTTAGGTACTTTGCATCAGCACCCCTTTGGCTGACTAATACACTTTCCCTTTTAGCAAATTACATGATCCTAAATAGAGAAAATCCTGAAAAGTCCACAACAATATCAAGAAGTATCAATCAGTAGTGCTTCTACACATGTAAAGAACAATCTGAAGAGGAAATCAAGATAAAAAGTCAATTTACAATAGCAACTAAAAGAGATAAATATCTAGGAATAAATTTCATCAAGGATGTAATGGACTTTTACATGGGAAACTACAAAACATTGCTGAAAGGAATCAAAGATGACCTAAAGAAATTTAAGGATAATCTCTGTTCATGGATTGGAAGTCTAAATATTGTTAAGATGTCAATTATACCCAAAGTAATTTATGGGTTCAATGGAGTCCCAATAAAAATTCCAGTGCCATTCTTTGCAGAAATGGAAAAGCCAATCATCAAATTTACATGGAAGGTTAAGGGAAAAGGAAAAAAAATAGAGAATTTACACTTTCCAAATTTAAAACTTATTTCAAGGTGACAGTAATCAAAACAGCATGGTACCAGGACAGGGAAAGGCATATAGACCAATGGAATGGAATTGAAAGTTCAGGGGGTAAAAAACCTTACTTCTAAGGCCATATGATTTTTGACAAGGGTACCAAATTCACTCAGTGGGGAAAGAATAGTCTTTCCAAGAATGGTGTTGGAAAAACTGGTTATCCTTATGCAAAAGAATTACAGTGGATCCCTTACTCACACCATACACAAAAACTAACTCAAAATGGATAAAAAATATAAATATAAGAACTAATACTAAAAGACTCCAGAAAACATACGGAAGCATCTTCAGGACTTTGTGTTAGGCAATGATTTCTTAGACTTTACACCATAAGCATGAGATAAACAACAAAAAATAGATAAAAGGAACTTCCTCAAAATTGAAAGCTTTTGTGCACCAAATGACTTCATCATGAAAGGAAAAGGACAACCTACAGAATGTGTATTAATCAAGATTCTCCAGGGAAACAGAACTGACAGGAGATATCTGTAAATATTATGATTTTATAAAATTGTCTCAAGGGACTGTGGGGATGCACAAGTCCAAATTTCGTAGGGCAGACTGCAAACCAGGAACTCTGATGTAGGTCCTCAATGAATTCTCCAGGGGAAGCTGGCTGACTGAAGTAGAGATTGAAATTCTTCTTTTAGGGCCTTCAACTGACTGAATGAGATGGCTCTCATTGATGAAGGTAATCTCCTCAGTTGATTAAAAATGTAATGAGCCATATATGCAATCAACCTATGATGCTATAAGTCCAAAAGTTGTCCTCACAGTGACAATTAGGCCAGTGCTTGTTTGACAAAACAACTGGGCACCATTACCTGGCCAAGTTGACAAATGAACCCAGCCATCACAGTATGGGAGAAAATATTTAGAAGCCACATATCTAATAAAGGATTAATATCCAGAATAAATAAAGAAATCCTACAACTCAATAACAAAAATACATACAGCCCCAAATTTTAAAATGGGTAAAAGACTTGAACAGACATTTTTCAAAAATAGATAACACAAATGGCAAATAAGCGCATGAAAAGATGTTCAACATTATTATCCATTAGTGAAATGCAAATCTAAAGTAATATAAGATACCACTTCACACACACTAGAATGTTTACTATTTTTTAAAAAGGAAAATAACAAGTGTTGGAGAAGATGTTGAGAAATAGTAGCACTTCTTTATTGGTGGGGATGTAAAATGTTGCACATTCTGTGGAAAACAGTTTGGCAGTTCCTCAGAAAGTTAAAAATAGAATTACCATGAGACTTGGCAATCCCACTTCTAGGTACATACTCCAAATAATTGAAAGCAGGGAATTAAACAGATATACACACAGTGATGTTCATAGCAGCAGTATTCACAATTGCCAAAAGATGTAAGCAACCCAAATGTCCATCAACCGATGAATGGATAAACAAAAGGTGACATATATACTTAAAATGGAATATTATTGGGGGAACGGATGTGGCTCAAACAGTTGGGTGTCTGCCTCCCATATGGAGGGACCTGGGTTCGATCCCTGGGACCTCCTGGTAAAAGAAAAAAAAAAAAAAAAGAAAAAAAAGGAATATTATTCAGTCATGAAAAGAATGAAGTTCTGATACATGTGATAACATGTATTAACCTTGAAGGCATCATGTTGAGTAAAATAAGCCAGACATCAACAACTAGAATTTTGCATGATCTCACTGATATAAAATAATTAGGGTGAGCAAATTCACAGAGTCAGAAACTAGAATACAGGTTACCAGAGACTGGGTTGGGGGCAGGGAATGGGGAGTTAATTCTTAATTGGTACAGAATTTCTGTTTTGGGTGATGGAAAATTTTTGGTAATGGATGGTGATGATGGTAGCACAACATTATGAATGTAATTAACTCCAGTGAATTATATATTTAATGTGGTGAAAGGGGAAAATTTTGGTTGTATATATGTTTCTAGAATAAAAATTTAAGATAAAAACCATAGAGTTGTACAACACAGTGACTCCTAATGGAAACTGTGGACTATGGTTAATATTGTAATTATAATTATACTGCTTCATCAATTTTAACAAAGTTACCAAACTAATGCAAATTGTTAATAATAGAAAAACCAGTCTGAGGGATTGTATATATGCAAGATTTTTCTGTAAACCTACAACTTCTCTAATAAATAAAAGTAGTAAGTGCTATGCAGATCTGCAAAACAGAGGAAGAAGTGATTGTATTTGGGAGTTGTAGTTTTTATAGATTTGTAAGAAAAGACCTCAACTGAGAAAGTAAAATGTGAGAAAAGATATGAATGAGGTGAAAGAGTTTGACAGAACAGCAAATACAAAAGTCCTGTGGCAGGAGCAGGCCAGTGGCTTGAAGAATAGCAAGTGAAGTGAGTGAAAAGTAGAGATGATGTGAGAAACCAAATGAAGGCCAAGGTGAGCCACAAGTCATGTTGACTATTAGAGACCACTGTGAGAACTTTTTCTCTTGAGGTGTGGGGTTTTGAGCAGGGATGTGTTATAATCTGACTTATATTTTCAACATTCTGGTCACAGTGTTGTTGGATATGCGAAAGAAAAGCAAGTGTGGATCCTAAGAGAACAATTAGGTTGCTATTACAGTAATCCAGGTGTTTTAGTTTGCTAAAGACTGGTGGGAGCAATGTACCAGAAATGTATTGGCTTTCATAGTGGGAATTTATTATGTTAAAAGCTTACAGTTCTGAGGCTGTGCAAGTGTCCAAATCAAGGCATCATCAAGACATACTTTCTCACCAAGTTGCAGTTGTGGGCAATCAGGCACGTGGCAGGGCTCAAGGCCAGTCTCTCCTTTCTCTTCTGGACCTGTGGTTTTTCTCTCTCCTGGACTCATCAACTTCTGGAGGCCTCTCTCCGTCTCTTCCACTTTTTTCTGTGTCTGTTGCTTTTAGTCCTCCATTTATAAAGGACTCCAGTAGGAGGATTAAGACCCACCCTGGGTCCCACAGTCTAATCAAAGACCCTTAACCAAAGTGATCTCATCAAAAGGTCTTACCTACAATGGATTTACAGGCACAGGAATGAGTCTGCTTTAAGAAGAGGATTTTCTGGGGTCCACAAAAACTCAAACTATTACACCAGTGAAAGATGATAATGGCTTGTTCTAAAGAGATAGCAATGGAGATGGTGAGAAGTGATCATGTTCAGTACATATTTTGATAATAGAGTGAATGGATGTTGCTGAGGAATTATATGTGGGATATTAAAGAAAGGTATAAGATTAGTATGATGACAACATTTTTTACATAGAGTTTAATTGCGTTGCCATTCCAGAGATGGGGATGATAGAAGAACAGATTTGGGGGGAAGAGCAGGGTTTCAGTCATGGACATGATAAGTTTGAGATGCCTGTTAGATATATTTGTAGAGATGCCAATCTAGATATATTTTCACTTAACAAATGTTAAGAAGGAGCACTGTATTCAATATTACCTGGGGAGTGGGGGGCTGATAAATTTTTCCAAAGAAGATATCTAGAAGATATCTAGAAGATATCTAGGCTGAGACCTACCTAAACTGGAAGGCAAGCTCAAGAGTATAAAAATACTTTTTATTTAAAAATCTGTTTCCTCACCTACTACAGTGTTGGCACATACATAGTAGAATAAAGACTATGTATGTCTTTATACTCAATAAAGACTTATACTCAATAAAGACTTGGCTACTGAATAAATGAAGACCTGATTGATGAGTTAAATGAATACCAGTTTGATTCCCATAACAACCATATTGAATTATTATGCCAATTTTACAGAAAAGGAAAGTGAGTCTTAGTGAGATTATGAATTGTTCAAGGACACATAGTTAAGCCTTTGTCTTACTCCAATTGTGGTTTTACCCAATGTTTTATATTATTAATGGAGGGAATGGGAAAGGGGGAGAAAAACTCTTCCAGACAGAGCAAACAATATATGCAAAGTTGGGGGACTGTAGTAGTTTGGTATTATTTATGAAGTCCAAAAATAGACATTGGATTATGTTTGTAAACTGTTCTGTTCCTCTGGGTGTATTAGATGGTATTAAATCCAGAGGGTTTGCTTTTACTTGATTAAATAATCATTAAGGCTTTGATTGGGCCACATCAGGACATTGAGTCCCTGCCCCCTTGGTGGGTGGGGCCTCATGGAGAAAACTACAGGGCAGTTAGTAGAGTTTTAATGCTGGAGCCCCAGGAAATAAATACACAGAGAAGCAGTTACATGAGGAAAGAGAGAAGGCTCCATTAGACATGGAGAGGCCCTGGGAAGAGAGACCAGCCGTTTACCTGATAGTTTACAGCTGGCCTTGTGGAGAAAGCAGAGCAGCTGAGCCAGAGATAAATGAGCCCTGGGAGAGAGGAGAATTATCGCAGCCTCCAGCTGATATTGGAAGAAGCTGGGACCACAGAGCCTTAAGAGGAAGAGGAAGGCTGAACCTTTGCAGACATTGGTAGCCATCTTGCTCCAACATGTGGCAACAGACTTTGGTGAGGGAAGTAACTTATGCTTTATGGCCTTGTGATTGTAAACTTCTACCCCAAATAAATACCCTTTATAAATGCCAAGAGATTTCTGGTACTTTGCATCAGCACCCCTTTGACTGACTAATACAGGGACTGAGGGAGCATGACAGCTTCATGATATCTGCAAACAGCAGTAGAGTAGTGGAATAATTATCTTTGATGGTACTTAACAGTTTTAAAAGGTATTTTAGGCATTCCTAACAAGCTCTTTGAGATAGGGAAATGTTTTTGTCATCACTACTCAATTGGTAAGGAAATCGGCTTAAAAGGTTAAATTTTCAATTCTAGTCAAAATGAACTGAGGCTTGAACTCAGATTTCTTTCCCTAAAACTTAAGAAAAAATTTTTAAAAATTCTGACTATTTTAAATCATTTGGTGTATCCATTTATAAGGTGAGGACATGTACATGGGACTACATATATTTTGGTATTTTAAATACATGGGATTTGGAAAATAATTTACAAGATAGAGTATTCTATAAGATGATAATAAAAGCTGTCTTTAATTGAGCAGTTAAGATGCCAGACACTGATAGGGTCTTGACTTTAATTTACTAAATTTAATCTCACAAGAGTTGATAAGGAGATTCTATTACCTCAGTTTTAGAGAGGAGGGACTGAGAGAGACCAAAGCAACTTATTGGGGGGTCATCATACAGGTAGAAAGTTGCAGAGTCAAGGAATGAACCAATACAGAAATCAGAGTTTGCACTCCTAGCAGCTCAGTCAAGAGCTATACTACCTGGGCGGTACTCCACATGTTAATTTTTCTAATACAATCTAATATATTCAAGGATGAAATTAACACCTCTGAGAATGTTCTGATGAGTGAGAAATTATTTTCTGAGTTATAACAACGTATGGGTTGGTGCTCTCCGACTTGTACCAGTTTTCACCCTAGCTTTGCTCATGCTTTTATCTCAGTTTAAGACAGCAGATGGCTCTCTTGAGTTTTCTTTCGCTTACCTCTATCTGTAAACAACTAAACAGCATTTTTGAGAGGTAAGAGGAAAATCGCAGGGATTAAACTAAAAGACTTTAATTATTCACATGCTGACCCCCTCCCCCAGCTCCCTGAAAAGAGGAATAGAAATGACCGCTTGAGACTTGTGAAATTCACAATCTGAATAGACAGCCTGAGACTGACGGGTCTGCTGTTTTAGGCGCTGAGTCTGGAATCAGAATTCATCAAGCAAGAAAAGCAGAGTTTATCTCGGTTATCGAAAAGCTGAAAGGCTTTGTGCTCCAGGTGTGTTATTAATGTCAGTGGAAGCTGTGAGGATTAATTTCCTTTGCACCTTGAAAAAAACAAGGTGGAAAACTGCTTTTACGGGAGGAGAGTATCAGATCCTCACAACCCGCGCTCCCCATATTCAGAGGAACTTGCTTTGGCTTGAAGAGCTAGGGCTCCGGCTCCGGCGGGATCCCTGTCCGCGGTGCTGAAACACAGACTCATCTGGGGGGTGCTGAACAATGAAGGAGGGGTCTGAAGAAGCCAAAAACAGGCCTCCCTAATTATTCAAGGAATGCTGGAAAGATTGCAGTATAAGAGATTGT
This sequence comes from Tolypeutes matacus, assembly GCA_026826555.1. Taxonomy (NCBI): domain Eukaryota; kingdom Metazoa; phylum Chordata; class Mammalia; order Cingulata; family Chlamyphoridae; genus Tolypeutes; species Tolypeutes matacus. The sequence continues at coordinate 3,112,417 of JAKSZT010054334.1, forward strand.
CTGGAAAGAAAATAAGAAATACAGTTATAATAACAAGAAGCTTGATCTCACTCTTCAAATTAATGTAGTTGGGAAATATAAAGCTTAAAATAAACCCCTTTAAAAGCAAACTAAGTTATTTTGGTTGAGGGAATTGCACTAGATTTAATCACTACACTTAAAAAAAACTACAAAAGCTTTAGGTAAATCTGCTTGCCTTAATTTTAAAATGAGTGTGAAATTCCAATATAGAATTTCAGATGGCCTGTCTTCAATGATGGAAGCCAGTAGTAGCCACTCTTTATGTTCAGTGGGACTTAGTTCAGTGAATTTAAACAAAATCAGTTGCACTTTAATTGCCATTCTATTAGATTTATCCAGCTCTCTGTAGATGGCCTCCTCTTTTTAAGAAGAGACATGACAACGCAGAATAAATACACACTAAAAATGGAAAAAGAAAGCCATATGAAGCAGAAAATAAAGTGATAACAGTAGAGAAATATACTTAGCATACACCTTTTCCTCACTTTTACTATATCATGGGTGGCTAGGGATTGCATACTCCTTTTAGTATTTGTGGTATTTTAAAGATATGACTAACGTAGCAAGGTGGGGGGAATCAACTGACAAGAATACATTATTTAATATTATATATGATATATGTGATTCTAAGGCAAATCGTGGCTGCACTGGACACAAATCTACATGGTCCATTTAGATGAAATTCTCCTCCCAGAAGGAGGCTTGCTGGTAGACATGGAGTAAATACAATGAATAGCAGTCAAGTAGTAATTGCTTACACGGAGAGGTTGTGGATAAATTCTTTACATCAGAAGGCGTCTACCCTCCCTGTAATCAGCCCTGAGCTCCTCTTCTGCTTGCCTGGTTGTCAGTCTTTGTAGCACAAGTACCTATTCTGGAGATAAAGGGAAAGTTTATGTTGGTTCAGAACTGCTCCCAGGGCTGCCTGTGTAGCTCTAAAGCAATTGCTGGAGAAGTGATTTTTACAAGTCTTTTGATCACCAAGTGAGTCTTCTTCCTCCTATCCTTCACACTGGATTGTGAAGTCTAGTTTTTGCATTTCTTTGTCTTTACCTTCCTGGGATGATAACCAAAACAGTGGGAAAAGTAAGAAGGCACAAGCAAGAGCTTCACTTGGCTTTGCCACTGGAGTTATATCCTAGTAACCAGATCTGTATTCAGCCAAGCATGAGGTGTTTCTCTCTCAACCTCCTTTTCCCCAGTGCTCTCCATGCCCTTTCTTCCTCTTGGACCTTCATATTTTCAGCTATCTGAGACAGAACACTGTCCAGACACAGACAGGAAATTAAGGTGGGGAGTAAGTGGCTGTTGTGTTTGAATTTCAGACACAGTTCATCTGGCTTTGCTCCCTGACAAAGCTGCTCTCCAAGGGAAATAGAAACACTCAGGGATGCCAAAGATTCTGTTGCTGAAATACTGTGACCCTTCACTCTTAATATTTCTACAGTAACTTTTTCAATATTCTCTTGAGCGTTATATCCTATCCAGCTGCTGTTTTGCAGCAGTTAAATCTACTGTCATCTACTCCTCCAACTGCTAGAGAGTGAATTTAGGAAGGGGTCTTTCCATACCACCTTGTCACATCTTCTTTCATTTCCCCCTTCCCTCCTTTTTTCTGCGTGTCACCATTTCAAAATGGCAAGCCTGCCCTTCCTAGCACCAGAAGGGAGAGTCCAGCAAGTTTGGGTTGAATAGGTGAAGAATAGAGGCGCCTCCCTCCTCAGGACACACTCTCCTCCCTCCCAGGCTTCCTTCCTCCCCCTCCTCTTTCTCCGGGTGGGGAGACTTTGGTACCGAAGAGATTAGCCGGGAGGGCGGAAACCACCTCACCCGCCAACCGCAGCCTAGAGTTTTTGTGGAGCAGGAGCCACCTTAAGATCCAGAAGCTCCAGCTAAGCCACTGAAGCCTCCAAAACCAGCGCGTTTCCTCTAAGAAAAAGCGCACCGATATTTCAATTCAACCGTCTTTGGCTTAGGCTCTTTGCACCCCCAGCCCCTTGCAATCCATTTAGCTTTCTTTTTAAATATTTAAATCGATATTATATGCATCCTTTTTTCTTTTTGGAGAAAGGCACGGGAGAGGGACGAAGTGGGGGGATATAGTAGGGTGGGAACGGAGAGCTTTGATTAGAGATCTCCGGGAAGAAGATTGCTCTCTCCAGAAGCTGATTTCCAAAGCACTTGACAATCACTGGCAGAAACCAAGAGCAGGCGGCGACCGCGGCGGTGAAACCCGCCGTTGGGCATCTAGAGCCCGGTGGACGAGAAAAGACACTGCTGGGACCTCCCCTCCATCCTGTGCCCAGGATACAAGGTTGCCGGCTCGACTTCTCGCCGGGAGGCGGGCAGAGCAAGAAGGCAGCACCCAGCTACTGTGGTGACCCCCCCGTCTCCGGGAGGGCTCCAGTGTCGCGTGGTGACCGGAGGCACCCGCAGCGGCGGCCCCACTCCCGGCTCCCGACGCGACCGGTGGCGGTGGACACGACCTCGGTCTCCCCAGCTTCGTTCCGCTGCGCCCCGGGCGCATTTGTGCGCCTGGCCCCGCGCTCCACCGAGAAGGCGATGGGTCCCAGTCGGGACTGAACTCCCCTACCTCTCTCCCGAACCCCTCCGACCTTTTCCCTCTCTGCTTCCCCGAGGGCGTGCTGCGGTCAGTACCCTTCCCTCTCCCGTCCCCCAGCGCCCCTTCTCTCAGTCCCCATTTCCTGTCCCGGGCCACCATGGCTGCGGCCATCGCCAGCGGCTTGATCCGCCAGAAGCGGCAGGCGCGGGAGCAGCACTGGGACCGGCCGTCTGCCAGCAGGAGGCGGAGCAGCCCCAGCAAGAACCGCGGGCTTTGCAACGGCAACCTGGTGGATATCTTCTCCAAAGTGCGCATCTTTGGCCTCAAGAAGCGCAGGTTGCGGCGCCAAGGTCTGTGGGGATCACAGTTGGGAGGTGCGCCCTCGGATCTCTCCCGTCTCCCCGCCTGGAGCCTCTTTGGCTCCCTTCCCTCCCTTCTCCTCTGTCCACCCCTCTTCCCTTCCAGGTCTCCCCTCCGAGCGCTCTGAGCACCTACTGCAGGGAACTGGGACTTGCTCTCAGGCAACCTGTAACCACTGAACTCAACCCCGCCAGGACCTGGCAAGTTGGCCCTCTCCTCGTTGCCTGGCTCTTGCTCTCTGTGTCTCACGCGGGATGGGTCCCAGAACATCTGTTTCTACTCTGAGGGTCTTGGCTTCCCTGAGAATAGAGTCTTAGACCAGGTCGCTGCCTGACCGTGGAACCCTGGCAGAGAATCTTCCTTCCCCTTCGCTGCACCCAGTCTGGGTTCCAGCTGTCAGGAATTTCTGTTCCTCTGGCCTTTCCAGGTCTCCTGGAAACCTCCTTAGCTCCCAGACCTTGGCGAGGTGCTTTGTTCCCTACCGTGGGCTGGTGTAAGCAGAATCGAGTAGAGGGGATGTTTGTGAGATTTTCCAGAAAGCTGGTTAGTTGGCAGCATCGAGAGCTCCGAAGTCCCTCAGTCAAATTTTGTGATTGGAGGGGGAGAAGGACCTGTGAGTAAAGAAGAATGAGTCCTACCTAAATGGGGGTTTGGTGATGTATAAATTCCTAATGTGTGTCAGTTTTAATCAAAAGACTAATGAATTACATCAGGCAAAACAAACAGTTACTACATAAAGACGACTAGAATAGTAGCCTTACTCTACATAGTTTTGAAGAAATAACTAGTGCCCAGCATGACCTTCTTTTGCTGCTTTTAAAATGTCAGAGTCTGAGAAGAAAACACCCTCAGGAGAAGGAGCCCAGAGGCTTTTGTTCCTCTCTCTGCTTGTCTCCACATTCAGTTGCTAGGGGTGGTTGTTTGGGGAGCCAGTGGGGTGTTCTGTGCTAGAAATGGGGATTGCTTGCTTTTCATAACCAAGTGGGTTCGGCAGGAAACATTGAAGAATGTATTTATGTTAATAGGAGTATATATTTGCCCAGCACATTATATTCTCGGTACCCAGCTGTGTTTGTTTTAAATGCTCTGTTGTTTCAAAGACAGGGAGAGAAAGAAGCATATGCTGCACGTGTATATCTATATGAATGTGTGTGTGGGGACATATTTACAAATTTATAACCAAAGTTTTAATACTTGTTTTTAATAATGACTAAAGCTATTTTTTTTTTAAAGGACACATCACAATTAGAAATCAGGTTTTACTTGCTCTCAGAGTCAAGCTTAAATTGACTTAAATTGTTTGCATCTCACCTAATTTCCTCAGACTATTTTTTAGAATACAGTTTTCACCAGGTAGAGCTCCAAATTTGCCAATACTTAAAGTAATAAATATATTACCTTCAAAATAAATTTTCATGTAAATAATGATTAAAACATGTTGTATATATTTTAAATATATCAACGAACAGATTATTTTATAAATATGGACAATAAATATTTATGTCATATTGAGTGGTGAAAGAGGGTTTGCTTTATACTTCTGAATTTTAAGATGGGTGTATACTTTTCTCCAAATATAGAAAAATATATTGGCTTTCCAAATAGTCTGTTTCTCCATTTTAAACCTAACTGCTCCCTTAGTATTCATGAGTTCAAAATGATACTTATGTCTCCTTGTTCTGTAAGAAAGTATATATTTGAGGTCACTTTAACTACCTTAATTTTTGGTCGGAGAACGGAAGAGAAGACAGGTTAGAAGGAAATTTCATCAGAGGCTTTTCTTCTATACCCCTTATTAGAAATATATTCTTTAGTGAGAACAAACTATAGGTATATCTCTCAAATATCAAACAGAAAATAATTTATTAGAATTACTGATTTTAAGCAAAACAAATATTAACACTTTATAGCATATAAATTATATATTGATATATATAATTATTATTCTGTATTTGTATATATAAATATATATATTTACATAATTATTTGCTTATTTAAATACTCTTTCAGAAAATGTTTTTGAACATATTTTAACCTTTTCCTCAAATACTGACACTCTGCATAAGAAGTTCCCTGTGGTAAAATTTTACAGTTATATTAATTAAAAATATAACTTTTAATATGACAGTTTTATATATCCTTAAATTTGAAAATTGTTGCTTTGACAAATAGTTATTGAATCCTTACAATATATCAGGTCCTATTCCAGGTGTTAGATATAGAGCAATAAATAAAGCAAATGAAATTCCTTCCATCATGGAGCTAACAAACATGGGGTAGAAAGATGTATGTAAAGGAACACATTAATAAGACATTACAAAATTCACAATCCTATAAAGCAAGTGAACAGATGGCTGCAATAGAGAATTATGGGTTGAGGGTGATGAGCAGAGGGACCTAGTTACATCAAGCAATCAGGAGGGGCCACGTTGATATCTTAAGGTGAGGGCTGAGATCTGAGAAGGTTGCTGCTGCTTGAAGACCAGTTGGAAGGAGCAGCCAATGTGTATGTGAAAATATACTGAGATGGGTCAAATCCTAGCCTATTGGGAAACTTTAAGTACACTGTAAAATAGAATACATTTTGAACATATTTGCAAACCGAATAAAGAATAACTCCACTTTTTGTGTTTTGGAGAAGGGTAATATACATATTTTAAAGTTTTTTTTTTCTTTATAACACTCTTTCAAGTTACAAGTTATTTAATGTAAAGAATATGACTGATATTTGCCTATGCACTTTGAGTTGGAGCCCTAACCCCTACGTCTACCTGTCCCCACCCTCATAGAAGAGTGTTTTTTAATACCAGGTGAATCATTCTTGTGAAGTACAGAAATTTGCAAGATAGCTATTAGTGGTGATGGGTGCACTATGACCCCATTCCAGCTTCACCTCCCTCTACCCTTCCCTACCCCACACTCCACAGACTCCATCCACCATTCAGTGTTCTTCAAATTGTGAGCCTTTCTTTGTGTTTTACTCTATGCTACAGTCTTCTCCTCATTTCCATCTTTACCTGTTGAAATTATCATCAACTTTTAAAGCCTGGAGAAAATGCCGTCTCCTCTGAGAAGTCTTCCCTCATTGCTACGAATTAAAAAATAATCCTACTGTGAGATTTTAGACCTCATTATGGTATTTATATCTGATCACGAATGTGGTATGCATTGTCAGCAATTGTAGTTAGGAGAAAAGTCTGTGTTTTCTGCCCCATCATAGGATCTCCAAATTGGATAGAGTGTTCGCCATGCCCTGGGAATCAGTTATTGCTATTGAATTGATGTGAAGTAAGGGAGGTTAGTAGCCTAAGCTAAAAAACTTTCCTTGAACAACGATGCTCTACCTCGACCATTCTAGAAGTAAAGGTACTTCTCAAATTTTTATATTTTTTAACTTTCTGTAAATATTTTCATCTGATTTATCCCTTTTTAGAGGGATTAGAGGTTCTTTACATATTTTGAGTTACTCATAAAAATTAACGACTATAGCCAACCTCATTTTAGGGCTTAATTAATTTATTAAAATAGAATATCAGTTCATATAGCTAAAGAAAGAGGAAAATGGCAATGAGAAGTTTTCAAATAGTTTTATTATTTGAAATTTTAACAAAAAATGAAAACTAAAGTGGAAACTATGTGCAATGATTTATAATGAATATTTTATCCTAAATGTGTTACATTGTTATTATGCATTTTAAACCAAAAAAAATCTTGATGACTTGTAAGATAATCTATCAAAATCTTTGTTATGGTTAATGCAGTTGGTTCTTGATTTATTAGAATTACTGATTTTAAGTAAAATGAATATTTACACTTTAGAGCATATAAATTATATATTTATATAATTATGATTCTATATTTGTATATATGAATATATATGTTTCCATAATTATTTGATTATTTAAAAACTCTTTTAGGGAGTGTTTTTTGAGTACATTGATTGCTTATCTGACTACTATCATAGGATCCATGATATTATGTGTCATGTATGTTTCATCAGATTTGGACAGGTTTCTTACTAACACGTAAAACCTAAAATAATTTATAGGATGTCATAGAAAACAGGAAATGAAATATTAACTACTTAAAATTTGTTCTCAGGTAACACTCTAATATAAAAAGCAGAAATTAAGTAGACTATATAAACAAAGCTGCTTTCTCTGTGTGAGTGAAACCATCAGTTATTCTGATAAAATTCACCTTCCTTCTTACAAGGTACTGTGTAAGGAAAGGATTGTCTATCTTTTCAGAACATAATCAACAATAACCAGTAATAAAAAAAGACCACTGTTCTCTGTACTGCTGTTTGAGTGCCACTACCATATGAAAAATAAAAAGACACTTCTTTATTTTGGCTGTTTAGATAAAACAAAACCAGAAAACATTTCCCTCCAAAGTATTATCCCTCCTTTCTTTTGCAGATTGATTTAAGTTTTCTAAGGCCATTCCTGTAGGAAGTTTCCCAGTTATCTTTTGATAATACTTGTTGCTAATTTTCTGATAATCAGAGAAACAATTTTATTTGATAGTTTTATTAATGTTAAATAAAATTATATTGTTTCTCAATTGAAATGTCTAATTTTTAACATGGAATATTTTTGTCAAATGTAGTTTCTAAGAAAGAGATCTTACAGAAGTACTATTGAATCAGTAACTATAACTGTTAGGACAAAAATAATTCATACCTTGTGTGCTTATGTATTATTTTTTCTGTGGCTTAATTGTTATGATTTCAACATTCTGCATTTGCTATCAACTCCTTTAATACCACAATGATGCAATAAGCGAAGTGCAGCATAGCATAGTAGGTTAAATAAGATATAAGGCTAAGTAAGGTGGTTTGCTTTGGGTTGAAATATTCATAGATTGAGTTTAGTTTTAGTATGCTGAGAAAAAGTCAATACTACATTGTCAACTGCCTACTGAAAAAATCCTTCAGCATTTCTTAATATAAGGTTTCAGAGGCACCAATATTTCTCCCACCTGGAGTTAACATTATCAAGTACTAATTTATATTCCAAATTGGTAGAATTATTACTATAGTTGTTCCACATTTAGTCCCAAATTTCTATTATTCTGTTAGTAATTCCATTATATAGTGTTATTCTGAGAATAATTATTTTCAAACCAGACTCGAATCTCCCCTCTCTTCAATGTAAAATTATATCTTCTAATGTATATTGTTTAATTTAAAATATGGCAGAGATTTAGAGGGAAAGTAGATGAAATATTTTTCAATCTGATTTTTACATTTAGTTCTGTAATTCTAGGTTTCTTTGTAGTTGCGTTCTACAATAATTCCTCCCCAAATGGTGAGAAACTTTAGTTAAAAAGGACTGTGGTATTTAGATAATACAAAATGAATAATTCTTGTAAATATTGTAATTTTAGCACTTAAGGGTTAAAAAGTGGAAAACACCATAAAACTCAAATATGTAAGAGACCATTTTAGAGGGGTTAATGAAATTTAGAGCCAATCATACTATGTTGGCATGACTAGAAAACTTTTAATTTAGTAATTTTATTTATAATGATCCCAACGTTCATTTTAAGAAGTCACATCACTGTATACTGGGGATGAAAGATTAGCAATAAGGAATGGTAGCAGGAATCTAGACACATTTTAACTATTTTACCATAGTTACCACCTTATCATTCAGGGAAAAGTCCTCTTTTAATAAAGCTCTTTAACTTTTTTTTTTTTTTTTTGGTAAAATATGTGTTTCACTCTGTGCTTTATAGTTCTTTGGTATTGAGTTTAATAGTGATCCATATGGTATGACCATAGGGGGCAGATACTTAAAAGTTAGGGTTTCACTAGTGCCTGATACGTAACTGATATCAACAGGTACTTGTTGAGTGAATGCAGCATCCCATATTTCTGAGGATATACATGTAGCAGTGATGTAGACTTAAACTGAGTTCAATTCACATAGCTATGGCTACAGTGTGTGTAACAACTACCTACATGAAGCACTCTGTGTTAGGCATCACGCTCTTGAGTAATATTTAATCCTTGCAACAACCCTGTGTGGTAGGGATACTGATATTATCCATCCATTTTACAAATGAGGAAACTGAACATAAAACTTAAGTAAATTGCCTAAGTTGATAAAACTTAAAAATAGTGTAGCTGGGATTAAAACCCAGGTTGCTAGTCTGTCTCCAGACTCCCTGTTCTTAACCAGTGATAATTCTGAATTGTCACACATTTTATATTCCTATACAAATTAATTGAGGTTCATCACCATTACAGCATAGGAAACTGAGGCTCAGAAAGTTTGTGTTTTGCCAACAGGTTTACACTTAGCTAGTGATGCAGCCAGAATTCAAAGACAGGTCTGTCTAGCCTGAAATCCTCTAGCGTCCCTCCCTCCTCTACATCCTTTCAGTTCTTTATGACATGGTAAACTCCTTAATGGGAGTCATGCTACTTCAGGGCATATAATAGATGTGAAACAGACAGACCTGCTAATTAGGTGAGTGTAATAGTGTATTAGCAACATTTTGAAATTGTGGATGTTAAGTTTGCTCTGAAGTAGATACTGGCTTGCGGGCATTGAGGAAGGTGGCAGAAAAAATAAGCACCATATTTTACAAAGCCCTTTTTGACATTGGAATGTAGCTTTGGTTTTCAACAGTTTGTGGATGTGACATATGTTGGTATTATCTCCTTAATAAATTGTAACTTTGACCTGAAATTCTGAAAAGGATTGATTTGGAGTGTTTTGATTAGTATGGAATGAATTTTCATGTTAACCCTTCATTAAGTTTTCATTGATTTTCCTAGACTATATATTTAAATACTTCTTATTTCTAATAAGATGCTTTTGATTATTTTCCTTATTGGCCTTATTGTAGGTGATAAGCTGAAGCAAACCACCAAGGTTATAGGGTCACAAATTAATCATGAAACTTACAGACTGCTAGAAATCTAGATACCGTGCAAGTTGTATTTGCTGCTTTTGAATTCGTGAACACGTGGATTCATAGCTCTTTCTAATAAGTTCTTAAACATTTTTCTTAATACTGATACTAGAAAAACAACAGAATGTAGTCAAGTCTAAGTTGTTTGTAAATTGCATTATACACTTTATTGAGCTTGCTCACAATGAATATATGAATCTGGGACTGTCTTATAAATCTAGTTATATGTTATTTGGAGATATTTTATTGAATGATATTATCTGGCTCTGATTTTCTTGTTACTTTCTTTATAAGGTAAAATTGGCTGGTTAATGAAACCATCTACCTGCTTTGTACCTGCACCTATATGGCTGATTTGGGCTGGAGAAAATCACAGTCTCATGGAATGGTCTTACTTTAAATTCATGGTCAATAACCTCCAGTGGGCACTTAGTACATTTAAAAAAATACATTTCCCCTTATCTAGATAATATTTCTTACCTTATTTCTCTTCAAACGTCTTACACCTCCAACCCCATCTCCACTCTTAGCTATGTCCTTATGTTCTATTTCCCTGAGAAACTAGATAACCAGAAAGACATTTTCACATACCCCATGATTGCTTTTACCAGTCTATTTTCAGATCTATGCACACACTCCTTTTTGCCTATTAAACTTGTGGATGGACTCTTGTTCCTATGTTAGGTCAAGACCTCCTCAAATTGAGCAATAAATCTCTCTTCTTCTCAGGAACATAAATCGAGTAATTCTTCTCTCTCTTCTGCATTATAAAATGTCCACATTCTACTGTATTAGTATCATCAGCATATACATTTACCATATTAAAAAAAAAAACAACAACACTTTGGGCCATACATTCTTCTCCAACTAGTGAACCAATTGTCTTTTTACAACAAAATTCCTTGAAAGAGAAACCTCCAACTCCTTTCCACCCATTGTCTCTTAAATCCTTTCCAATCAGCTTTTGGTCCCCACCAATAAATTGGTCTCATCAGGGTCACCAATGACCTACAAATTGTCCAACCGAAGCCTCTATTATCAGTCCTTATCCTATCTGGGCATCATTTTGCACTCAAATCTTCAAAATATTTCTATTTTTTAAACTATTATGTGGGCAAAGTTAACATCAAAATACTTTTAACACATCCTTTCCTCCACCCAAATCCTTCAAGTGATCATCCTTTCACAGTTATGATATATCTGGGTTTCTAACTGAGTAGTGTTGATGAGTTAACCATCGCCATCTTGTGACATGTTTGACTACTGCCAAGCGTTATGACTCAGGTACCATTGGAAGGCAATGCTCGCTTTTCTTTACTTGGCAAAACTATTCCTTTCATCACATCTAATTGTGTTGAATCTGAGTGACTTGTCTCCATGAAATACATTGAGAGGATTGTTTTTCTAAGTGTCAGTCTTTCAGTTTTTGGCTTTAGTTCCAATAAAATGAATTTTTGGTTAAGCGGTCACTATTTTTCAAACTCCTTAATTGATAGCATAGCCAAAAAATAAATGATAAATTAAAATATTGGTTAATTTCCTCAATGCCAACCAAATTCAAATTCAAGCAGTATATAGAAAGAAATAGTGATAAACTTAGAACTATTTGACATTGGTTATTTTCTGCATGTGGAAAGTTTTTGGCTTGATCTATTTGCTTCATACTATTATATCCAAGGGTTTCAAGTAATGCTAATATGTTATGTATCTATGTATTATATAGAGATGCATAAATATGAGCTCTGGTGCCAAAGCTAAAGGTAACTGTTTTTGTTTTGTTTTCTTTTTTTTTTTTTTAATGATTTATTTCTTTACTTTTATACATTTTTACCCCCCACCCACGTTTTTGCTGTTTTTGTGTCCATTTGCTGGATAAATCTCCATGTCTGCCTCCTGTCCTCTCTTCTCATCCTTCTCCTCCTGTCTTCACCGGGATTCAATCCTGGGAACTTCTGATGTGGAAGAGAGACATCCTACTACCACCTGTGCCACCTTAGTTCCTGTTTTTTTGGCACGTCTCGTCTTGGCTCTCCCTTGTATCACTCTCCTGTTACAACATCATCTTGCTGCGTGGCTTGTGGGGACTGGCAGTGCACCTGCACATGGGGTCTGGTGGCCCGCACACCTTCTATATTTTTCTTTTTTTAATTTTTACCGGGAGGTGCCAGGGATGGAACCCAGGTCCCTCCATGTGGAAGAAGGACGCCCAACCGTTTGAGCCACATCCGCCCCCTGTTTTTCTTTTTAAAAAAATATCTTGTTAGAATGCGAAGAACTTCTGGTTGGTTTTAGAAATAGTCAAGAGTTGGCAATTGGTGCATAAGAATAGATTCATAAAGTTTTATCTCCTCTTGTTAGATTCTCCTGGGGTGTTATGTAACTCCGGGTCAGTGGCTACTACATAAAGATAGTGTCTTTTCTCAGGAAACTCTTGAATGCTTAATGGTTTGTTTGTGTGTTTAGGAATCCAACAATTATCTCCATTTTGAAAAGGATGCTCAGAATCCCATTGCTTAATGTATTTTTCTTTCACCACATGCCTCATTTTATCTCTTTAAGTTCTGTAAATAACTCCTGCCTAGCCTTGGATACTTTATGCCTTGCAAATATTTGTTCATGGCTTTTGTATTCTCCTTACCATTTGGCCAAGTTACAATTGTTTAACTTTTAAAATCTTTCTGCATAAGTAAATGCCACCAGCTCTTCAATCATTTCTGTGGCTTAGATTGTGCAATAATTACCTCATCTTTATTCCAACATATGAGATGACTTCTGTTTTCATGAAAAAAAAAATTCATGCTGGGACAACACTTAATGTACAGAAGACTGAATGCAACTGCTGGTCTCCCTTCTCTCTGAGAGTGGGGTCTGGCTTCAATGGAGGGAAGAGGAAATCAGACAAGTTTATGCAAAGCAGAAGTAACCAGTTTGGCTTTGTGCCTGACAAATGAAAGGAAGGTGGAGGGAAAGTAACCAAACACGTTCCCTGCACCTGCTAGGATTAGTGGTTTCATATACCACATCTCTCTTAATTCTTCAGGAAAGTAAGTGGTATTATTCCCATTTTATCAGATGATGGGAAGTGAAGTAATCTTTCCAAGTATGCATACTTAGCAGAGGAAGTATTTGAACCCAGGTCTGACTAATACAGGGCGTACATGTTTAGAATAAACTCAATCCTAACTAAAAGGATCCTTAATAATATTAAAATTCAATGTGAGATTCCAGCATCTTTCTGGATTCATTCCTGGGATGAACAAGAATTTTGGGCACCAGTTTTGCCCCTGTTTGTTCCTAAAGGTCCGGTATGAGAAGGATATGGGAGCCGCTGCAGTCACTGTAATTAGTGGCATTGCAGACATGATCGTGCTTCACATACAAGTAGTGTCCCCAGCTCTGCCTCCACTTTTCCATTTTGGTCCAATGGTGGGGACACCAGCTCAGTAAGCTGAATAGTAAAGCAGAGCCATAATCCCTTAAACTTTTCTTTTGGAGTAAGCCAAGGTAGAAATGTAGAAAATTGTTCTTCAATTTGGAGTATTTCCCTTTGTTCATGTTTTATTTTCTTCAACCCATTTCCTTTGCCTTTTGGAAAATTACAAAAGTTATAAAAGTTGCTGAAGTTTCGAGTATATGACATTAATGAACCAAGGTTTGCACTTCTCCCAACTACTACATGAACAAATCAGCCTGAAGGTAAAATTTTCATATCTGTGTGGGGTTTTCTTTTGCCCTATGATAATAGTAGCATGGGATTATTTCAGCACAATTTCCCTAGGTAGACTAGTTTAAGTGTTCCTATCTAGTCACTTTGTTCTATTTCATATAATTTTTATTAGAAAAGTGATAGGTTTACAGAAAAATCATGCTGGAAATACAGAGTCCCCCATCACCCTCCCGTTATTTCATTAGTGTGGTTCCTTTGTTACAATTTATAAAAGAATATTATTGTAATTGTAGTATTAACTAATTTTTATAGTTTACATTAGGGTTCACTATTTGTGTTATACAGTCCTATTTTTTTAAAAAAATGTTATTCTAGTTAAAATGTATACAATCTTAAACTTTCTCTTTCACTTTTTAAAAACCACTTTGTAACATCACACTTTTTTTTTTTTTTTTAACACTAACCAAGGTGTCCTTATAATTGTCTGGCTTCATATTGCCGTTCCTTTTTTAAATTTCCTACAAGATGCCCATTGCTGTCTTTTGAGATAGGCCAGTTGTTATTTTCTTAAAAAGTAAATGTAAGAAATACCTAAAATCTCAGCCCCACTGCCTCCTTCACACACTCCCCTTATTATTCCCAGCTCTCCCTATTGCTGCCCAGCACTCCAGCACACAATACCTAGCCTCCGTGCTGCTCTGGGATGATGGGAAGAGCAGTGGATCCAGACACAGAAGGCTCTGGCTCTGGGTTTTACTCCACCGCCAATTAGCTGGGCAAAGCCTGTCAAATGTGGAAATGTCTATGCAATGAGAAGGTTGGACAACGTGATTTGAAAGACACCTATTAGCTCTAAATTCTTTGTTGGCTCACTTGCAATCCCCGGTGGGCTTGACCGTAGAAAATAGAGTCAGCTAAATATCTTTGCCCCTGGGCTTCCTTCCGTTCTACATGAAAAAGCCACCCATGGATAGAAGTGCCCTGTCAGTGGTCTATTCTCAGTGTGTGCCTCCCTGCCCCTCAGCACTTCCAGACTCACTTTGACTCCATGCTTCCTTTGCTCATTAAATATGGCCTGAAAACAGATGGTTAATTATTATTCTACCTTTATGATTTATAATCCACACAAATATAATATATGCGTGTTGTTCAGGTTCTAGACAATTGTAACTAATGGTGTTCTTTTCTGTGTGTGTGTGTCCATGTCCCTGTTACTCCACCCCATCTTTAGGCAGATGCAATCCACAATTTTCCTTTATTCATAGCTGTGAATATTGAGCCAGAAAAAAGAGATGCCTACTAAAGTCTCTATCAAAACTCAGTTTAATGCCTCTAGTATTTTTAGAACTCAATTCTTCCGAACACCAAATTCTTGATTTACCTAACAAGTAAAGGATGTACTGGGGTTGGCATCTGCACAAGATTTTTCCTCCCCGATTTTATTGCTTGGGTACTTGAGACCCAGTGATAGTAGGTATCAAGTTAAAACCTATTTGAAGTGAATAAATCTTCAAGGAGGAAATATGGAAACAATGACAAGCCTGGGAAAAGTATAGCTAAAATGAATGATTACACACATGCAGAGACATAACAGGCCCATAGACACACACACCCATAGCCACCATGTGCAACTTCAGCGAATGGCAAGGTGCCTCAAGAGTATTTTGCACCAGCAGTTTGAAGTCCTGTTAAGTAATTATGAACATATTCTTCAAGAGCAGCATGCCATGTTCACTAGTTTATATCAGTTAGAATCCATTTCAAGAAAGCCAGAAAGAAAAATAAAATAAAATAAGACAGAAAAATGGTACAAACTAATCTAGATAGCCACATTGGATAGACCAGAAAAACAAATCCACTGCATATTAAATAAACAGAATTGACAGTGACAGCAAGCTTTCTTTGGAAGAGAGGAAGAAGCACTAAATAAGTGAGGGTCGCAATTTTAATAAGTCAAATTAGTCAAATATAGGACAAAAGCTTTTGGATTTGTATTAAAAGTACTGCTTTTGAAAGAAGGCTAGGCTAATACGCGTCTGATCAGCAGTCAGGCAATGAAACTTCAGATTCTCAAAAATCGTGACAGGATTTGGATCAGGAAAAATGTACTTTGGTAAAAATCTCAGTAAATAGTAATTTTCTTACTGAAGAAAATAATTGTAAGTCGAGAGGATTCGTTTCTGGCTTCAGGGAGCTACTTATTCTGTGGTTTATTAACATCTGTATCCAAGGTGATTCCATTTAAAGGGTGTATTACACAGAGGTGATTGGATTAAAGCTACTGATTTGATGGTAGCTGTACCAATATGGAGTTCCAGCATCTTGATTCATGAGGAAAAAATGTGGATGCAGAGTTCACTGCATATTCTGATATGGTGTTTCAAGTTGCAGTTATGAAACTGCATAATACAAAAGGGTTTATTTTTAATAAAAATATGAACCCCTTTCATTCAAACATCTCTGGACACCATAAAGCAAACCTTAAAATTGAAACATTTAACATTAGGAAGCTAAAAAGGGGACAGAACAGGAAGATGGAGAAAAAAGTAATATAAAGAGGGAGAGAAAAACCTGAAATGTGGAAGATGCCATCTGCAACCAGAATTCTTGAGGTTGGGACCTTGTATACACTTGCTTTGTTTCCCTGGCAGAGTGGCTGTGAGTAGGTGGTCCTCTTTATGCATTTCTTGCCTTGAATAATCTAAGGGTGTTGATAAACTGAGAAAGCTGAGCTATTCCTACAGTTCCAAGTATACATGTCAAACAATTTCCTACTTCATGAAACTTGAACATATGTCTTTGAACCTCACACAAGTCCTTTAAAGACATTATTAACCATATGTTTCAAGTGAAATAAAAACTGAAGCTCATGGATGTTAAGTACTTTTTCACGACCACTTAGTGAGTATTAGAGTAGTAGTTGGATTAACAGCCTGGTTTTGGATTTCAAGTACAGAAGCTACTCCACTAGGATATGACTGCCTCCTTTTCTGGAGTTTTCCCTTGATAATGAGTAAGAAAATGGGTGAGGGCTAGTTGCAAGAAACATTGTGTTTTTTTTGGTTTTTTTTTTAAACTTTATCGGGAGGTCCCGGGGATCAAACCCAGGTCTCTCCATATGGGAGATGGACGCCCAACCATTTGAGCCACATCCGCCCCCAAGAACATTGTTTTTAATCAGTGTTAGAAGTCACCACCTGGGCAGTGGGAGGGCATGATAAGAATTGTGGCTTTAGTTCATCTTTTACCACCTTTTCTTTTTCATACAGGTTTTTATTTAAATGTGAATAATTCCTCTCCATTTTTTTTTCAGAAGGATTTTCTTGCTTCTTAAAACCTGTAAGATCATAAAATGCAGGAGACAATTTAACAGAATAAACATTCCTCCCCAACATTTCAAAAATCTTATGATTTTTCTTTTTGTTTGTCCATTCCTAGCTTTCTTTTTTAGAAAAAGACATTTTTTGTCTATTGATTAGAAAATTCTCTGAGTTGTTTCTTATGCAGGACTACAGGTGATGACATAAAAAATTCCTAGAATATAAAATGTCAGAGGGTTTTTAAAATGACTATGTTGAAGATGGCATGCAGGTTGTCTAATTCTACTTCATAATTTTATAGGAGCTTTTACATTCAAAATGCTCTTTCAATTTTAAAAATAAATATTTTATGGAAGAATAACATGTATATTGAAAAGTGCACAAATGACATACAACTCTGAATTTTCACAAGGTGAACACACTTGTGTCAAGGCCACCCAGACCAAGAATTAAACACTACCAGGGCGCCAGAAGGGACACTCATATGCCTTTCTAATCAGTAAACCCTGAAGATAGAAACTCTCTCAACTTCTCACACAGTATCTTACTTTTGCCTGTTCAAAACTTCATATAAATGAAATCATTAAATATACACTTTTTGTACCTGGCTTCTTTTACTTAACATTATGTGTGCAGGGTTGTTTGTGTTATCTCCAGTATTAGATCATAAGACTTGTAGTGGTGTTCGCTTTTTCCCTGCATATCGATAATTTCTCTCTCTCTTTATTTTTTTGTCTTGAATTATTTTGTTACAGTGTTTTCAATTTTATTAGCCTTTTTAAAAGACTTTGGCTTAGTTAAAATTTCCTAATGCATATTTTTGTGTTTTTTTAAATTTCTATTCTTAAATTTATTATTTCCTTCAGGTTAAATTTGCTGGTTTTTTTTTTTTTTTTTTTTTTTTTAACTTCTTGAGAAGATAAATAGTAAACTCATTGATTTTCAGCATTTAGGAATGCATATGAGACTATACAATTCCCCAAAAGCATGGCTTCAGCTCAGTTGAACAAATTGTAAAATATTTTCTAATTTCTATATTGATTTCTTCTTTTTTTCATGATTATGTAGAGGTGCTGACTCAATTTGCAAATATTTAGGGATTTTCTAGTTATCTTTTCATAATAGTAAATCACTAATTTTCTAGGTTAAATCCACTATAATCAGAGAAAACAAATTCTGCATAATTCTGGTCAAATTTTGTAAATGAAACACATCAATTGGGAAAAAAGGAGTTTTTTTGTTTGTGTTTTTTTTTTTTTACAGTTGCCAGGATAGCATTTTATGTATGTTAATTACATAAAGTTTGTTATGTGGTTAAAATTTTGTATTGTTTACAAAATTGATTTTGTTGTTCCCACTTTTGTCAGGAACTGAGAGCTGTATTAAAAATTTCCCATTGTGATTGTAACTTGTCTATAGCTCTTTTATATCTGTCAATTTTTACCTTCATTTTTTATAGGCTAATATAAAATTACTTATCTTCCTGGTAAATTAACACCTTTATCATAATTTCCTGCGTTTTGCTTTAATGTTTACTTTCTTTGCTATTAATATAACTATATCAGCTTTCTTTGCTTGAGCATTTGCATGATGATTATTTCTTCAGACTTTACTTTTACCCTTTTTTCATGCTTATTCTTTAGGTCAACGAACTTCTTGCAAGGCACCTGGGTTTGGTTTGTTTTGCATTTGTTTTTGATGATTACCAAGTGTTATCTCCTTTTCTTGGTCACTATTCTCTGTATATAAAGTAAAATCAGTATATTCCAAGAATTGAGAGAGGTTTTGTGATATATATATGTGTGATATATAAGTCATTTGGATTTATTGTAAGAAAAAAATCTTGGGCAGCTTTTCATTTTTATTTGATCTTTTGGGACATTATCCACTGACTAAATTCATTTTCAATCCTAATTTCTAATAAAATCCGGGACAAAGATGGATAGTTTTGTCAATATTTGTTTCTGGATAGACATCTTTTGTATATTATATGTACAAAATAGTATACTGCTAATACTGCCAGCTGGAATGATTTTTAGTCTTTTGTGTTCTGTTGGAAAAATTGGGTTATTTTTCATTCTCCAAATTCATTTGCTGGCAGTTGCTAACAGCAACAAAATTGTAAATTATCACATGATCTTCCAGAATGTGAAACAGCAGTGGGCTTACCTGAAAAGGGGCAGTATAATGGTCTAATTTTGACTTAGCTTTTAAAGTTTATACGAAAAATGAAAATGCAGAACCCATTCTCCAGGCTGCTATAACACTGGGCAAGAGGTTCACTCTTGATCAAAAACAGTCCAGAGAGACTGAAGTAGTCCTGACGAGAAATCAGTGTTCCTACTTGAAAACTATGGTGCAGTTTTATCCTGATGCTAGCTTAGGCCCTACCTTGGATTGTCTTGGACTTGCAAAGCTTTGTCAGATGAGGAGTGTTTGCTTTTGATTAAGTGACTCAGTTGCTCTAATCTTCAGTGAAATTGTGGGCTAAGTAAATTAATACGATTGCATCTGTTCTAGCTGCTCATAAGTAAGACTTAAATGAGATAATGCATGTGATAATCCTTTATAAATTGTCAACATCTGAGTACATATAACGAGGGGGTGCAATCACTGGACCTGGGCAAAATCTTTCTGTCTATGCATTGATCAGATCCCTTCTCTCCCACCACACGCATAACTACACCTCTCCCAGCACATCATGTTTCTAGGGCTATTAGTATATAACAGCTTGGAAATCTGGGCTGGGAGAAAAAGGGAGAATAGGCCATTGGTTATTTACCTTCATAGTTCTTATTTTTATTTGTGCTACAGCTTATTATACAATGTGTTGCCTAGAAGGAATTTTTAAAATCATCTAGTTCAATCATCTTATTTTATAAATGAGAAACCCCCAAATATAGATAAGGCCCCAAAAGTGAAATCCCCTATTTATGGTTGCATGGTTAGTCATTATCAAAGCCAAATAAGAAAGAATTTTCTTAATTCGTTTGGTTGATGTACTGTGTGATAGAGCATTGCATCATTTCAGATAAAAGCACACACAGATATACACGTGTCTGCCTGTGTGCACATATGCCTATAGAGAAAAATACATCTATTCTTAGGCTGTGAGAAAGGATCTGACTTCATTTCTCATCTCTTCTTCCATCTCAAAGTGACAGGGAAAGAATGAACTTCCTTTGCACTAAGATACCCCTCTGTTAAAGCACTAATTTCTTCTTGGCATCTTTTGCTGCTTCTCAGCTAGCATAGTTTTTCTCCATTGTGGAATCACACCATGAGAAGATCTGAGCGTTAGAACGCAAACTCTGTGAATATGATTCATAAAATTGTTGAGGAAAAGTGTAATGGCTGAAGAGCAATGTTAGATGAGCCAAGTGAAATGTGGAACACAGTGAAAACAGAATACAGAACTTTGAAATTTAGCCAATAAAGCACTTTAGGTAACAAGGAAAACATACCACCTTAATGTGTGTGTGGTAGTCTTAAACTTCATACTCTGGCAGAGGCTGGATGGGAGAGGGGACTGATTTGGAAAAAAGACAAAATATTTAGATGAGAAAAATCATCAAAGATCATTACTGTTCCAACTGAAAAATAGATAAAAGTGTTTTACACATGCTTTGCAAATGGGTATTGATGCCATGGAGGAATAGAACAGCCACGGGAGTATGAGAACCCAGCAGGTAAACATATATATTTTGCAGCATCAATTTTTTTTCTTAACAAATCAATTTTATTGATACATATTAATAAAGCATAAATCCATCCAAAGTGTACAATCAATGGTATTGGGTGTTATCACATTTTTGTGCATTCATCACTTCAATCATTCTTAGAGAACTTTCATTTTTCCAATAATAATAATAATAAACAAAAAACAAACAACCAAAACTCATCAACTCTCACTATCTCTTTGCTTCCCCACTGTGATTGTGGGGAATCTATACAATACATAGCTGCTATTGTATTTCTTTCTCTCTAGTATATTTGTATTTATATTTTGTAAAAACAGTCTTATATATGTAATATCACCCCATTCATGTTTTACATGACGTTTTACTATCTTGTAGGGTCCCATGTTATAGTTTTTAGCTTTCCTTCTAGTAATATATATGACCTTAGACTTTGCCTTTCAACTACTGTCATACCCATACAATAGTACTGCTAGTTACAAACACCATGATATGCTTTAATTTCTATTAACAGAATTAATTAATCATTTCTATTCATTTCCAAAGGTTTATAAACAACCATTTTACCTATTCTGCACAGATTAACCCTTAGCTTTCCATTCTCTAACCTCCTTATATTTTCTGGTGACCTGTATTCTAATGATTAACTTCATGAGTTTACACAATATATTTAGTTCATAATAGCGCAATCATACGTATTTGTCCTTTTGTGTCTGGCTTGTTTCACTCAATGTAATGTCTTCCAGTTTC
The DNA here is from genome assembly GCA_026826555.1 of Tolypeutes matacus. Lineage (NCBI taxonomy): Eukaryota > Metazoa > Chordata > Mammalia > Cingulata > Chlamyphoridae > Tolypeutes > Tolypeutes matacus. The sequence goes on from JAKSZT010054334.1 coordinate 3,133,723, forward strand.
ATCCATGTTGTCATGTGCTTCACACTTAATTTCTTCTTACCACTGCATAATATTCCATCGTGTGTATACAGCACAGTTTGTTTATCCATTCTTCAGTTGATGGACATCTGGATTGTTTCCAACTTTTGGCAATCATGAATAATGCTGCTATGAATATCGGTGAGCAGATGTCTGTTCATGTCTCTGCTCTCAGTTCTTCTGATTATATACCTAGTAATGGTATTGCTGGGTCCCATGACAAGTCTACGTTCAACTTCCTTAGGAACTGCCAAACAATCCTTCACAGTGGCTGTACCACTCTACATTCCCACCAATGGTGAATAAGTGTTACTATCTCTCCACATCCTCTCCAACATTTACAGTTTTCAGACTTTTTAAGTAGCAGCCGGTCCAATAGATATAAATTGATATCTCATTGTAGTTTTGATTTGCATTTCCCTAACTGCTAGTGATGTTAAGCATTTTTTTCATGTGTTTCTTCACCATTTGTTTTTCTTCTTTGGACAATTGTCTTTTGCCCATTTTTTAATAGGGTAGTTTGTCTTTTTATTGTTGAATTGTATGATCTCTTTATATATCATGGATATTAAACCCTTATCGGATATGTGATTGACAAGTATTTTCTCCTATTGAATAGGTTGCTTTTTCACCCTTTTGACAAAGTCCTTTGAGGTGTAAAAGTGTTTAATTTTGAGGAGGTCCCATTTATCTATTTTTTCTTTTGTAGTTTGTACTTGGGGTATAAAGTTTAAGAAACTATCACCTACCACAAGATCTTGAAGAAGTTTTCCTATGTTTTCTTCTGGGAGTTTTATGGTTATCACTTTTATATATAGGTCCTTGATCCATTTTGAGTTAATTTTTATATAAGATGTGAGATAGGGGTCTTATTTCTTTCTTTTGGATATGGATATCCAGTTCTCCCAGAACCATTTGTCGGCTAGATTGTTCTGACCCAGCTGGGAGGGCTTGACAGCCTTGTCAAAAATCACTTGACTGTAGATGTGAGGGTCTATTTCTGAGTTTTTGATTTGGTCCCATTGGTCAATCTGTTTGTCTTTATGCCAGTACCATGCTATTTTTACCACTGTAGCTAAGTAGTATGCTTTAAAGTCCAGAACTGAGAGTTCTCCAACTTCATTCTTCTTTCTTAAGATCTTTTTGGCTATTCAGGTCCCCTTATCCTTCCAAATAAATTTGATAATTGGTTTTACCACTTCTGCAAAAAAGGCTGTTGGGATTTTTATTGGGATTGCATTGAATCTGTAAATCAGTTTGGGTAGAATTGACATCTTAAAGATATTTAGTCTTCTAATCCATGAACACGTAATGTCCTTCCATTTATTTAAATCTTCTTCAGTTTCTTTTAGCAATGTTTTGTAGTTTTCTGAATACGGGCCCTTTATGTCCTCAGTTAAGTTTATTCCTGAATATTTGATTGTTTTATTTGCTGTTATAAATGGAATTATTTTTCTGATTTCCTCCTCAGTTTTCACATCAGTAGTGTATAGAAACACTATTGATTTTTATGTATTAATCTCATATCCCACCACTTTGTTGAACTTGTCTATTAGTTCTAGTAGCTTTGTTGTGGATTTTTCACGAGATTCTAGATATAGGATCATATCTTCAGTGAATAGTGAAAGTTTTACTTCTTTCTTTCTTATTTGGGTGCCTTCTATTTCTTTATCTAGCCTCATTGCTCTAGCTAGAAATCTAGCACAATAATGAATAACAATGGTGACAGTGGACATCCTTCTCTTGTTCCTGATCTCAGTGGGGAAGCTTTCAGTCCTTCACTATTGAGTACTATGCTAGCTGTAGGTTTTTCATATATGCACTTTACCATATTGAGAAAGCTTCCATCTATTCCTATCTTTTGGAGTGTTTTAATCAAGAAAGGGTGCTATATTTTGTCAAATGCCTTTTCTGCATCAATCGAGAGGATCATACAGTTTTTCATCTTCAATTTATCAATATGGTTTATTACACTAATTGATTTTTTTGTGTCGATCAATTCTTTCATACTTGGGATAAAACACACTTGATTGTTGTGTATAATTCTTTTTATAGCTTTTGGATTCTGTTTGCAAGTATTTTGTTGAGGATTTTTGTATCTATGTTCATTAGAGATATTAATCTGTAATTTTCTCTTTTTTTGTAGTATCTTTATCTGATTTTGGTATTAGCACAGGGTTCTTAACCAGGGTTCCAAAGACCTCCAAGGAGTCCATGGAAAAATGTCAGGGGGTCTGTGAGCTTGAAATGAAAAAAAAAATCAGCTTATTATCTTTATTTTCTCTAGCCTCTAATTGAAATCTACCATTTTCTTCAATTATGAATATATGCAATAAATTACAGTAGTATTCTGTGGTTTTCACCTGACTGGCAAAGGAGTCAGTGGAACAAAAAAGATTTAAGAACCCCTGTATTAGGGTGATGTTGGCTTCATAGAATGAGTTTGGTAGCGTTCTTTCCTGTTCAATTTTTTTGGAAGAGCTTGAGCAAGATTGGTATTAGATAGTCTTTGAATGATTGGTAGAATTCACCTATGAAGTCATCTGGTCCCTGGCTTTTCATCTTTGGAAGGTTTTTGATGAGTGTTTCAATCTCTTCACTTGCGATTGGTTTGTTGAGGTCTTCTATTTCTTCTAGGGTCAGTGTAGGTGGCTTGTGTGTTTCTAGGGATTTGTCCTTCTTGTTTACATTATCTACTTTTTGGCATACAGTTGTTCACAGTATCCTCTTATGATATCTCTTATTTCTGTGGGGTCAGTGGTAATGTCCCCCCTCTCAGTCCTGATTTTATTTATTTGCATCTTCTCTCTTTTTTTCTTTGTCTGTCTAGTTAAGGGTTTGTCAACTTTGTTGATCTTTTTGGTTTTGTTGATCCTCTCTGTTGTTTTTTGTTATGCTTGTTGTTCTTGATTTCATTTATTTCTGCTCTGACCATTAGTATTTCTTTCTTCCAGCTTGGTTTGGTATTTGTTTGCTGTTCCTTTTCTAGTTCTTCCAGGTGTGCAGTTAGATCTTCGATTTTAGCTCTTTCTTCTTTTTTAATGTAAGCATTAAGGGCTAAAAATTTCCCTCTCAGCACTGCCTTTGCAGGGTCTCATAGGTTTTGATATGTTGTGTTCTCATTTTCATTTGTCTCAAGATATTTTCTGAATTCTTTTGCAATTTCTTATTTGACTCACTGATTGTTTAAGAGTGTGTTGTATAATATCCATATATTTATGAATTTTCACTTTTTCCATCCATTATTGTTTTTCAGCTTCATTCCATTATGATAAGTGAAAGTGTTTTGTATACTTTCAATCTTTTTAAATTTATTGAGATTTGTTTTGTGTCCCAACATATGGTTTATCTTGGAGAAGGATCCATGAGCACTTGAAAAGAAAGTATATCTTGCTGTTTTGGGGTGCAATGCTCTATAGATGTCTGGTAGGTCTAGTTCATTTATTATACCATTCAAGCTCTCTGTTTCTTTATTGATCCTCTGTCCAGATGTTCTATCCGATACTGTGAGTGGTGTATTGAAGTTCCCAACTATTTTTATAGAGACATCTATTTCTCATTTCAGCTTTGCTAGTGTGTGCCTCATGTATTTTGTGGCACTCAGGCTAGGTGATTAAATATTTATTATAGTTATTTCTTCTTGGTGAATTGCCCCTTTTATTAATATGGCATGATTTTCTTCACCCCTGTAACAGTTTTCCATTTGAAATCTATTTTGTCTGATATTAATATTGCTACTGCAGCTCTTTTTTTTGGTTATTATTTGCATGGAATACCTTTTTCCAACCTTTCACTTTTAACCTGGTTGCGTCCTTACATCTGAAGTATTTGGTTCAGCTTATTCTAAGTCTTTAAAAATTGCCTAGCTTAAGTTATCAAAATCGAGTCAGGGACTCACTAATGGGTACAGATTTTCTCCCTGGGGTAGGATACGGAGAGTACCAAAACAGTTTTGGTTCATGCAATTTCCAGAGCAGCTCGCAGATGGCACTCGTAAGTGTACCTTTCCATGGAGGTTTTTCAGTCTGGGCTTCCCTGTGTTCCTGTGTTGAGTCAAAGCAGGCTCTGCTGGCCGAATTCACTGAAGAAAAGCTCCCTGACTCCCCTTTCCTTTTCCCTTGAAACAGTTGGCAGGTAGGAAGATGTCTGCTCCCCTCTCAGTCAGCTGCAGTGAGTCAGGGGTTTTACCCCAGCTTAATATCTTGGGGTGGGGAAAGAAGCCCGTCCTGGCCCCCGTCAGCTTGGTACTTACCTTTGTTGTTTTGGCTTCATCTTTCTGTCCTTCATTCTCCGGGAATTGTGTACACTGTCCTGTTCTGCTGACCCCCAAAGTAGCTTCTCAGACAGCCTTTTGAGAGCATTGAGCTCTGCCTATTATCTGTTGCTGTCTTCCCCAGCATCAATTTTAATTATAGTGATAACTTAAAATATTTTACTTCAAGCAAAAACGTGTTATTGAGAAGAATACAAATTCCAAAATTATTGAGTAAAATGAAATATCCCAAAGAAATTCCCATTTATTTGGTGTTATTTGAAGCTACATCTCTCAGACCCATCCATGACCATGATCACTTACTTTCTTGTATCACTGAAGATACTTAAGTAAAAACCTTTGAGAATCTTTGGAACATTGTGCAGTAGTATAAAGCTAGGCACTTTATATAATCTTATAAATTCCTCCCTCCAGTTTTTGGTCTTCTGAACATCAAACATCAGATGCTTGCCTTTCTAGTTGCTGATGCAAAGTATAAAAAGTTGATTCTTTACAAATTGATACCTTTTTGCCCTCTAGATTTTAATTTGCTAAAGTTACTTCTCTTGGACAATTGTGCTGCACCTCCATGCTCCTTCTAATGAGAGCAATTATTTTTCAATTAGCTTTAAAAGGGTTCAAATTTTTGAATGATTCTGTGCTTAACTTGAGAGAACATGTTATGTTCATGTCCAGAATAAAATTAAAGTGTTTTTAGTGTGCAAAACCAACTTTCATGGAATGAATCTGAGGACGAGACAAAGATGCAAACAGCTAAGAAATGCATAAAGTCCTTTCCTGATGGAATGATGTAGTGACATTGATGGCCTTTATAATTGCAAAGAACTCAGGGCATTTGATTTGAAAAGAAATGATCAGGTTTCACAAATTATTGAAGATTCAATGGATTCTTTAAAAAATGACAAGATAATTTGGAAAAAGTAAAATGATTTTCCTCAAACAATCATTAGGAGATTAACAGTGTTTAAAGGTCTCTGAAGCATATGCCTACATCAAAATTATGACAAAAGGAAGTATTCTTATGCCTTGGTTTGTGGAAATCCAGAGACAAGTATTAATATTAACTGAGTGACAAAAGTTAACTTATAGAAGGTTAAGGAAATAATTTATTTTTATAACCCCAAATTTAATAGTTTGAAATAAATTTCTATTCTAGGTTTAATATTCTTTATGTGGTTCTTAAATGGGGGTGGTGGTTTATCATCTATTTACTTTGGTGTCTCAAGTCACAGTAGTGTTAATGTGCATTTCTCTTTCTATACTAAGTTCTTAATCATGCAAACAAAAATTAGACTAGAAATGCAAAATTGAAAGATTACTAGTACAAAAGTAAAGAGATGTAAATATATTTGACAATCTCAGTTATTGATACCATTGTTACCAATTGAGTAGACTCTTCCTCACATCCTTTTTTCAATGTTAAAGTGAAGAGGGGAGCAGATATGACTCAAACAGTTAAGCACCTGCCTACCACATGGGAGGTCCCAGGTTTGTTTCCTGGAATTTCTTGAAAAAAAAAAACAAACAAACAAGCAAAATAAATGATAAAACCAACTCAGAGTAGCTGATGTGGCTCAGTGGCTGGATGCCGGCTACCCACCTACGAGGTTCTGGGTTCAATCCCCGGTCCCAGGTACCTCAAAAAAAGGTTAAAGTGAAGAGAAAACCTATTAAATATACAAAATCATTACAGGTAGTTTTAGAAGCACAAATTCACAACTGATACCCATTCTGAATTAATTGGCAACAGGGTTTACCAACAGGTGTGTATTAAACAATAGAATGTGTTATAAAGTGCATCGTGCCATAGATAATAGATGGAAATAAGAGTGGAAATTTCTTCGTCAACTTCACAGTACTAGCACTGAGCATGGAAGGGGACTTTGTGCTTCAGATCCTATTTCTTTGAACTCTGTATAAGGATGAGTTCCATTTACTTCCCCTGAAAATTGTAGCATTTGCTGGACTAATAGATAATCCCTAAAATACTATGTACCACTAATATTTTGTAGGTCCATGACCCCTGTAGGTGGTGTTTCTTGAATTAAAAGTGCCAGTAAACAAAATAAAGTATCATTACAACAATCACACAAGTGCAAAGTTTTACTACTATCACACAATTGTTTTCATTTTTCCATGTCTTCTTACATATTTGTACATTATTTTAATCACAATGTAGATACAACCCAATCTCACCAGGAGTTCACAAAGCTCAATTGAGTTAAGGTATATGAAATCACCTTAAAAACTATAAAGGGCTCTATTCAAAATGCAAAGAAACCTGCTATTATTAACGCTTTCTTAAATATCTTTCCATATTTCTACAAGAGGGGAAGTGCTAGAAAAAGGAGAGGAAAGGGGCTATTAGATTCAGTGTAAGTCCTTTCACAAACACACTGTGCCCTGCCTTTGGTTGCCAGAGAGAGTTAAAGAGGATACAGTCCTAACCCTTGAGATACTATTGATGTTGTAATAAGTTACCACAAATTTAGTGCCTTAAAACAACACTGATTTATTGTCTTACAGTTCCATAGGTGAGAGGTCTGAGACAGGTCTCACTGGGCTAAAAGCAAGCGGTTGGCAAGACTGCATTTCTTTTTGAAAGTTCTAAGGGAAAATCTGGTTGTCTTTTCCAGCTCCAAAGGCCTCCCACATTCCTTAGACCAGGCCCCTTCCTCCATGTTCGGAGTAGCAATGTTGCATCTGACAATTATCTCTGTCACTTGCCTTTCAAGCACCCCTGTGATTACATTGGACCCACCCAAATAATCCAGAATAATCTTCCCATTTAAAGATCTCTAATTTAATCACATCTGGAAAATTCCTTTTGCCACATAAAATAACATATTCATGGTTTTTTAGGGATTAGGGTATGGACATCTTTGGACGTGGATTATTGTGCCTACCACAGCAAGGCAACCACATGGACAGATATGTCATCACAATACAACACAATCAGTGCAACAGCAGAACTTTTCCTTAAGTTATTAAGGCATTGTGAGAACATAAGCCAGGCTTACTTCATGCAGTTCTGGATGCAGGGGCCAGGAAAGACCTGCTAGTGGAGGTAATGGACAGAGGAGGTGACGAATGGACAGGATGAATAGGAAACCACTATTTCAAAGGAAACAAAAGATCACAGGCAGCCAATGCAGAGAGCAAACCTCTATTAAAACCCACCCTACCAGCTCTATCCACATGGTTCTCATGCCTAGGCGTTTGTCACCACCGCTGCTCCCACTTCAGAGAAAAGCACTGCCACCTATAGCCTGGTCACGAGAACAGTATTTTAACTGCATTCACCATACCCAGCAGTTGAGCAAACAGAGCAATACTTTCAACATCTACTAGCATGCTTTAATGCAATGACCTACCAGGTTGTCAGGATAAAATTCAATTTTTAATATGATTAACTGAACTTTCAAGATTTGGAGATCTACCACCTTTCCAGCCTCATTTCTTAATGACCCCTCATTCCTTTAAAGTAATGTATGAGATTCATATGGCATTCTGTCACATTCATTGGCCAAGCATTTTAGGGTCCATTTTATAGAGAAGCTTGGGAGTCTGTGATTTCCCACAAATCATGCAGCTGAACCCCAGTGTTCTCCCCTTGCACTGTGCTGAATTCAGGCCACTGTCAAACTTTAGATTTTGCTTCTGGAGTTTTTACAATGGATTCAGGGACAAATTACCTTATCATTTTCAATAAATTCATTTTCCTTTAAGCCAGATGACACTGGGTTTTGGGTATTTGGGGTTCATGGTAGTGAGTCATAACAAGTTTAATTCCTTTCACTTCACATGCTCAATGGCCCACATAATTACAAAGCCATAGAACTTCCTCTCTGAGGTCAAGAGACTTATCAAGTTAGTAATGTTTTGATCTTAATTAGCTTTTACCATCCCTTTCTGATGCCAAATAACAGTAAACAATAAGGGTTACTGGTTAAACAGTAAACAATAAGGGTGAAGTTTATTTTCTTTTGTCTCTAAAACACTTTTTTGAAGAATTGTGGCAGTTTGAGATTATTTTATGAACCCCCAAAAGGAGAAAGATTGTGTTTGTAAACTAATCTATACCTTTGTGTAAGATAAACTTTTATTGCATTGAATTCAGTTGAGGGGACTTTGATTAGATTACTTGAGATTGCTTTAGGGCTTTTGATTGGACTATGTCAGTGAGGTGTGACTCGGGTTGAGTCTCCACCCCCTTGCTGGGTCTGATATAAACAGACTCACACAGACAGACAAAGAGGAAAAAAGGAAACTGTCACATTTGATTCTGCAATGTGGAGAGGATCGCTTAAGCACAAAGCCCCCAAAAGGCTGGGCCCAGGAAACAGCTCAAGAGGAGACCAGCCCTGCTATATGCCTGATAGCTTACAGCTGAACTTGGGAAGAGAACTGAACAGGTGAGTCTAATATAGGAGTCCTAGAGAGAGATAAGCCCTATGCCAGCTTGCTCCTGAAATAGGAAGAAAGTGGAGCAGCTCAGCCTGGAAGAGGAAGGCAGAGACCAGGCAGAGATCATCTACCATCTTGCCTCAACACGTGGCAGTTGACTTTGGTGAGAGAGCAACTCTTATGGTGCCTTGAGGTGGACTTTTCATGGCCTTGAAACTGTAAGCTTTTACCCCAAATAAAAACCCTTTATAAAAGCCAAGAGATCTCTGGTACTTTGCATCGGAAGCCCTTTGGCAAACTAAAACAAGAATGTACAAAGGGACCTTATGTGGAAATCTTTGTATCAAAAATCTTTATGCAATACCTGTTGCACCCACTTTCCCTTAGGGGAAAATTAAGAGTTTGGATAAGGACACATTAAAAAAAAGGAACTATGAAAAAGAAACTGTTCCTTTTACATCTTTACATTGACTATAGGTTGTCCGTTTCCTTATTATTTTATTTTTCCTGCTATGCAAACTCTAGATATCTCAAATCTGAGCCATTGACACTAATCAATTAATCTGTGACCAAATCCTAAAAAATCATTGGCTAGTTTTTTTCTTTCTTTTCACTGTTTCACTCTCTCTCCACAACCCCTCTCTTCCTCTCACACACACATAAACATAAACTCATACTCTCTGCACTGATAAATAATGTAACTCTCATCCGTCATCTTCTTCCTCTATTTCTAATATTCCCCATTAAAAGCATGGATCAGAATATCCTTCTGCGACTAGAGGGATAAATTAAAACTTAGTAATTATTTACTGTTCCATCTAGCAGCCTTGAAAATAGAGTTCAAAGCCACATTTACCACTTACTAACTGTGTGACCATTGTCAAATTCCTTATTTGGTTAAGTCCCAAATTATACATATGTGTTTAAATAAATAAAATTGAAGGAATAATCACTGATTCATATGGTTTTCTAAGGGCGATGCGAGGTAATGTCTACAGCATTATGCCTGACACATAGGGAGCAATGACTAAAAGATGGCTGTTATTGTAATTGCAATCTCCACTAGTCTTACCTACTGGAAGATAAAGGAACAGAACATGAAAGACATTCTCTGTGTGGACAGCAAAGAAAGGTGAAAAGAGAGGAGGAGGATTTCGGTATTATTTCTAAGCATGGAGTGCTTTTTGGAAGGAGGTGCCTATGAAATGTTTCCCCAGGATGCTAAAATCTGAACTCTGGGAGGCAAAAGTCCTCATCTCAGAGGGGGAGCATTTTGGAGAATGGATTATTTCCCACACAGAGGGCACTGTGAGGACCCAGGACCTGGAGAGTGGTGACTAGAGGAGCTCTTGTTGAGAGTGTCACTCAGCAGAGGGTGGAGCGTTTTCCCTGACAAAATACCTACCTTGCAGAATAAATGTGACCAATTTCACAAAAGATTTGGAAATGAATAATTATAATTTAAATTCCTATTAAGGAGGAGTGAAAATAAAAGGCAAAAGAGGAGAAAAACAATTCACCTCTCCTTAGCCTCTCAAACCAGTATATACTTAATATTTGGTGATCTAACCTTTAGGGGGTAGACATTATCCTCCTTATCTTTTTATGGATGAGAAAACATGATCCAGAAAAGTGAGGCATCTAATCTAACTCACAGAGCTGATGAGAGAAGCAACTGACCCCATCTCTGCTCCAGATCCAAGCTCTTTTCCCTTCACCCTCCTGTCTTCCCCAAATCCCATCCGTCAAGAGCAGTTCCTGCAGATGTTGAGCAGAGAGCCGGCAGAAATACATGTACCTCTGGGCTTGGAATTTTTGCTGTGCATGGCGTCACCAGGGTAGTGCTCGGTTACAGAGTCCCTGTTTTTTTTTTTTTTTTTTAAAGATTTTATTTATTTATTCATCTATCCCCCCCCTGCCGCCTGCGCTCGCCGGGTCAGCCAACCACGTCCCTGTTGATCTAGTCTGCTTTCATGAATGCACAGAAGTGTAAATTCTGTTCTCTGACTGGGAAACATTTTGTCCCAACTTTGAGGCCATGTGGTTGTACAGCACTGTTGCTACAACCCATAGTGGTGTTGTAACCTATTTTATGCCGTCTTCTCTGAGATTTGAATGTTCTTTAGTTCCTATTTTTGTTCCTATTTTATTTAAAATAGGAACTAAAAGAACATTCTGGGATGACCAAATGAAAGCCAGATCTTTATTTTTTATTTATTTATTTTTTTTGATTTTATATTTGTGTTTATTTACATATGCTTTGTCATTTTCCTCCAGTGAAATGTAAACTCCTTGAATGTAGAGATTACAATTATCTTGTTCATGGTTGTTTCCCCAGTGCCAAACTCTGTATGGAAACAGTGTAATTTCCTTATTTAATCTATAAAATATCTAGAAGCCAGATCTTTAAATCGAGGGACTTAGATGAATAACAGTCAATGAATGGCTGTCCCTGGCACACTGCCATGCAAAGAGGACGTAAAGATTTTCATGAGAGTCATCATTCGTCCATTTCATAAGAAAAATGTTTTCTCGGGTGAGCCAGGAAATGCTTTTGACAAATACAGTTGTTGGTATTCCACAGTTGTGGGCTGGTGAGGACAGAGACAAAGCCATCATGAAGTCAAGGAAGGCCCTGATATCCACACATAAGCGTTTCTTACCCTGCGCACGGGCCTTTTCATAAGTCAAGATTTATTTCAGAACTTTAACTATAACATTTTTTTAACTGTAGAGGAGCTTTTTATTATGATTTTTTAAACTGAGTTTCAGAACTCAACCAAGCTTGTTTGGTAAATTATCCAAATCAAGGAACATGAATTCCCACAGGGAGCATAAGAGGCCAGTTCACAAAGAAGGGGACATTGAAGGTAGATCTTGGAGAGAGAGAGGAAATAGTTTGAATAAAGATGTGTGTAATAATAATAATAATAATAATAATAATAATAATAATAATATGTGTAGACCAAACAGCATCACAAAGGAAAGACACTTTCAGAACCCAGCTCATTTAGGTTATCGAGTCAACTTCGTTTTTTACTAATCAGGCAAGAATAGGCACATTATGTTCTCAGAGCCAAGTATTCTTCATCTTATTACATAGGTTGTACTAAAGATTGAAATAAATAATGTCCATTGAATGTCCCTAGGTCAAGTAAGCATATAGTAAAGCTCTTTTCTCTTTTTATTTGATGAAACATTAATTTGATAATTTGCTTTTGATCAGTGGTTTGCAATTTGTTTTCCAATATGTAGTTTTATAAACATATTTGGTCGTGTTTTTTCTCTTTATTTCTGCATCAAATGCTTAAAATTTGAGGCCATGAAAATAATTCTGTAATTCCTTTAAACTTTAAAATCTGGAAAATATATTATAGTGCTTATGGTGAAGGAGAAAATTTAGATCAAATTCATCTCTTCAAACATGTTAGTACATGGAAAACAAAACAAAACAAACAGCCTTCTAGGAAGAGAGGAATTTCAGCTCAGATTATTCTCTATATGCACACAGTATTTCTTTTAAATGAGGTCAATTTTGTCTCTAAATCATTGATCATGGTAGGTGAATTTTATTTCTTAACTGATACTCCCTTTTCAACTTTCACACCATTATACCTAAGGTAGTAAAACATCTTTCAAGAAGCTTTTTATGGATTTTGTTGTTGATGTTGTTCATCAGAAGGTAATTTTGAAAAGAAATGGCCTTTTAAAGTTATCTGTCTTTGAGTTGACCAAAGAGATGTGGTTTTGTTTAACTGCATGAGCACATTTTGGCAAAATGGTAGGGACTTAAAGCTTTGTTGTTTTCTGTTAATGATCTTATCTTCCCATCATGAAGCAACAGAGTAAGCTTGATTGAAATATTATTTAAAGTAATAACCTGTGGAAATGTTAGTAGGAATGATCTTGAAGTCACTTAATGTCATAGCATAAAAGATTTTTCAAAACTAGTCTGCATCCAATCAGTACATTCTATTTCAACTTCTCCTCCCCCATCAAATGCTACTATTCTTTACAGAAGAGCTTGAAAATTTGGATTTGGAAATTTGGAAACACAATCAAGTACATTTTATTTTTCAGGTAAAATTTAAAAATGTATTTTACAAAGAATTGTGTATATAAAAAATAAGAGTTTACTTCTATCTCCAGTTGATAGTGTCCTCTACAACGTCACATTGTCAGGTTACTTCCTAATAAAGAGAAAAACAGCCAGAGCACACTTACTGTCTCCCCATTGTTTAATATGAAACCTCCTTAGCTTGAGTTTTAAGCATGTCCTGAACTGTCTGCAGACTGCCACCACCGACCTTAACTACCGTTATCCCTTAACCCTCCAAACATGTCCTTTCAGTATAAATGTCTTCAGGAAAGACTTTGGACTTCCCCTCCTTGGGGGTGTTCCCTGTCTTTGGAAAGCTCTCCATCTCATTCCACCATCCATATCCTGGCCATCTCCTCAGGTTCAGCTAAAATCCCCCTTTCTCTCTGAAGCAGGCTTTAACCTGGATTAGAATGACCCCCTCTTAGTATTAAGATTTATAGCATGCATTGTAGTTAGTCATAATGGATGGTTGTCTTCTTTGGCCAGTGGTGTCGTTTAACCCTAATGTTTAAGTCTTTTATTATTATTGGTCTGTTTTCTATATACCAACTTGATATCCACATAAGACGTCAACTGCATAAGAAAGAAAATACTTTAAATTTCCTAATAGGTTTGGGTCTTAATACAGCTTTTTGCTTAGAACTCAAATTAAATGAAGAGTTTTTAATTTTTTTTTCCACACATTTGTTGAAGGACTGATCTTGGACTTTGAAACTGGTAAAAATGTTAGAATTCCTAGTCTCTGAAAACTTATAATAAATTATATTATATAAAAGTATATATCATAATTATAAAAGAACAGGCCTGAACACACATGCAGTAAAATTGTATTTCTGAGTATAGTGTATTTGAAAGTTTTGCTTTTCATTTTTCTAGTGCCGTTCATTGTCATGTGAGACAAGGTTTACTGAGCTCTGACAGAACACCTTCCAGATCTTGCCCTTCTTTGCAGTTCCAGGCTTTCCTGGTTTCTTTGGTTCTTCTCAAGAGCACTGTGATTTTTTTTCAAGGGCCTGATGCCAGACTATTCATAGGTCAGAATGTCTTATGAGCAAAGAGGAATCTCCTTCACTTGTCAGAGCAGGGCCTGACTGTGAGGATAAAGAGGCCATATGGAAAAAGAATAAGTAAAGTTATGCCATTTCTAAAGTGTGTGCCAAAATGCACTCTCTGAAGTATGGCCTTTCCCAGTATTTTTTTTTTTTTTTTTTTTTTTTTTTTTCAGAAACTGAATGTATGGATCTAATACCAAAGCCACAGATCATAACTTAATATAAGGAGAACCAATCAAGAGTTAGGACTTGAATGAACATTTGGAAGAGGTGAAGGAGGGTGGAGGGAGGATCTGATTCTGAATCAACTCCCCCACTTCTCTTCCTCCCGCCCACTCAGCACCCAGAAAACAACATGTCCAAACAGCTAGATTGCTTATTAAATTAGCATAGTCTGATTATGTAACTATATTTGTAAAATAAAGTTAAAGTAAAATTTAAAGAAAATTGAAATACAAAAAAAAAAATGGCAATTGAATACAGAGTTAAATGCAAATTTTCTTCCGGACTTGAGCAGATCTAACTCCCTTTAAAATATGCCTGGCTTGTCTGAGCGCCACACCCCACAGTTTGGTTTATATCTTATCAAAATATTCCATTTTTAAGCCTTTACTCTAATAAGCAGGGTCTGTTTGTTTTCCCTTAACAACTTAGTAAGAAATAGTCCCTTTTATCCTCCTTATTCCTGCACCCATTTCCACTCTTCCTCTCTTCTTAATTCTTCATGGCCAAACCCACAAGAAGAGGAAAGGACAGAAGTTTCCATACTTCTCTTTGTGGCGAGATCCTGAACTTGTCCTTATCAAATGGTAATAGAGTTCCACTTGACTTAAACTTCTGCTTTCCCTCATATTTGTTTTGCATTTGCAGACGTAGGATTTTTTTTTTTTCAAAGCAAGCCTAAAGAAAGCCTAAAATTAGAGTACAAAAGGTAGAAATTCTCTTGCCAATTAACTTAGTAGAAAACCACCGAACCTCTTCTGGAACACCTTCATACCACGGAACTCATTTCGTAGGAGAGTTGGTTCTTTCACTGGGCAAGTAAGACAATTGCAAATCTCTCCCTCCTTTATTGATTAATTTATATTGCCTTAGTTTGCCAGGACTGCTATGACAAATACCACACAATGAGATGGCTTAAGAGCAGGAATTTATTGGCTCACTGCTTCAGAAACTAGCCCAAGCTTTTCCCCCACAGTCTGTAGCATTCTAGTGCTGGCTTATAGCAATGTTTGGGGTTCATCAGTGTGCATCTCTGCCTCCCACCGTATGGAGATCTTTCTCTCCTTAAGTCTGCTCTTCTGATTTCCTCTCTTAATGAGGCTTTCAGTAATATGGACTAAGACTTCAGTTTGGGCACACCTAAATGGGATTTTGGAAGATCCTATTCACAAATGAGTCCACACCTTAACTGATAATACATCTTCAAAACGCCTATTTACAAATGCGTTAATACTTGAGAGAATGTGAATTAAGATTAAGAAAAATTTTGTTGTTGTTGTTGAAGTACATGATTCAATCTACCACACATACATTGTCATTATTTATTGATCACCTACTATATGAAAGGCAGTGAACAAACTAGTCACTGCTCCTATTTATGTTCATTCTTGATATCAGTCTACTTAGTTGTCCCAATTCTGTCTTCAGAAGCAAACACTAAATAATTCCAATTTCTTCTTTCATGGAAGTCCCACAAATACTTGAAAACAATTTAATTTTACCTTCTTCAGATTAAACATTCTCTAATACAATTTTCCCAAGACCCACAATATTAATCACTCTCAGTCTGTCAATGGCCTTTCATTGTGTGCTCCCACTAGTCATTATATAGCCTGTGTGGTCTGAGCACACTGGGATCACCCACAGCTTGGCTGAGTGGTATGTGGACAGGCCTAGTGGCCAGACAATGGGCGGTTCCAGAACCACCTCCATCATTTCCTTCTTTTGCTACTCCAGTACAAATCACATAGCCTCTCTGTGCCCCAGGTTCTTCCTCTGTAAAGTAAGAACAATGATGCAACATACCTCATAAAGTTGCTATGAAGATTAAATGAGTTAATATAAATAAAGCCCTTAAAGTTCCTGGCCCAGAGTATATACTTAGGAAATGATAGCTATTATTTTTACTACTGTTATATTTAGTTTTAGACATTACTTTTCTATTTGCAGAGCGTAATTGTTTTAGGAGTCCCATCTTACTGTTGTCTTACTGATGCTGGAAGCAATGGACACCATCTGTATGAGCTATAAATTCCTCCTACTCCAGCAAA
This sequence comes from Tolypeutes matacus, assembly GCA_026826555.1. Classification (NCBI taxonomy): domain Eukaryota; kingdom Metazoa; phylum Chordata; class Mammalia; order Cingulata; family Chlamyphoridae; genus Tolypeutes; species Tolypeutes matacus. The sequence continues at coordinate 3,149,848 of JAKSZT010054334.1, forward strand.
GAGAATGGGATGAAGTAGGTGCTCAATAAATGCCTGCTAAATGAGCAAGCTAAGTGCTTTTGAAAATACGCTTAAGCAGAACATGGGAAGGAGTCTTCTTCCGATGGCTTGTTTTGTTTTTTTTTTTTCAATGTGAAATCATCTATTGCTGTAGTTGTATGTAGAATTTTAGTGACTGATGTACCGTTAAGGATTCTTTGAGGAAATGGTTTTGAACTGCCGTTCATTTTAAGCCTGAAAAACTAAAAAATGATGGAGAGGCGCTACTTCCCACTGGAAAATTCTGAGGAAGCTTTCAGCTTTCAATGTACATATGTACATTGAAACTTAACTTACAACTTAACTCTAATTCAAGATCAAATTCTACATTGCCCTTCATGGATCTTTCACAGTGATTTCCAGGAAAATTTCCAGGAAAAAAATTTCCATTTTTCCATTTTTTAAAAATCCTTTTCATAACCTCTTGCGTAAATGTTTCTGCTCTCTAGTTGAAGATGTCATTATCTGTTTTGATGACTAATTATCCCTGAATACTTTTTCCTTCCTGCTTCTTCCTTACCCTGCTCTCTTCTGGAGGTTCTGTAGAGAATGACATCAGTTTAAGAAAAAGAGAAACAGAAAATGGTTTCTATCTTTCTGTCTCCTCCTAGAAGAAGCCGGAAGAAAAATGTCCAGGAAAGAAACTTAGAAGAGAACAGTCTTCAGATGTCTACCCCTTCCTGAAATCAAAGCAGCTTTTAAGTATTATCAGCACCACTTCCAACTATTCACATATCCAACTCTACTGATTGGACAGAGGTCTCTGAATAGTTCTGGATATGAACAGGCAAAATGAGTTTTATAGCTGCTCAAAAATACTGTTCACTCCAACATATGTGCCTCAAATCTGAAATGTATTGATCAGTCCTTGTCATGTGAAATTATTTTCTTAAATTCACTGACTGTGCTACTTATTTTTCTTGGCATAATACATTTAGGTAAATGCATCCTAGCCTTAAAGCACTTTGTGTTAAAAATTAAAAATCTTTTTTTCATGCAAAGTCTCATTTTACTGTTCTGTATTTTCTCTAAAGAAAGGTAATAAAACTTCAATTCTTGTTTCTATGATTAATGCATTATGATATATCCTGATTGTGGTATAATGCATCGAAAGGCTTTTGATGCTGAATTTTATTAAATGATAATGTGCTTTAATTTCAACAGATGCCCTTGATTCTTTAACAGCATGCTTTTTTTGTCATGCTAATCCTAAATTTCAGATAATATAATGACAGTTGGAATGCAAGTTAATATGGCCTGCTATAGGTTTGGCTCTGAAAATTCTGTGAATGAATTAAACAGTAGTTGTTTTTCAGATTCCTTAGGTTTAGAGAATCCCATTTTAGTTTCTGAAAGAAATGAATCATACTTCATAATGATTTAACTGAGTATGTTAAGTTTAACATACAATACTCTAAGTGTTAAGCTTTTTCCCCTGTATCATTATTATTGATTTTCTGTCTACTTGTTATATCGATTTAAAAAATGGAGTTGAAATCTCGGTGATAATTTTGGATCTTTCTGTCTCCTTGAAGTTCTACGAATTTGTGCTTCGTGAATTTGAAGCTCTGTCCTTAGCATGCTGTGTACTCTTGATGAATTGACCCCTTTGTCATTGTGAAATAACTCCTTTTATTCATGGTGACATTCTTTGCTTGAAATCCATTTGTTTAATATTAATACTGTTTGATTATAGTGAAAATGGTGCATTGTTTTCTATCATTTTACTTTTATTTTTTAAGAGCTCTATTGTGGTATAATTGACATAAATAACCTTCAGATACTTAAAACACCCAATTTCAGAAATGTTGACATATGTACACCCAGGAAGCTATTCTCACACTCAAGATTCTGAATATGCCCATCACTTTCAAGGTTTCCCTGGGATCCTTTGTCCTCCCAACCTCCTGTCCTTTCCCTAATCTATGAACTATCACAGATCTTCTTGTCATCATATATTACTTTGCATTTTATAGACAATTATACAAATGGACCCTTTTTTTGCCTGACTTCTTTTATTCAGCACGATTATTTTGGAATTCATCCATTTTGTTGCATCTGTCAGTCATTGTATTAGTCAGCCAAAGTAGTGCTGATGTGAAATACCAGAAATGGTTAGTTTTTATAAAGGGTATTTATCGAGGTAGAAGCCCACAGTTACCAGGCCATAAAGCATAAGTTACTTCCCTCACCAAAGTCTATTGCCATGTGTTGGAGTGAGATGGCTGCCGATGTCTGTGAGGGTTCAGGCTTCTTGGGTTCCTCTCTTCCCGGGGCTTTGTTTCTCTCTGGGCTCAGCGCCTCTGTTTCCTCCACAAGGTCAGCTGTAGACTATGAGGCTCTCTAGGCTTTGCTTCTCTCCACAAGGCCAGATGTAAACTCTCAGGTGAACGGCTCGTCTCTGTCCCGGGGCCTTCTCTCCTTCCTCACGACCAAGCTCCTCCATCTGCTCACCTCCCCGGGCTCCAGCATCAAAACTCCAACATGAGAACTCCAACTCAAAAATGCTCCAACACTGTCCTTTGCCATGTCTGTTATCTTTGAGACCCCACCCACCAAGGAGTGGGGCTCAATGCCCTATTGACATAGCTCAATCAACACCCTAATCATAACTTAATCATGCCCAGATTAACAGACCATTTTACAAGCATAATCCAATATCCATTTTTGGAATTCATAACTATATCAAATTGCCAAACTGCTACAGTCGTTCATTCCTTTTTTTGCTGAGTAGTATTCTGTTGCATGAATATACCTCAGATTGTTTATATATTTATCATTTCTCTGTTGAATGGGCATTTGGATTGTCTCCGTTTTTTGGCTACTACAAATAAAGCTGCTATGAACATTCATGTACATGTTTATGTACAGACATAGGCTTTTATTTTTATTGGGTAAATACCTAGAAGTGACATGGCTGGATTGTTTGGAAGGTATATATATATTTTTCCTTTTTCTTTTTTTATTTTTTATTATTATTATTTTTATTATGGGTAAAAATCAAAATTTTCACAATACATACCAACATTTGTAAAATGATATATAAATATATATGCATATATGTGCATTTGCTTACAAAAATGTTATTTATGTACATATATAAATATATTTTAAGAGGTGCTTAGATACCCAAAATATTACACGGAACCCACTGGGATTCCCATGTTGCCCACCTCCCACACTGCCCACCACATCCCACACAAACATCTCCCACAAGTGTGGCCCATTACCCTCAATGGACTTACACATCCTGGGGCCTTGCCATCAACCATAGACCACAGTTCACACGTAGACAACACTCTCTCCCACACAGTTCTGAGTGGTGTGTGCTGATTTAAAATGGCCTACATCCATTGCCACAAAGGTACTCAGGACAAACTCCAAATCCCAAAGAAGCCCCTGTATTTCAACTGCTCGTCCCTTCCCTGCCCCAAAAGGGTCTAGTGGCCACTGGCTCCACCTCATTGTTATAATTTCTTCCATTGCTAGAATCACCATATGTGAACAACAGAATACCATCAAGTCCACTCTAGTCCATAGTTCTTCCCCCAATCCTGAGGGGACTGGGATGGTGATGTCCACTCTACCTCCAAGTGAGAGAGGGCTTATATCCCATGGATATGGTGGGTGGGATGATCCTGCCTGCAGATGCAGGCCCTCTCCATTCCCTGGGATGGCCGTTGCCCATCGTTGTCTCCTCGCCAGGTGACTTGGATGAGTCCATTGAGCTGTAGGGTAGGAGTTGCAGCTCCACCGAGATTCCATGCACACCTGGCACATAGGTAGGCCAGAGGCTCCAGTCTCTGGAAGTATACCTAAAAACTTCAGCATCACATATAGGTTTGAATAGAAGGGACTGATGAACCATGTGCAGGGAGGACTTATTTGAGTCCAATTCTGTCACTCTCAGGAGCACAGATTCCAAAATAGAGCCCACTGATAAGGCATCAGTCTCTGGTTCTATCCCCACTTATATAGGACCTTGGTGTCTCCAGAACTCTCAGGAGCCCCTCTGTGTGGGATGATAGGCACTTAGATGTTCTATGAGCTCCTACTGAGGTGTGCGTAAGAGTTACCTCTGGGATGACCTCCCGACTCTCTTTGAAGTCTCTTAGCCACTTGAACTCATTTGTCTTTACCTTTTCCCCCTTTAATTCAAGGTCTTTTTCCAGTTGTGTTGCCAGTTGGCACTTGGTATCAATCCCTCGTTGCCAGGGAGGCTCATCCCCAGGAGTCATGTCCCATGTTGGGGGGAAGGTAATGCAATCATATGCTGAGTTTGGCTTAGAGAGAGGCCATATTTGAGCAACAAGGAGGCTCTCAGGTGGCAACACTTAGGCACCCCACAACTGCAGGCTAAGTCTCAGTTACAAGAGCAGAGACTCACAAGGGTAGTCATCAATAAAAAGAACACATCAGTGGGTCATCCTCTTTTGACGGACACTGTCCCTGCACTCAGAGGACTGTTGCTGTTCCCTTGGAGAATGTGGCAGAGCTCTCCAGGCTAGGAATTCAGATTCCCTCATTTATTGTGTGATTGTCCACCCACCGTGGCCATGCCCCATCCTTTGATCTTTTGAAAAATTTTGTATATCTTTCATGTATATTCGGATGAACCAAATCAAACAAACCCCCCCCCCAATAATCCCCCGCAGTACCCATTGTAACCCTTCTGTGATCCAAATCCTCCATGAACATGTAGTCCATAAAATAATCAAATACACTTACTAGGAAAAAGAAACAAGTATGATAAGCTTACATGCAAGAGACAAAATAAGGAAACTCAGGGGAAAAAAAAAAAAGAGAAGGAAAAAAAACAAATAATCAAACAAAAAACAAAACAGTATAAAATATAATTAGCGGATTGGGACATTCAAAAAATGGGCAAAAAGGCAAAGGAAATGCCTTTAAAAAATATATATATATATATATATATATATATATTCATTTTTTTTCCCCTTCTCTTTTCTCTTCTTTCCTTCCTTTTATCACTGTGTTATCAGATGTCTGGTGTGCTGTGACACCTTCCCCCTCTCAATCCCCATTGTCTCCTAATTTTTCATTTGATTTTCAAAGAAGTTTTAGGTCACACCAAAGTCACATACGGAGTGCCAGAGACTCCCAGATACCAAACCACCCCATATTAATCCCCCCCCTTTTTTTTAATGTTAGCATTGTTATAACTGTTATACAGATAGCAAAATATAGCAACTAAACATTGTCAATGATTTACAGTATAGTTTACAATTTAGATGATGCAGTTTAATAATTTTGATGATATTTACCATGTCCTGTGCCCATTAATGTAAGGTAATGAAAAACCTTCCCCATGACGACCAAACACCCCATTAGATCTTGACTGTTCCCTTCCCCCCAGCCCCCCAGGGCCCATGATACCACCCTCTCCCTACCCATGGAATGTCAAGATTCACAGTTACGGGAAGCGGCTGTGGCTCAAGGGAAGCGGCTGTGGCTCAATCAGTGGGGCTCCCGTTTACCATATGGGGAGCCCCGGGTTCGGTTCGCACGGCGTGGTTGGCTGACCCGGCGAGCACGGGCAGCAAGGGGGGGATAAATGAATAAATAAATAAAATTAAAAAAAAAAAAAAAGATTCACAGTTACATGCCCTAGGGATTTGAACCTGCCCTTCTTAATCCATCCACCCGCCAGTGCTGCACCACCAAACCCAGGAACATCACCACTCATCTGCCCCATCCCCCAACATACAACCACACTCTATCCCTTTACCATAGATTATGTCCATATGGGTGATGGCTCAAAGTCTGCTCTTCTCTTACTCTCCTTTGTTAACCTATCTTTCAGACAATGGTTCTCAGAGACTGCTTACTTTCCTCAGTTCAGATCAGTGATGTCATATACTGTTCATCCTTCAGTGCCTGGTTTGCTTCACTCAGCATAAGGTCTTCAAGATTCATCCATGTTATTCCATGTGTTAGCACTTTGTTCCTTCTTACAGCTGAGTAATATTTCATTGTATGTATGTACCACATTTTGCTTATCCATTCGTCTGTTGATGGGCACCGGGGCTGATTCCAACTTTTGGCAATGGTGAACAATGCCGCTATGAACATTGGTGTGCATATATCTGTTTGTGTCTTTGCTTTCAGTTCTTCTGGGTATATACCCAGCAGTGGAATTGCTGGATCATACGGAAGATCTCTTGTTAGTTTTCTGAGGAACCGCCAAACTATCCTCCACAGTGGCTGGACCATACCGCAGTCCCACCAGCAGTGGATGAGGGTTCCTATTCCTCCACATCCTCTCCAACATTTAGTGTCTCCTGTTTTTTTAATAGCTGCCATTCTGATGGGTGTAAGATGGTATCTCATTGTAGTTTTGATTTGCATTTCCCTGATAGCCAGCGATGTTGAGCATTTTTTCATGTGCTTTTTAGCCATTTGTATTTCTTCCTTGGAGAATTGTCTTTTCAGGTCACTTGCCCATTATTTAAATGGGTTGTTTGTCCTTTTATTTTCAAGGTGTAGGATTTCTTTATATATGCAGGATATTAGGCTCCTATCAGATATATGGTTGCTGAATATTTTTTCCCATTGGGTAGGCTGCCTTTTTATTTTCTTAATAACATCCTTTGAGGTGCAGAAGTTTTTAATTTTGAGGAGATCCCATTTATCAATTTTTTCTCTTGCTGCTCGTGTTTTGGCTGTGAAGTTCATGAAACCATTTCCTATTACAAGGGCCTGTAGATGCTTCCCTACATTATCTTCCAAGGTTTTTATGGTTTTGGCTCTTATATTTAGATCTTTGATCCATCTTGAGTTGATTTTTGTATAAGGTATGAGATGGTATTCTTCTCTCGTTCTTTTGGATATGGATATCCAGTTCTCCGAGCACCACTTGTTAAAGAGGCCATTCTCTCCCAACTGAGTGGGCTTTGTGACCTTGTCAAATATCAGATGACTGTATATGTGAGGATCTATATCAGAACTCTCAATTCGGTTCCATTGGTCAGTAGGTCTATCCTTGTGCCAATATCACGCAGTTTTGATCACTGTAGCTTTGTAGTATGTTTTAAAGTCAGGTAATGTGATACCTCCAACTTCATTTTTCTCTTTCAATATATCTTTGGCAATTCAGGGCCTCCTGCCTCTCCAAATATATTTTGTGGTTAGTTTTTCCAGTTCCTTAAAAAATATAGTGTTGACTTTTATTGGGATTGCATTAAATCTGTAGATTAGTTTGCGTAGGATAGACATCTTGATGATGTTTAGTCTTCCTATCCATGAACAGGGAATATTTTTCCATTTATTTAAGTCATCTTTGATTTCCTTTAACAGTGTTGTGTAGTTTTCTGTATATAAGTCCTTTACATCTTTAGTTAAATTTATTCCTAGGTATTTGATTCTTTTGTTTACTATTGTAAATGGTATTTTTTTCCCCTGAATTCCTCCTCAGTTTGCTCGTTATTGGTGTACAAAAATGCTACTGATATTTAAGTGTTGATCTTATAGCCTGCAACATTACTGAACTCCTTTATAAGTTCTAGAAGCCTTGTTGTAGATTTTTCAGGGCTTTCTATGTATAGGATCATGTCATCTGCAAATAATGAAATTTTTACTTCTTTTCCAATCTGGATGCCTTTTATGTCCTTTTCTTTACTCAGTGCTCGTGCAAGTACTTCTAAGACAATGTTAAATAGGAGTTTTGATAGTGGGCATCCTTGTCTTGTTCCCGATCTCAGAGGGAAGGCTTTTAGGATTTCACTGTTGAAAATGATGTTAGCTTTGGATTTTTCATATATACCCTTTATCATTTTCAGAAAGTTTCCATCTATTCCTATCTTTTGTAGTGTTTTTATGAGGAAAGAGTGCTGTATTTTGTTGAATGCTTTTTCTGCATCTATAGAGATGATCATTTGATTTTTTTCTGGTTTCTTCTTGACATACTCTCTTAATTGCTGTTTATCTGTGAATATTTTGAACTCTCCATCATTTTTGAATGCCAATTTTGCTGGATAGAGAATTCGTGGCTGGAAGTTTTTTCTTTTAGTGTTTTGACTATGTCATACCACTGTCTTCTTGCCTCCAAGGTTTCAGCTGAGAAATCAGCACTTAATTTTATTGTGCTTCCCTTGTATGTGATGGTTCTCTTTTCTCTTGCTGCCTTGAGTATTTTCTCTTTGTCTTGAGCATTGGACATTTTGACAACTATATGTCTGTGAGTTGGCCTGTTGGAATTTATACTATTTGGGGTACGCTGTGCTTCCTGGATCTGCACATCCATCTCTCTCAATAGAGTTGGGAAGTTTTCAGCCATAATTTCCTTCAAAATTCCTTCTGTTCCCTTTCCCTTCTCTTCTCCTTCTGGGATGCCCATAATGCGTATGTTTGTGCATTTTGTATTATCGGTTAATTCCCTGAGAACATGCTGGATTTTTTTTATCTTTTTGTCTATCTGTTCTACAATCTCTTTGATTTCAACTGTATTATCTTCCATATCACTAATTCTTTCCTCTGCCTGTTCAAATCTGCTGCCATGTGAGTCCAGTGTCTTTTTCATTTCTTGGCTTGTGCCTTTGTTCACCATCATATCCATTACCTTTTTAGGTGTGTTAGCTATTTCTTCAATATGTTCTCCCAGTGTCTTCTTTATATCCTTAATCTCTCCCTTCAGTTCTTTAAGTTGGTCCATGATATTTGTTTGGATAGCTTTGATCAGTTGTTCGATGTTCTGCATTGCTTCCTGATTTTTATTTTGTGCACTGGACTGGTCCATGTTTTCCAGTTTTTCAGAGTCATTTGTATTTTTCTGTTGCCCTCTGGTCATCATATTATCTTGATGGGTTTGTTCAGTTGATTAGCTTTTCTCTATGCTCTAGAATTTTATTTAGCTGTTGGTTCTGCGTGTGAGTTAAGTTTTCTCTTTGGCAGTTTTTCTTCTTATTTTATTTCCTTACTTCTTTCTATGTTCGCTTGAAGGCAAAAGGTTAGGGCCAGAGGAATCAAAAGATGTAAGGAAGGCAGAAGGATAATAGAAATATTGATAAAAGTTAGAAGAGGGGCAAAATGAGACTTAATGAGATGAATATTTAACTTGTGTAGGCAATGTAGAGTACTAGGAAAAAATATGGAGTTCCTACAATGGACTGGGAAAACAAATGGAGGAATATATATATAGTGATTTAGAAGGCTAGAATTATGAGGAGGGAGAGAAATAGTAAAGAAAGGTCTGAAAGGAAAAAGTTAATACTAATAAAAAAAGAAGAAGAAGAAGAAAACAAAATAGATGGAATAGAAATTGACACCCTTAAGTTGTGGGCCTATGAAAAAATATTGTCTCTAAGAGCCACAACAGAAAACAGAAGGCAGAAAGATGCAGGAAGGATAAGCGATAGTTTGTAATACAGAATCAATATATACAGCAAGTGGGAAATTACTGTAAAAGAAGTCCAGCAAAGAAGCGACAAGCTGGCAGCACCTAATTAAAAAAAATTTTTTTGAAGGAAAAAGGAAGGGGGGAGGAAAGAGGAAAGAATAGCAAGAGACCAGAAAGAAACAGAGAGAAACCAAAGATCCACACAGGCAAGCAGTCAAACAGAGCTAAGGGGGGTCAATGATTCCCCTAGGGTCCACGTGGATCCTTCCTGCCTACTTGTGTTTATCAATCAATTTCCCCACAGGGTTCTCTATGCAGGTCCTGAAGCAGCTTTTAGCTATTAAACTAAATTAAAAAGAATTTATTTTTCATTTGTTGAGGTGACCTTACCTTTTTTTTTTAATTTTTATTTTTTTAGCCAAATGCAGGACCCAAAATAATTCCTCCTCTAGACCAACCCCCTTACAGAAGGGACCCTAGCTGGGCCCGTGGAAATTAATCAAGCACGTACCACTTTCTGGACTCCCCAGGTTAGCTGTAGCTCTGTTGTTAGTCAGTGAGGAGTGCTAAAGATGGCAGATTCCGCCCCTTCTGGAGCCGAGCTCGAGCATCACCGGGCTGCTAAGTAAATCAGTTTGAGTGCAGATTCACGTCTGCTCTCAGCCTAATGCTGCTTCAGGTCGGCTTATCTGCTCCCCAAAGCTATGGGGCAGTGCAGGCAGCCAGATCGATGTCTAAAAATAAAAAATACCCTTCCCTGTCCTCCAACAGAACCCTCCCTCTTTTGGGAAGTGTCCCTTCTTTCTGGCTCCGCAGCGGCCCGGGTCTTATCCCTGGGTGGCTAGGGAAATCAGCCCCGTTCCCAGACCAGAATCCCCCCTCCGGTTCACCGGATGCTGATTAGCTCGTTTGTTCTGTTCACACAAGGTCCAAGGGGCGCCAGGCAGCCAGATCCCCAGAAAATAATTTTTTCCCTGCTTGCGGCTCCAAATGGCCATTTTATTTTATTTTATTTTTCCTCCCTAACCGCGGGGCTCAGCCGTCTGTGCCAAACACCACCGGGAGCCTTAAAACTCATGAATCTCTACCGTTCCGTCCACGCTGTTGATCCACGCAGATAGATGTCCCAAGCTTCTCACTCCACGTGTCCTGGGCAGGACCCCGTCCACAATCTGCCTTGCTCTGGGAGCTTGCAGTGTGTGCCCTCCTACACTAACGCCATCTTGGCCCCCCTCCCAGGTATATATTGACCTATTAAAAAACTGCCAAACTGTTTTCCAAAGTATTTGTGCCTCTTTACATTCCCACCAGCAATGAGAGCTCTAGTTCATCCACATCCTTGTTATCAATCAGTATGTTATGGTCATTATTTCTATTTTAGCTATTTTATTATGTGTGTAGTTGCTTCCCATTGTGTTTCTAATTTTCATTTCTCTAATGATTAATGATTTTGAGCATCTTTTATTGTGCTTCTTCATCTTCATATATATTCTTAGATGTTATTAGGTGAAGTGTATGCTAAAATGTTTTGTCTATTTATTTTATTGGATATTTGTTTCTTATTATTGAGTTTAAAGAAGTCTCTATATTTTTGGATATAAGCCATTGTTACATATAATATGTGCAAATATTTTCCCTGAGCCTATGGCTTGTCTTTGTGTTCTCTTACCAGTTTCCTTTGAAGAGAAGTTTTCAATTTTTATGAAGTGCAGCTTGTCAATGTTTCCTTCAATGGAACATGTTTTAGGACTATTTCTAAGAATAAGACAAGAAATGTAGTTTGAAAGGCCCAGGGCAAAATGAAAATTCAGAACCTCTTATTCAAAAGGGTAATGGATTTTGATGGTGACAGCAGAGCATTAAACCAAGTGTGAGGCCTTTCTAATAGAATATATAGCATATATATAAATATATATATTTCCTTTTCTCTTTCCCAATATTTTTGAAAACTTCTTGTGCATTTTACCTTAATATATATTATAAACCCCACATTATAATTATATTATTATTTCTGCTTAAAGTCAATTATCTTTTAAAGAGGTATAAATAACAACAAATATTTATGTATTGATACGTTTAGTTTTCATTTCCAGTGCTCTTTGTTTCATTGTTTAGATCTGTATTTCCATCTGGGATCATTTTCTTTCTTCTTGAAGGACCTCTATTAATGTTTCTCATAGTGCAGGTCTGCTTCTGATGAACTATTTCTGAAACCATCTTTATTCTACATTTGTCTTTGAAAGAGTTTCACTGGCTTTAGAATTTTAGGATGATAGTGCTTTTTTAAATTTCAGTATGGGTTAAAGATGTTGCTCCACTGTCTTCTTACTTGAGTTGTTTCAAACACTAAATCTTCTGTCTTTCTTACTTTTGCTTCTCTATCCGTAACATGTCCTTCCCCTTGCCTCTAGGGGAGGAGCTTATCGCCTTATCATTGGTTTTGAGCACTTTGATTATAATGTGCCTTGGTATCGTTTTCTTAATAATTATTGTATTTGGGGTTTGTTGATGGTTTGGATCTTATGTTTTATCATTTTCATTAATGTGGAAAATTGTTAGTCATTATTTCTTCAATTTTTTTTTCTTTCTTGCCCTCTTTCTACTTTCCTCTTTTGTCTTTGCATTTCAACTTTTATATTTCCTATTGCCATGGCTTCAAGTTCAACACTCTTTTTCTGCAATGTCCCATTTGACATTAATCCCAATTAGTGTATTTTTTAATCTTCTAAACTGTAGTTTTCATCACTGGAAGTTCATTTTAGGTAATTCTCATGATCTTGTATGTCTGTACTTAACTTTTAGAATGTATGGCATATATTTATAATGAACGTTTTAATATTCTTGTCTAGCATCTAATTCAGTTCTTGGTCAGTTTTGACTTACTGATTTTTCTTTTCCTTATGAGCTATATTTTCTTGTTTCTTTGCAAGTCTGTTCATTTTACATTGGTCCAGGTGTTTTGAATTTTACCTTGTTGGGTGCTAGATATTTTTGTATTGCTATATATGTTATTGAGCTTGTTCTGGGATGCAGTTAAGCTACTTGGAAATAGTAGGCTCTTTTTATATCTTGCTTTAAAGATTTGTTAAGTGAGACTGAAGCAGTATTCAGTGTAGAGCTAGTTTTTCTCCACTCTGGAAGCAAGACCCTTCATTGTAGTCTGCTGAATGCCCCATTATTTATGAAGTTTTCCAGTATGACTGGTAGGAACAGGTACTGTTACTACTAAACCTTTCAGATGGTTCTCTACCCAGCCTTGAGTCATTTCTTCATATGCATGGGATGATTAGTACTGTGCTGAATACTCATGGGGACCTCTGCTGATCTCCAGAGTTCTCTATCTCTGCAGCTCTCTCTTCTCTAATACTCTGTAAACTATCTGCCTTAGCCTCCCTGGACTCTCAGCTCCATTGCCTCACTTTCCTCCTGGGTTTCCCCTCCCTGGACCACAGACTAGAATTTCTTTCAAGGTTTTATACTCAGAGAATTATAGGGATCAACTCATGTGTTGCCCACCTATCAGGAATACTGATATACAGTGTCTTGCAAAACACATTTTCTCCATTTTTAAATTTTTTTTTTTATTTTTAGGTGAAAGAGCATACTTCTAGTCCCTGTTATTCCTTTGTGGTCAGAGTAGCAGTCTCTTAGACTTTTAAAGAAAGTCTGCATAGTTAGTATGCTCTCTCAGATTGTGGCTATGGATGATAGAAATATATGACAAACCTTTACATTATTTTTCCATCATATTTCCAGTATTGAATTTGTTCATTATGTTATTTGACTGCAGAATATTAGTAAATGTTAATAATGCTCATGGGCTTTTGTACCTCAAGTCATTTGGTTACATTTGTTTAGTTTCAAACTGTATGAAGAACATAGTGAAAGCCATGATTAATATTAAAATGTTATTATATTTGTATTATAAGTCTAAAATAGCTTTGTGTTGAGAAGTGTGCAGTGAAAGGATTGTCTGTTAAAATTGAAGGATGTGATGTGGGCCACTCACATGGCAAGGCAAAACTTATTTCCACCCTTCTCTTGTTTATCCAGTTTTTATATGGGTGTATGTGTGTGTGTGCATGTGTGCCTATTGTGACAAGTTTTCACTATTTAAGCATAGAACTTGTGAGGATTTCAAGAAGGTATGGTTTCCTTTCAGATCAGTCATCCCAACAGAGGTCAGCAGCAGTTACTGCCACACTGGTTTCTTAATACAATAACCTGTAATTAAGAAATAGAAAGACTGCTGTTAAATATCTAGAGATTGGCTGCATAATTATGGAATATTTTGGTAATTTAGCCAGGAATATTTGGTAACATGTGCTCCTTACCAAGATACTGCCAAGAATTTGAACAATCCTTAGAAGTTACCTGAAAATGACAACAAGGAAAGTAAATACCAAAATATATATCTAGAGCTAAAAGTACATAGTATATAGATAGCAACTAAATGAAAGTATCACTCAGGTTCCACATTTCCTATCATTATAGAGTTAGAAAAATTAAGTCAGATACCTAATTATTTGCTTTGTAATCTAGGGAATATTTATACTCTCAGCTGACAAGCTAGTTCTTCCTAATATTTATGCTAAAATAAAGAAGAAGATATAAATGTTTCTCAAAGTTATACTACATTTCTCTCAGTATTTAGTTTCATTGACGTTTTAACAAGGAATCTGATCAAGAGTAATATGCTCCTTACTGTAAATACTGTGTATGCCACACAAAGTGAATTGTTAGCACATTGAATGAGACAGAGCATAACCACTTCTTGAATGTGCACTCATGCATTCTGGCAAGGAGCAAATTAAGTCATTCATAAATTGGGAACCCTGACACTGTATCTTATCAGGAAGACAAAAAATGGGTGCAACAATACTATATTGATTTGGATCCCAAATTTAGTCACTGGCTAAAGGAAAAGTTAGATTTTTTTCTTACTTAAACATACATGGGAATTTTGTATACCATTGTCTTTTACAATTATATAATTAACATTTATACTTAAATTTTAAATATATGTAATTATAATTTAGAAGGAATAAATTGGTGGGACAAGGGGTAGAATGCTTTATATGAAATTATTCACCTTTATAAGTGATGAATAATTAATGTGGAACAATAGATTCAATATTTTGGCCATTTTAGTGTCCAATTCTAGATTATGTTGAAGCATTGGTGCTTTAAGGTGTCTCTAAATGTTAGGATTTCGCAATTAGAGAATCTCATTGGAAAATAGTATCGGAAGGTAGTGCTTTTTTGACTGAAATCCAAAGACTTGTTGCCTTCTGGAGCTTATAGAAACTGAATATTCAAAGGCACTGGATATACATAACCCTGCACTAGGATTCCAGCACTGTTAGGGCTATCCCTTCATGCTTAGAGACAACTATTAAATAGAATCCTTACTCCCTGCCTTCCCTTTAAGGACTCCTCAAATATTTCCCCCAATAAGTAGGGCTTTCTGCAGTCATTTTCTTAATGTATTTTATCTAGAGGGAATACTTTGCCAAAATAATTTTGAGAAAGAAATTTAAAATCATTGGTGGTTTCCATTTCAAAATCCCTTCTTACCTTGATCTCAAGCATGCTCTGCTCCTCCAACTCTTAAGATACAGAACGATGCACTTTGCCTTGAAAGCCGTTTAGGGTTCTGTTGGGGATTAAATCATGTACTCCACAAAAGGTATGTTCAGGTCCCAACCCCTGGTTCTTTAGGTGTGAACCCATTTGTAAATAGGACCTTGGAAGATGTTATCAGTTAATCCAATATGGCTGAAGTCCTTATAAGCAAAAGAAATTGGAATCAGAAAGAGAAGCCACAGGGAGCATCTGAAAATTAGAAGTCAGTGGAACCTGAATGGGAAAGGAGAAGGTGCCTCCATGTGCATTCCCATGTGGCAGAAAAGCCAAGGAACCACAAAGTTTGACGGCTAGAAAAATACCAACGTGGGGGTGAACGCAAGCCTTCTAGCCTCTGAAACTGTGAGCCAATAAATTCCTGTTGTTTTAGCAGCTGAGAAACTAAAACAGGCTTATATAGAGATTCTTTTAAAAATGAACAGAAAGTGACTTCAGCTCAATAAATATTTGAGCACCTGCTCTGTACAAAGCACAATGATAGGCTATTTTGAGTAATGTATGATACAAATTATCATGGGATTTTTAATGTAATTGCTGGGAAGAGAGACAGATAAACCTACTAACTTAACACATGGTCAGTTGACTAAAGCCATAAAACAGGTTCTTCCTTTCTTCCTTCCCTAGACTGCAAGCTTTTTGAGGGCAAGAACTGTATTTTATTCAAGACAATATACCTAGTGCAAATAGGCATAGGATTCCAGCAGGCATTGAAGTGGTGGAGAAGGGTATTCTAGGCTTTGGAAACAGCAGTTAAAATTTAACAGTTATAATAATGCATTAGATCAGGGTAGTGTGTTGGACAATTACTCTGAAATGGCCAGAACAAAGTTTCTTAAGGGGTGGATTCAGTTCACGGAGGAAATTGAATATCACTCTAAGGCACAAACAGAAAGATATGGCAAATTTACAGCTTTATTTAATTTTTTAAAATCATTTCTCTTAGTGCACCTACCCCATCCTTGATTTTTTTTTTTTTTAACTCAGTTCTTTTGGATGAGTTCTTGCTTGTGGTTTATTTTTATGGTTGAATTTTATGATAATTTATAACATTGGGTAAATTATTCACAGTACTATTTTCCACTACTAGGACTGCCAAAGTGTAATTAGATCTGTCACATTTTTCCCCCAGAAATGTATATTCCAAAAGTTGTTTTTAACCTGTAAAAAAGTGTGTCTTTTCATAGCTAGTAGAGGAGTGACATTTAAAACCTAAACTGATAACCAGTTAAAACCCAGATTTATGTGTACATAAAACATGACAGGTGTGATACATACATTAATATATTTACCATATAAAATATTTAAATCATACTGTACATTTTTTCAACTTAAGTAAAGTATAAAAACTTATACGTCATTTGATAGATGATCCTGACTTCTCTTTTGTCAGTCTGCACATTGCCTGAAAACAATTTGTGACAGTGATTGCTTTAATTGAATAATTGTTTTAATTAGAAATGTTGAGTATGTTTTCCCCTGTATCTGAAGGCAGTGGGATCAACTTGTATTTCTTTCAGTTTTGTGTGCTCAGATTATGAAATATCTTTTTTTCTTGATATACATACCCATTAGCTTTCATTATTTTTTGTTTTAATTAGTAGCACAGAATTTCACACAAAGAAAACCCTCAAAACATTTTTAGTAAAATGTGCCATACTTAAAAAACAGAAAACAAAGCAGAGAGAAAGCCTAGGACTTTAGATATTTCTTCATTCATTAACCATGAATTAGTTTTTGTTGTAGGAGTTTGAGATACTCAGCATTGAAAACAAAATTTCTTGCTCTTATAGGGCTTATATTTGACACACATTAAAATAATGTATCTAAATCCTTTTTTTTTCATGCCTTTTAGGACTTTTTTGGGGGGACTAACACCTCTAAAAATAGAGAATAATATTTAAATTTGAAAACAATAGGTCATGAAAACATATTGGTAACTAATTTGCTAAGCATATAATATAGCTTCTTATTAGGTTGGTTATTTTTTTGAGAAATTGTAGGTTTAGACAAAAATCACACAGGAAATGAAGAGTTCTTATATATCCTCCTTGTTGTTAACAATTTGCCTTAGTGTGGTAACTTTGTTACAATTGATAAAAATACTGTAATTTTACTAACTATAATCCATAATTTACATTAGCATTCATTGTTTGAATTTGTACAGTCCTATTTTTTTTGTTTTAAATTTTTTATTATAATAATACATATAACCTAAAATTTCCCTTTTTAACCACATTCAAATACATAATTCAGTGGTGTTAATTGCATTCATATATTGTGATTCTATTAATACCATGCACCTATCCATTACCAAAATGTTTACATCACACCAAAGACAAATTCTGTATCAATTAAGCATTAACACCCCATTCTGTAACTCACCCCAACCTCTGATCATGTGTATTTTAGTATCTGAGTGTATGAATTGGTTTATTCTAATTATTTCATACCAGTGAGATCATACAATATTTGTTCTTTTGTGCCTGTCATATTACACTCAACATGATGTTTTCAGGTTCACCCATTTTGTTGCATATATCAGAACTACATTCCTTTTTATGGCTGAATAATATTCTATTGTGAATATATACCTCATTTGGTTTATCCATTCATTGGCTGGTAGACACTTGTACTGCTTCTATCTTTTGGAAATTGTGCATAATGCCACCATGAACACCCTTGTGCAGATATATGTTCCAGTCCTTGCTTTTAATTCTTTTGGATATATACCAAGAACTGGGATTGCTGGATCATATGGTAGTTCTATACATAATTTTTTGAGAAACTGCCAAAATGCTTTCCATACAGGTACACCATTTTAATTTCCACCAATAATGAGCAAGTGTTCCTATTTCTTCACACCACTCCAACACTTGTTATTTTCTGCTTTTTCAGCAGTAGTCATTCTAGTGGGTATAAAATGGTATCTCAGGGAGCAGGTGTAGCTCAGTGGTTTGAACACCTGCTTCCCATGTATGAGGTCCCAGGTTCAATCCCCGGTACCTCCTAAAAAAAAAGAAGAAAATAAGAGGTATCTCATTGTGTTTTTCACATGGTTTTTGGCCATTTATCTCTCTTCTTTGGAGAAATGCCTATTCATTTTTAAATTGGGTTTTTTATCTTTTTAGTGAGTCATAAGATTTTTAAAATATATTCTGTATACTAAAACCTTATTGAATATGTGGTTTACAAATATGTTTTCCTTTTATAGGTTATCTTTCTATTTTCATGATGAAGACCCAAGATTTACAAAAGTAATAATTTTGATAAAGTCACATATCTCTATTTTTTCCTTTTGTTACATGGGCTTTTGCTATAAATTCTAAGAAACCAGTGCTTAACACAGGTTCCTGAAGATGCTTCCTTATGTTTTCTTCTAGGAGTTTCAGAGTTTTGGTTCTTATATTTAGGTCTTTCATCCATTTTTAGTTATATTTTGTATGTGGTATGAGGTAGGGGTCCATCTTCATTCTTTGCATATGGATGTCCAGTTTACCCAGCACTGTTTGTTAAGGAGGTTATTCTTTCCTGATTGAGTGGACTTGGCACCCTTGTCAAAAATAAGTTGGTCATAAATCTGAGGGTTGATTGTTTTATTCTCAGTTCCATTCCATTGGTCTATATGTCTCTCCTTGTTCCAGTACCAGGGTGTTTTGATTACTTTAGCTGGAAATAAGTTTTAAAATTGGGAAGTGTGGGTCCTCCAACTTCGTTCTTCTTTTCCAAAATGGTTTTGACTATTTTGGGCCCTTTAACTTCCATATAAATTAAATGGTTGGCTTTCCCATTTCTGCAAACAAGGCTGTTGGAATTATGATTGGGATTACATTTAATCTGAAATCACTTTGAGTAGAAATGACATCTTAACAAAATTTAGTCTTCCAGTCCTTGAACTTGGAATGCCCTTCCATTTATATAAGCATTGTTTGATTTCTTTCAGCCATGTATTGTGGTTTTCTATATATAAATACTTTATATTCCTGGTTATATTCATTCCTAGATATTAGATTATTTTACATAAATAGCTATTGTAAATGGAATGTTTTTTCTTGATTTCCTCTTTAGATTATTCATTACTGGTGTGTAGAAATACTACTGATTTTTCATGTTGATCTTGTATCCTGCCACTTTGTTGAATTTGATTATTAGCTCTTGTAGCTTTATTGTTGATTTTTCAAGATTTTCTGTATATAGGGTCATGTCATCTGCATACAGGGAAAGTTTTACTTCTTCTTTTCAAATTTGGATACCTGTTTTTTCTTTTTCTTGCCTAATTGCAATGCTATAACGTCCAGTACAATGTTGAATAACAGTGATGACAGTGGGCATCTTTGTCATGTTCCTGATATTAAAGAAAAAGCATTCAGTCTTTCACAATTGTGTATGATGTTAGCTGTGGATTTTCATATATACCCTTTATCATGTTGAGGAAGTTTCTTTCCATTCCTAGTTTTCTATGTGTTTTCATAAAGAAGGGGAGCTGGAATTTGTCATATGCCTTTTTACATCAATTGAGATGATCATGTTTCTTTCCCCCCCTCTGTTCTATTAATGTGGTTTATTTCATTAATTGATTTTCTTAGGATTAATCATCCATGCTTCCCTCAGATATATCCCATTGCTAATGATGTATAAATTTTTTAATGCACTGTTAGATTTGGTTTACTAGTATTTTATTGAGGATTTTTGCATCTGTATTTATAAGGGATTTTAGTCTCCATTTTTTTTTTCTTGTGGTATCTTTTTCTGGTTTTGAGATTGATGTTGGCCTCATAGAATGAATTGTAGAGTGTCCCCTTCTCTTCAGTGTTTTGGATGTGTTTGAGCAGGATTGTTGTTAATTATTCTTGGAATGTTTGTTATAATTTACTTGTGAAGCCATCTTGTCTTGGGTTTCTCTTTTTTTTTTTAGGAGGTTTTTGATTACTGACTCAAACTCTTTCCTTGTTATTTATTTGTTGAGATTGTCTATTTCTTCTTGAGCCAGTGTATTTAATTTGTGTTTCTAGGAATTTCTCCATTTCATCTAAGTTATCTAATTTATTGCTTTACAGTTCATAGTATCATCCTATAATCCTTTATATTTCTGTGGGGTCAGTAGTAATATCCTTTCATTCATTTATGATTTTAGTTATAGTGTCTTCTCTCTTTGTTTCTTTGTCAGTCCGGGTAAAAGTTTATTGATTTCATTGATCACTTCAAAGAACCAACTTTTGGTTTTGTTGAATCTCTCCTTTTTTTTTTTTTAATTTTTTTTTTAATTCTTTATTTCATTTATGTTCTCTCCAGTCTATGTTATTTCCTTCCTTCTGCTTGTGCTGTGTTTAATTTGCTCTTTTTTTTTTCTAGATCCACTAGTTGTGAAGTTAGATTTCTGATTTGAGATCTTTCTTCTTTTTTAATGTAAGCATTTAGAGCTATACATTTTCCTCACAACACTGCCTTTGCTACTTCCTATTCCATTTTGGTATGTTGAGTTTTCACTTTTATTCACTTTAAGATAATCCTAATTTCCCTTGTGATCTTTTCTTTGGCCCATTGGTTTAAGTGTATATTGTTTAATTTTCACACATATGTGAATTTTCCACTTCTCCTTTTAATTGATTTCTAGCTTTGTTCCATTGTGTTTGGAGAAGATACATTTTATAATTTCAATAATTTTGAATTTTGAGACTTGTTTTGTAACCTAACATATATGGTCTGTCTTGGAGAATTATCCAAGGGCACTGTAGTAGAATGTGCATTCTGCTGCTGTTGAGTGAAGTGTTCTGTATAGGTCTATTAAGTCTACTTGGTTGACAATGTCATTCAAGTCTTATATTTTCTTATAGATCTTCTGTCTAAATATTCTCTCCATTATTGAAAGTGGTGAATTGAAGTGTCCTACTATTAATGAGAACCGTCTGTTTCACCCCTCAAATATGTGAATATTTGCTTCTTATATTTTGAGGCCCTACTGTTACATGAATATGCATTTATAATTAATATAT
This sequence comes from Tolypeutes matacus, assembly GCA_026826555.1. Lineage (NCBI taxonomy): Eukaryota > Metazoa > Chordata > Mammalia > Cingulata > Chlamyphoridae > Tolypeutes > Tolypeutes matacus. The sequence goes on from JAKSZT010054334.1 coordinate 3,170,878, forward strand.
CTTTTTATTGAATAGACCCCTTTATCAGTATTTAGTGACTTTCTTTGACCCTCTTAACAGTTTTTAATGTAAAATCTATTTTATCAGATTTTAATATGTGCAGAGGGATTATTCAGCTATGTCTAGAACAGGACCAGTGATCCATAATGAAAACTCAGGATGACTGGGCACCATCAGGCCACAAGAAGGGGATGGTCTTTGCCTACCTTGTTTAAAGCTGTGTGTTCTTGATTTGGCCCTGCCTCTGCTACTGCAACCCTTTTACTGTTTTCTGGAGTGTTGAGGAACATGGTTCTAGCAGATTTGCTAGTTACTTAAAGGTTTATGGGCAAATGGCACCCTGGACCACTTTATGCCACTACCTGTATTTATGAGCTTCAGCACACATCTGTATATTTATTTTTAACTACATAGTCCATGTAGGAGAAAATGTATCACCTTTGTTTTTTTCCTTTACATTTGCTTGTGTTTATTAATATCACCTTTAATCCATGCTAACCTAAACTATCCTAACTTCAGATAAACTAAATAATGAAATTTATAGATCTACTTAACTAGGATCACATAATCTTCAACATACTGCAAAGCATTAATTGGGAGCAAATGAATAAAGGTCAAGGTCTCTGTGTCAGCACCTCTGAATTCCAGACTACTTCAATCATCCTCAGGTACTTCAAGGACCTCATGTGACATGTAAACAACTGATACACACCATGTCAACTTGTGTATTAAATATTGGAAAAACTTAATTTTGTCCTTAATTTTGGAGATAATAAATAATAGGAAGCTCTAATATTGTATCTTCACACCTTGCATTGTGTTATCTTGCACCCCCACTTCTGGCAGAAGCACTGACTCTACTTGGACAGCCTTACTTTAGAGGCATGTGCTTTTATTGCAGTTGCCCAGTTTGGGTCTTGTCCATTCTGAAAATCATGTGAGATTTTCTTGGTCCCTTGGTGGTGATTTTTCTCTTGCAGTGTCATAAAATAATACATGTAAATGGGCTGTAAAGCACACAGACTAAAGTTGAGACTTTCTGTAGAGTGAAAAAATGAAGGGTAATGTCCTCCTCTATATAGTAGATCTAGAAACTTAATTGTCCCTTTGCCTGGCTGCATGTAACTAATGTGCTTGTTTTCTAGGTAGGTTGAGTGATTGCTTTTTCTATTATGATTATCGGGTTCCATACTTTTGGCCTTTGAGGAAAGGTTTTGCATGTGTGTGTGTGGGTGAATGTGTGTGTGGTTCTTTGTTATGTAAAAATTATGTAAAAAAGTGACCTTATGTTGTAAATGGCCATATTTCTTGTTGGCAGATTTTATGAGAAGCAATAAAGAACCATAGCAAAGGTTTAATGGACATGCAACTACATAAAAATGGAAACTAATGAATGGAATTCTGGGAAATTTAGAGTGACCAGTGTAATATACAATAGATTATGTGTTTTAGGTTATTTACATGTAAGTATGCAATATTGTATTTGATGCTATTTACATGTATGTATGCAATGCTTTATTTTACTCATCCTTTGTCCAAAGTAATTAATATAGAGATTTAATTAAAATGTCTGCTTTTCATTCTAAAATTAGCATGTCATAATTATAGACAATTTTGGAAATAATAAAATGTTTAAAATAAATATTCCAATCACAACATCAAGAGACTCTTAAATTTAACATTTTGGTGCATTCTCTCCCATGAATTTTTTTCTCCCTAGGGATAGTACTTTTTACATAGTTGTGCTCATGTTGTATACATTTATGATATTTCACAAAGCTCTATCACATATGATTTCTTTTAAAGTTAATGTTCCAGAAATTAAAATTACCTGATCAAGTTGAGGACATTTTAAGGCTCTAATGTAATTACTATCTTGGGTTTTCATATTGTTATTCCAGTTTGAAGTCTTACTAGTAATATATGAAACCACTGGATATTTTACTACATCCTTGTTAATATTCATCTAAGAATTATTTATTGCACAGGTGCTATGTATTTGGACCCTGAAGATTTAATGGTGAGCAATATCACCTATTTCAACTGTCTTCATGAAGTTTATAATCCAATTTGGAAGAGAAGTATTAATCATATAATTCCACAAATAAATGTGAAATTCTAACCATGAGTTATAAAGAAAAATATGGCAAATTATAAACACTGGTTTAGTGTTAGTTGTGACTACATGGTTGTAGATTGCATTGTTTTCTGTACTTCTTGCTGTATTCAAAATGTTTCAATGTTACATAAGTTAGATGTTTAAAAATAAATTAAACCTATAATGGATACTGCTATAAAAGAGTTCAAAGGAGGAATATGATCTCTTTGGTGTCCAGTAAAATGTTACCGAGGAAGTTTTGATGGAGCTAAACTGGAAATGAGGAACAGGAGTTAACTATGCCAGGAAGTGTTCTTATATGAGCATGTGTGCGTGTGTGTGTATGCAGATGTGCAAGGGGGCATCTTTATGCAGGGCATAAGAGTCAGGCTAAGGTCAAGTGATCAGGATAAATGTGGGGAATTATGAATAATTGTTAGCAACCCACAGTAATCCAGGTTAAGCTAAGTCCAGGTGGTGGGGTTGGAGCAGTAGCAAACAAGGCCGGCAGATACCATGGTGCCTACTGCAGTAGGGTATGTACATGGTTTAGTGGGCCGTGAAGAGTCGTAACATATTCCTGGATCTGGTAGATTGAAACAGGCAAACTGAGAGTGGGGAGACCTCCTAGGAGAGGTAATGAGGGACTGAACATGCTGTTGGCAGTGAAAATAGGAAAAGGGGGAAATGATAAGGTACATTGTGAAGACAGCGTCGGTATGAATTGGGCAACCCATTAGATGGCCTAAATAAGACAAGTGTGAAGTTGATCTTAGGGGACTGATACTGTTAACATAAATAGTCAAGTCAGGGTAGAGTTGGCTTAGGGGATGAGCCAAATAAAAATGATTTTATTGAGCTGACAATAATACGGGAGGAAGTTTTATACTTACAGTGCTGAATTTGTAATATGCGTGAGGCTTTCCTGTGGTAGAGATTGATTTGAAATGCAGCCATTGGCAAAGTGGGTGGATTGTAGAGGAGATTTTCAAAAACTCTGATCCTCTATAGGCTTTGTGTGATTGCTCTATATCATAGATTCAGCTCTGACTATTCAAGGTTTAGATTTAGACACAGTTGTGGTTAATCTTTGAAGTACTTAAAAAAAAAAAAAACAGATTGGTTTGCATTTATTTGAGGTGTTCAAGATATTTTAATTTAATTCTTCAATTTATAAAGGCAGCATAGTGGTTAAGTGGGCGGGCTACAGAGCTGAGTGCTAATGTTTAAACGCAAGCTCTACGCTTATTAGTTATGTGATTTTCTTGAACTACTTAATTGCTTTGTGATTCAATTTCCTCTTAATTGAGATTCCTTTTAAGTAGGATTGTGATGAAGACCCAATGATTTTGTGTATAAAGTGCTTTGGACAGTGCCTGGCACCTTAGAAGTTTACGATCAATGATGTGATTGTTTCTAAAAAAGAAAATGACCAAAAAAAGTGAAACGGGATAAACCAAAACCCAACTTGGTTTTGTTTCCTTGAAATTAATCTAGAACCCAAAGAATGCAATTTTATGTTTTATTTCCTTATGAGGTGTAGGGGTGTGATCAAGAAGGGCTCTATTTGTGTGAAGTGTGAAGAAGCCTGTGCGGGTATATGTGTCTTCTAACTGCTTTGGCTGGCCTAGGTAACTCAAACTCAGAAGCTAAAGCAGCTAAAATATAGGATTAATTGGAAAAACATAAAGATAGAACAAAAAGGTTTTGCAGAAAAATTGACAGTCTCTATAATTCTCTAGATGTTTTCATGGCAATCAAGAAATCTTCCCTTTTTTCTTTTATTTTTTTCTTTTTTCATTGATAATTATTCTCAGTCAGTAGTATAAATAAGATACAGCAAAACTAAGAAAAGAATCCTCGATAGTTATAGGAGTTGATAGTCTGGTCTGGCTTTTCTGGGTGATTGGCAGACTAAGGTACAACAGTAATTCTTTTTGTTTTTTGCCACTAATAGACTTCTCAAAATTTACGTGCTTTTCAAAGTTATATACTAGGGAATAAGGAATATGTGTAACACAATCCTAATAATCACATACGTGTGTTTCTTTTTTCCTTTAAAAACCCACATATATCTACTATGCTTAGTCACACTGATGGTGTGATGCTGTGGTGTGCATGCATTATTTTCCAGAATTTTTTTGTTTTTTTTTTTGACATCATACTATCTTTGAAAAAAGTTTGTGTCTAACGGAGTCACTTTTCAAATTATTGGTTATATAAGATATGCATAGAAACATATTGCCATTCTTTTTAATTTCTTGGGAACTAAGCAAAAATCTAAGGTTATTCTGTTTTTGGACATCTTTAACTCTTGTACATATATTTTTGTGCTCACCTGTTTGCACATTTTTTTCCTCTAAATTACAAGATGCTCAGTTTCATCATTGTGTAATGTCCTACTGTTTAGACAACATGATTGAATTTGTGTGTCCCATTCTGCTATTGTGGAGAGATGTCTGTTGCCATGGTAAGGATTATGATGTACCACACCAAAATCTATTCATGTGATAGAGATGGCCTTTGAAAAGCCACATGCAAATATTTATTTTCAAAAGTCCAGCTAGCTCTTTGTGAAACAATAGATTACTAGAGTGTTTTTTCCCAATGAATCATCAAATGAGAAGCCTATTACCATATAATTTCCCTTTTTGTTTTAATAAACTTCCACTGCACTGTCCCTTCACCCCTGTTGGCAAAGGATCAAATTTCATATTGCATAATTTTATTTTCCTTTTTAATTATATAAAAGAATAGGATTCCCAACTTAATTTTTCCAAATTGTACAGATTATTGTCCAGAGGTTTGTTACTGTGCTTCACCCTGAGTTCAGAAGTAGATATTTCTGCAGATGCTTCCATGTGAGTTAAGTGGACCCTTTAGACATTCGGGGACATTGTATACATCAGAACTTTTTCTAAGAATCTGTATAAAAATGTTAGTATGAATTTTAAAAAGATACTGGTTTTCACATTTGGGGTTACTTGTCAACTTAAGGAAAAAAGAAAAATCAACTATAAAGCCTTTAATAGTTTAATATTAATTTAATAGTTTAATTTAGTTTCAAAAATGGCCTGTTTTTGCATTTTCTTCAACTTCTATGGTTAGTACACCAGGTTAGATTAAATACAGAAGAATAAAGGAATCATAATATCAGTTATGCTATTTTTATACAATGCCCTCTTACTGCTCAAAAAGAAAGAAAAGAAACAGAAAAGAATTAATGAACTATATTGTGATACATTGTGAGGCTTATGATAACTATGTTTGCCTTTCAGATCCCCAACTCAAGGGTATAGTGACCAGGTTATATTGCAGGCAAGGCTACTACTTGCAAATGCACCCCGATGGAGCTCTCGATGGAACCAAGGATGACAGCACTAATTCTAGTAAGTGATAATCCCAGGTTATCAGTTACCATAGTTTGTAGAAGATACACTGCTGCCTAAATGACTTTAAAAATACATTTTCAAATATTTGGTTATGTTAGCTCATTTTTATAAATATTTGCACACTAGAATGCCATTTACAAATTTATTTACATCAATTTAGTGGAAGTATTAACAGAGCAACAACAAAATCCTATGATTTTAAGATAAGTTTTAGTAAATACTAATATTCTTTCATTTTCTTCAAGCAACTGTCATACCCAGCAGTTGAGTATTACTTTTAATCTCATTACCATAAAAACCAAGTACACCAGGTATTCAGATGAAAATTGCTTTCACGTTTTCTTTGAATGTATTATTTTCTGAAGTCCACAGTTTCTTAAATAATACCTATGAAAATTCAAGGGCTACCGGGCTAGTTGTTTCAAATAATAGGAATGTAATTTTTAAAATTCTCTGCTTTTTACAAATATAACATTTTTCTTCTATAAAAAAGACATGAAGGCTGTGTGCCTCTAAACACATTGCACAAAATATTTAACAGCGTTATAGAATTGAGCCTGTGATTTCTTTTTATTAAAAAAAGCCACACTCCTTTCATTGTATAGATGTCTGTCTTCAGTTGAACATTTCTTTACACGTAACTTTTCTTGGTATTCTTGTTCTGTTGTCTATCAAATGTTTGCGTTTTTCTTTCACTTTTCAGTTTACACTGATTCTTTCTTACCTTATTATTTTTTTACTGGACTATATAAGACTTTACTGGTTTAGTGCACAAACATAAACACCATTAAATCAAGTTAGATGGAATAAATGAGGTAAGGGAATAGGTCTAAATTGTTGATAAAGGTCGAACTCCTTTAATAGAAAGAGCTCATATAGTGTGTCCATGCCCTCGGGAGCAAGCCTACCAGGAACACACCTGCAGGTGAACAAATTGGGCTTATTTCTCATCACATAAGGCAAAAAGCACAGCGTGGGAACTGTGAGACCTCTGAGTGAGATGGTGTTATTAAAGACATAGTATAGGGTTAGGCTTAGTGTTAGGTGACTATGGAGGGGTCTTAAGGAAGTGGGGCTTTGCTCTGGATTGGATGCTGTTAGGAAATGGTGGTATTTCTATGATTGGAAATCTTTTTTTCATTTAAAAATTTTTATTGAGGTATGTCATTCATACATGAGCACACATAAACAATAAGTATAGTAAAAGTTGTGAACTTACAAACATGCATATCATTATACAAGGCTCCCATCTCTCTCCCCACCACCAACACCTTGCATTGTTGTGAAACATTTGTTACAAACTATGAGAGAGTATCATAAAATATTACTACTAACTATAACATATCAGTTCTAAAATAAATATTGTTTTTCTGATCGGAAGAGTTGGTGAGAAGGAAAATATGATTAGAAATATATAATCACAGGAAATATTATTAATAGATCAGGAGCACATGAATTTTTTCATTCAGTTATCTTTTATTCTTCAGATATATTGCATCATTTTATGAAAAGAAGTGAGGATTTGACTACACTTAGTCAATATATAGACATTTCTTGTTTTTAAATTCTAGTAATATAAATTATAAGTAATATTGACTCCAAGGGCAGCTAATGTTATAAAATAGATTATTTTTGCAACTGATGTTGCCATGTGAAACACCAATATTCTGCTAGTCATTGTGTTTATTTTTTAGACTTTGGACAATGTTTCATTTTTAATTTTTCCTTCAACAACTTTTTAATATTTCTTTATATTTTCCTTTTTTACAATTTCTAATCTTTCCTCTCCTTGTGCCCATTATATCTTCTTTTGTACTTTTAAACTTTTCCCTATTATATTTGTTCATTGGTTTATTTTTATTTATTCTTTTGATTCAGGAAAAGAAAGAGTAAAACAATTCAGTCACAGTGAGGAAAGAGGAGCCATTTTTATTCACAAGATCTATGTCAAACATTGTTTACTTCTTGGGTTATTGATCCTTTTAATATTATCAGGACTTAACCATCTTTCACTGACAAAAATGACAATTTCTTATGGTTCAAGCCAATATATTGAAAATGCCTTGTTTTTTCCCCCCATATCTCCAGTTCCCATCCATTCTTTGCCAAAGTCATTTTCTTTTTCTTATGCCTTACAGTTGTGGAGTGATATCGTTTAGAGATTTATAACTTCTGATGTCTTTCAATGTCTCTCATTTTCTCATTTTTGGGGCCGGAGTCTAATAAAGCATGAGAATTAGTTTTCTATAAATCTGATCACTATATGAAATGTGACGCTCTGAAGAATTTACCAGCTTGTAGGTTGATGCCATTCCTACTATGACAAAAGTTTTCAAGAAAGGAGATAAACTGTAACTGTGTAATTGCTGCATAGTTAGCCTATTTGGAAAAAACAGTAATTCATTTCAAATGTAGATTTTATGAAAATTTTTCTCTGCCTTTGTCTTTCATTTTTTTTTTTTAACTTATTTATTTTTTATTGTGGGTAAAAATCAAAATGTTCACAATACATATCAATATTTGTAAAATGGTATACAAATATATATGCATATATGTGCATTTGCTTACAAAAATGTTATTTATATATATATATATATATAAATATATTTTAAGAGGTGCTTAGATTACCTAAAATATTACACGGAACCCACTAGAATTCCCATGTTGCCCACCTCCCACACCTCCCACCACATCCCACACAAACATCTCCCACAAGTGTGGCCCACCACCCTCAATGGACTTACACATCCTGGGGCCTTGCCACCAACCATAGACCACATTTTTGTTTGTAATATCAAATTGGTTATTTTTAATCAAGGGAATCAATTTCAAGTGAGAAGCGTCAAGTAGACATTGTCTTTTAAAACCACATTGCTTCAGAATTGAATAGTAGCACATTTTCTAAATTATGAACATGCAGATGTCAGCATTCATTATATGCATACACACATAGTTAGGTCTGCTTATCTGTATAATATTCAATACTAGAGATGGAAAGCTGGGGTACTAAGAGTTACTTGACCTTCTTTCTCTAATTATGTAGGGTTTCTTTCTTCCTCTAATGTAACTGCATCAGAAGGAACAAGAATCTGGGTAACTCTTGAAATCCCTCCTGACTCCTTTAAATGCTGGTGAGGAACAGTTCTGGGAAGGAAGCAGAAACAGAAGTCCCTGGCTAAAAGCAAATCAGGGCAAAATATGGGGCCCTCATTCCAGGGACTTAAATTCTTATGCAAAGAACTTTCTGGCCTACAGCTAATTTTCTTAAATGTTATATTGCATTTAATGCGCACAGTGCCAAGTTAGGTGAATTTTGTTACCATATCAGTATTTGCAAAGACATAGTAGAATAGAATAAAACAGTGTGAGATAAAGGTTTGCTCCTCAAAGGCTGTAAAAACTGAATGCCTACAAATTTCAATAAAACTGACAGGATTATAGCAGTTCATAAAAGCAATGGATATTACTCGACTTTTGTGTACTGTTAGACTTTTAATTGAAAACCACAGCTTTTTTAGGACAAATTTTAATATGTTTTCTTTCCCTGTTTTGTTACAATAGTCTTATGGATCTTAGGAAAACTGTTAGCCCTCAAAAGTGTTCTTTAAAAATGAGGATGTGCATTAGAAATTTTTACCCATAGATCTTAATTAGAGTGCAGCCCTTCTGGTTTGGGAAGGGAAGGTAATGTAATAAATCATAAACGTGTTTTAGTTTTTTGATAATCCTCTAAACCCAAAACAGGGATTAGTCACCCAGCAAATAAATGACAAAAACTGAGGCTTGAACCCTCAAATCTTCATGCTTTGAGTTCAACACATATTCCACTACTTAACATGGGATTATTTAGAACTAAATAAAGTCATAACCACCCTGCTATGCTAAGATGAGTCGAGAGGAAGAAAAAAGGCAGCAGGCAGATGAACTTCATGCGCATGTATAGCCCATAGTCAAGACTGAGATCTAGAGATCAGTGGGAAGGAAAAGGGGTAAGAAAATGGTTGATGAAACTAAATGGTCCTAGTACTGAAGGCACTGTGACAACCTGACTGCTTATCAACATCTACCCCATGCCCTGGAAAACCCTTTTCCCTAAAGGAAATGGGCACCACAGGTTACCTCATCAGCATACACATTGTCAGAAAGTTTATTCCTTTAAAATTCCTACAGCATTCATTCTAAAAATTATATGTCAGGATTACAAGAACTGTGGTATCTTATTGAAGAGAGTCTTCCTCATTTTGTTTGTGGGGAAGCTATAAGTAGGTTCTGTGCTCTTAAACTTTGTTATTTCCGTTAGCAGGCTTAATAGATATTGCCAGCAGAGCAGGACTATGCAACTTTCAACGTGCTAATGGCCAGAGCAATGTTCAGAATCCACAAAATCAATCTCTAACATTTTATAAATACCCTACCTGTTAATGCATACAAATTGCAAATCACTCACAGTGACCCCTGCCCCACAGGTTTTAGAATGCTGGTTCTCTCCTTGGCTGTTAGAGTCTCTTAAAAAAATTGCTATGCTCTAAACCCGCCCCCAGAAATTCTCATTTAATTGGTCTGGGTTTGGGCCTGGCTATTCTATTTTATGAATACAGATAGTTTTATCATGCAGTCAGGGTTGACAATTACTGCTACATAGTGAACCAGGGCATTCCACAGAATGAACCGAGAAGTAAACATTTTCATTGTTCTAACTTCCCTAGGCTTTGTGACATTGCTTTATAATTACATAAAATATGAAAAGAGTGAAAAATATATAATAATGTCCCAATTAATGTGGCTATCTGTAGTTTTTAATTTGCCCCCTCCCCCGCCCAAGATACATCACGGTCAGTGCTCATATTACTGTGTATAGCCTCTTTCTGTATATGAACTTTCTGTAATCATTCTTTTAGTAAACTATAACTTGCATTTTATAATTCAGATTTCAACCAAAATACCGGAAAAATTAGTATGGTCATTTTAGACTATTTCTAGATGTTTTCTAGTTCCCATACCACATTATTTTGGTGAGTTCTTTCTAGAGAACGCATTCTAGAATTGCTCCTAAATCAAGGATATGGCTCCTACAAATACCATTAGGACTCTATAAAGGTTAGGATTACTCGTTTAGAATAGGTTAGGTTAGAATAGTTTGTATGAATGGGCATACAATTATGGTTTTTCCTAAAAAAACTTTAACACACAAATCTGGAAATTTCCTTTTAAAATATAAAGCAGATGAAGCAGTTCAGGTGTTTAGACAAAAGTGAAAATGCCTTCTCCCATGTAAAAGAAGTACTGAAAGTTACAATGCCCCAAGTACCTCATAATGCTCAACAACCCCTTCACACACAAATTTAATATTAAATAACAGAAATAAGCAAAATAAGGCTCGGTCCTTGATAAGTGTATCTGAGGCGACCCAAAAATCCTACTGAAGACAGTCCCAGGTTAATTTGCATCAGGTGAAAGCTAATAGCCAAATAACCACATGATGCCAATGATAATTATCTATGGCCACAACCTGACATTTTGCTTTCATCATTTCGTGTAGCACAGACATCTTGAGATCTTGGGATCTGTAATAGGTAATTGTTGGAACAAAGAATATAATATTCTCTGCTCTGTTCAGAAAAAGCACATCCCTGGAATTAAGTAGAACAAAATTTATAAAGTTCATGTAATGATATGAATTGATTAGATCCGTGGACTTAAGTCCACACATTTGTCAGCTGACTTTTATTTATCTTTTGGAGTATGCAGTTTAGAGCTTAAACCTAAAGATATTTTACTTGTATTGACATCAATAGTTTTAGGTTTTCAGTGTCTGTTCTGCTGTGGTCCTAGTGTTTAGAATTAGGTTTGAGTTAAGAAGAACTTGAGTGGGTGCAAATCACCTCATGGTACATAATTGATAGTTGTCTTATAAGTGTATCTATAATAAAATTTCTGAAGTTTTATTCACTATGAATGATGTTAGAAGACACAATATACTGTCAACCTATGAACCTGGGCATGGAAATGCACACAAAGGATGTTAAGACTTTTTTTAAAAAAAAATCCAATATAACATTGCAATCTGCACTATGCAAAAAAAAAAAAAATTAAAATAATCATTTAAAATTTTATCAACAAGGGAAGAAAGATAACATGGAAACATAAATGAATTTTTATGTCCCATATAGAATTAAACACTTTTCCCCTTCTATTTTTAATTTTCATTCACAGTTATATGAAATGTTAATAAGGAAATTTGCCTCTCTAAAATGTATATGCCTTTCAGTTAGATTAGTTCTTTCTAAATTTAGCAAATTGGTAGGTACACATCTTTTCTGGCCTATGTTGGCCTATCATGTTGGTTCTGCTAGTGTAATTTCGTTTTGGGATTACATTTTTAACTTCCACCTTGTACTACAAGGCAATGATAAATCACACATTCTGCTTGAAAGACCAGACTAAACATTCAATTTGGACTTTTAAAATTCTGTTCTTTAAGAATTTTCACAGTTGATTTCTTTTGGTATCAAATGGTGTCAGAGACAGTGATACTAGAATCATGATTATAGGCTTGATTCTGTTTATTATCTGAGCAATTCTTCAAAATGCTGGAGGCAAAACTGCTCAGAAGACTTACAAATTGAAGCTGATGTGCTCATTTTACCCATAATAGAAACTTCCTAATTATAAAGAGAAATAAAAGTTACTTAGTTGGAGCTTCTCAGAATGTAGCAACAAAGATGTTTTTTCTTAAAAGAAATGAGAGACAAGTTATGGCAATGTTTGGCTTTGCCCTGTTCGTTTGTGACAGACCATGTTTATCTCTGCAGCATTGTTCAACCTCATACCAGTGGGACTGCGCGTCGTTGCCATCCAGGGCGTGAAGACGGGGCTGTACATAGCCATGAATGGAGAAGGATACCTCTACCCTTCAGTAAGTGGCAGGCCCAAGATATCGATCTGTTGTTCAATGTTTGCAAGACAATAGCAGCAACAAGGGATACCAAAGTTCTTCGTCTATCGATTTTGCCCTTTTTGCTTTAGTATTTTGACCTTTACTAGAATGTGGAGAGTTGTTTATTCAGCAATATTTGGTTATATGAGTATACCCTAGCAGGGGTGTAATAATACTGTCTTTTGAAATTTTGCATTTACCATCTTAAAAAAATGACTCAGTTCACAGAAAATTGAGCAGTTTTGCAAGAGTTGACATTAATATAATCTTTTTTATTTCTATTGAAAAATGTACTTCTCTTAGTGGCTTGTAAAAGCTTATTATAAGAAAAAAATAGAAGTCATTTGAATTCTAAAAAAAAAAGGAATGGAAAAAGGAGAGTATATTTTTAATAAGAATTCAAATAATGTAAGTAATTCACTGAAAAATAAACCATTTCTAATATAAAAATATATATTTCACATAAATCTGAGCAAGGGACTCCATTTTGGGTTAATGTTTATTAGAATTTGAGTACTTTTCCACCCTTATGACCTCATATGGAATATTTACTAAATATTTACAAATAATATGCATTCACGTATGCCTTGTCCATACTTAATAATGCAGTAAGAATTTGTTTCTTCCACATATCCAAGCAATGGTAACTTAGATAAAAATGTTTTGTTTCCTTTACTCTGGAGCAAAACTTGATAGATTAGACCCATGATGCCTTAGAGAAAAAAATGCTCTTATTCGGTTTTACATGTTTTCTTCATGCAAATTAATTCAAGCTCTTTTGTTAAGTATTAGCATCAGAAAAAGTACACGGAAACATACACACATGCTTATATATAACTGTATCTGTATCTCTCTCTATATATAATAAAAACTTTGAGCAGAAAGATTCTCTGGGGACCTTCCATGAAGTGTGATATATTTTCATCAGCAAATATGGGAAATTCTGTCAAAGAAAAAATGAAATGCGAGCTGTGAATTCCCTTCACGCTGAGCTCAAAAACATGAGTTCTTGTTATTCTCAAACTGTCATCTGAGTTCCCTGAAGAGTTTTCCTGCACTAAAACTGGGTTCCACATTATGCAGATTGTGTTGTGTTGCACTAGATGAATATGCAACATATTGGGAACAAGATCATGATAGATTTCCCCATTTCACTTTTAGGAAAACTATGATTCAGATAAAAATTATTTTCTAGAGATGCCTTATTTCATATACCAGTCAATTTTATTGATTTGATATTTGTTCTGTTCTTCTTGTTCCTTTTTCCCCAAATAATCTTTCAGAGGCCTAAAAATCATTAGGTATCATATCTGCCATATGCATCTTGAGACTGTATCTTCGACTAGAATAAAAGTACTGGTTATGTTTTGTGCATTCTAAGCCGTACATCAAGAATAGAAATAAGCACTGGACTAACTGCCCAGAGTTCCTCCTGAAAGTCTCCTTGTTGCTCACACGTGGCCTCCTTCTAAGCCAAACTCAGCATATAAGCACAATCCCTACACTTTTAATAGACTTTTCCCCCAGGATTCATATCTAATGAAACCAGCTGTGGGTAATAGCATTGGTTTCAGGATTTGTCCCACTTCCAATTTGGAGCTCATTTGAACGATTGTTCTTTACTTCTCTGATGCTCTAGTTACTTGGTTCTTGGCCTCCCCTTTGGTGGCTTGATTCTTTGATTTACAGATCTTGGTTCTTACCTCTTTCTCTTTGTTTACTTTTTTCTCTGATCTCAGGATCTGGTAAGAGACATTCCAGTTTCCTAGTGCCTATCCTAAGAAAGTCCCTCTGCCCAGGATACACCTTTATAATCCTCTGCCATCTTGCAGAAATGAGACTTAGAAGATAAAATTCAGAAGTTGTTTCAAATTTTTATTAATATTTTGTAGTTAAAGCATTGTTTATTTCAATGTAATGGAATTTGAACAAATATTTTTAGTACAAAGAATGTTTTTCCACACTCAATTATTTATTCTATAAGTAGTTATGGAGAGCCTATTATAACACTACTACTATAGAATAATCCAATATAGCAATTATTATACTATATATAATAATAATTGTAATAACAGCTATACTTATATAATAATAATAGGTAATATTTATATTGTACACCCTGCCTGGCACTGTTTTAAGCACTTTACATATATTAACTTTTTCCAACAACCTAATAACTTTAAGAAGTAAAAACTATAATTCATCACAGCAACTTTAATAAGTAAATGCTATTAAAATAAGGAGATTTCCATATAGAGAGTTTAAGAATCTCCCCAAGATCATCCAGAGTGATGGAAAAAGCAGGATTTGAGTGTAGTCAGTCTGACTCATTAGCTTACATTTTTAACTATTTCACTGTACTGCTTCCATCCAACAGACTTTAATATGGTCTGGCACCTATTTTAACAAGAAGCTATAAACACATAATGATGCAATGAAAACCTGCATAAAATTGGTATCTAGGGAATAAAATTAATTTCAGAGCAAACATTAAGAAGTATACGGGGGTATTTTCAGGACTCTGGAATTGTCCTGAATGACATTACAACAACAGATATAGGACATTATATATCTTGCCATAACCTACAGAATTGGGTGGGAGAGAGTGTAAATTACAATGTAAACTTTAATCCACAATTATTGGCAATACTCCAAAGTGTGTTCATCAATTGCAATGAATGTATCTCACCAATGAAGGATGTTGGTAATGTGGGAAAATGGGGGAGGTATGGGGAGTGGGCCCTATATATTTTTTGGTAACATTTATGTAATCTAAGTATCTTTAAGAAAAAAAATAACTAATTAATTAAAGAAGTATAGTTTTAAACATAATGTTTCCTTTGGAGATTTTGGAATAAAGAAGTAAAAAAATTATAGAAAATTATATTTGTCAGGGTAAGTTTGATATTATATACTAGCTATTTAAAATTGAAAATTAGTACATTTAGCATTTGAACTTTAAATTTTAAAAGCTATGATGATCATTGTTAACCTGAGAATTTTGAACTAAGTTGATTTTTTCTTAAAGAAAATTCCAGTTAAGCTCAGCTATAAAGAAAACTTTTAATAAAGATTTAATTCTGGAAAATGAGGTAATCAGTTTTAAACTTATGCTCACTTTAAAAATATCAACTTAATATCTGCACAATGTAATCTGGAATCTAATATGAAATTATTGAGTGTCTGTAAATTTAGAATACAGGCAATATAATAATCAGGAATTCCTTTAAATGAATACCCCTCCAGTGATTTGATTCAAAATATATATACCTCCATTTGTATTTCAGGAAATACTCTCGTAATCCCTTGCCATCCAAATAAAGATATTCAATGGTCAGATATCTCCACCTCATGGGGACAAAAAGGTGTCTAAACTGAGATGTAAGATAACCACACTTCCAATGTTGAAGGCTCTTGTTCCCAGTGGAATATTTTCTTCAGTGTGGCAATAGTCATTTATTTTGTGGTCATAATAATTGTAATATGTTACTTGATGAGGCATCTCAGAGAGTTCGTGTCAGATACATACCATTTGCTTGAAGGTAGAATTTAGGCTGCAAGGTCGCGGAAAAGACTGATAAAGAAATGATTTTGTTAAAGAATTAGACAGTTACAATGATATTTAAGAAAAAAAATATTTTAACCAACTGAATCTATTTATGGTTCTGCGTGTGCCTTGTGACAGTGAAAATTAGTGGAAAGAGACTAGTTGCAGTCTAAAAACCATTACAATGGTCCAGATGAGGGATGCTAAGGGGCTAAAGTAATTAAGAGAGCAAACTAAATAGGGCTTGCAAACTACAAAATATTTAGTTTGTTCAGATAGGGTGCATGTATGTGTGTGTTGTGTGTGCTTTATGCCTTTAGGTGCATAAAATAAGGACTGCTTCTCACTGTGGGTAAACTGGCAAGTGAATTCTGCACAAGCAGTCCTTTTATAAATACTGACATTGTTTCTGGGCCTAGAGACATTTGCATTTGCAACCCCTGAATTAAGGACCAGAAAGGATATTAGAGATATTTGAAAGTGTTTGCTGAGGAAAAGATGAAAGAATTCCATGGTTATCTAGGATTAGGTGTGACAGCTCATGCTGGAGTGTCTTGCTCAGTCACTAGGTAAGATGTGATGTCTTTAGCTTTGAGAAAGCAAATTCAAGAAGAAGAGGTGGCTGGGGAAAGGAAGAAGCTGCACTTGGCTTTAGACAGGCTGAGTTTGCCCACAAGATAATCAGATAGATTATAATCCTACTGAAAGACTATTAGATCATATGGAAGCTTATATATCCCAGAAGAAACAAGACTAAGGACTGTTTTAAAAATGGTGTACAGGTAGAGAAAAAATTGTCCTGTGATGGATGGTGATCGTTTTCTCTTTCCTTTTGAACGTGGGGTAAAAAGACAAAGAAATGGGTCAATAACATCAGTAGAAATGAAGTTAGATATTAGAAATAACTATATGAAATAGTGTGACTTCTTGAGAAAGCTTTCTAACATATTTTCCTTGATTCCAAGGTATATATAAGCAATAGAAGCAGTTCTGAACACTGGGTAAGAAAGCAGAAGACTAGCTGAGTTAAATTCAGAGCTTATGTCTTTACATATATGATGCTAATAATATGAAAAAGGGAACAATAGGCCTTCAAATCCTCTCCTGGTGGTTCACAAACCTAGATAGCATTATAAATATCAAGATTCTAAGCCAATGAGGTTTATCCGAGGCACGATTATTGCTAATTGAAAACTTTTCCCAAGTGCCAACTGGCAACACAACTGGAAAAAGACCTTGAATAAAAGGGGGAAATGGTAAAGACAAATGAGTTCAAGTGGCTAAGAGACTTCAAAGAGAGTCGGGAGGTCATCCCAGAGGTAACTCTTACGCACACCTTAGTAGGAGCTCATAGAACATCTAAGTGCCTATCACCCCACTCAGTGGTGTTCCTGAGAGCTCTGGAGACACCCTGGTCCTATATAAGGGGGGATAGCCCCAGAGACTGATGCCTTATCAGTGGGTTCTATTTTGGAATCTGTGCTCCTGAGAGTGACAGAATTAGACTCAAATAAGTCCTCTCTGCACATGGTTCACCAGTCCCTTCTATTCAAACCTACATGTGATGCTGGAGTTTCTTAGGTATACTTCCAGAGACTGGAGCCTCCCGCCTACCTATGTGCCAGGTGTGCATGAAATCTAGGTGGAGCTGCAACTCCTACCCTACAGCTCAATGGACTCATCCAAGTCACCTGGTGAGGAGACTACGATGGGAAATTGCCATCCCAGGGAATGGAGAGGGCCTGCATCTGCAGGCAGGATCATCCCACTCACCATATCCATGGGATATAAGCCCTCTCTCACTTGGAGTTGGAGTGGACATCACCATCCCAGTCGCCTCTGGATTGGGGGAAGAACTATGGACTAGAGTGGACTTGATGGTATTCTCTTGCTCACATATGGTGATTCTTGCAATGCAAGAAATTATAACAATGAGGTGGAAAAAAAAAAAAAAGATTCTAGAACATTACACAAACAGATTTCAAGATTCCCATTCAGTGAGTCTGATATGCTTCAAGAATCAACATTCTGAATACCTATCCCAGGCATTACTGTGCAGGTGACTAAAGGAGCACATGTTGATAAGCACAAGTCTACATCAGTCTCTCGGAAATCATGGCTTAGCGATTGCATACTTTTATATTTGTTTACTATTGCTTATTATTATAATTGCTATTATTTACAAATTTATGGACCATTTTAAGCCCTATGACGGAAGCAAAATGACATGACCATAATTGGTTCTCACCTTTCCCATTGACCAAATGGATTGACCTTTGAGCAAATGTATGGAGAAAAGTTCTGGAACCCTCCTCTCAATCTGCGAAAGAAGTGGCCAAAGAATGTGCCCTTAAGATAATATCAGGAAAAATAAGAATTTTGTTGAGACTTGAGGAAATTGAAAAAAGGGAAAATAGAAATCGGATAAGACATTAAGTTTTCAAACAATAATGGCGGGTTTTAAATCCTGAAAAAGAGATGTAGTCTGATGCTGAGGCAGATAAAACTTGAGGAGAAATCTGCCTGAGCCAATCAACATGGGACAGCTGGTCTGCTTGTTTCATAGGGTGGCAGGATCCAGGACTAGCATTCTGTCTGAACAGGTTTTCAATGTCAACCAATCTGGGTTGTTTGAGAAGTAAATGCTTTTTAGATTAAAAAATACTAATTGAATTAATATATCTATATTTCATAATAATTTGTTTTCCTTTTATTCTTCTAACCCTCTATTTTCTCTGAGACTTGATTTTGCTGACATCTAAGCTGGGCCTTCCCATCCAAGCCCCATTTCTGGGATAAAGAAGAATTCCCTCTCCCTACCTTGGTGATCAGCAGGCTGAGTCTTAGCATGAGCGATGAGCCCAAATTTGAAATCCTCTTCCTTGTCCTGCTGAGAGAGTAGAATGGTCACATACAGACCGATCATTACACAAATTTCTTAGCTATACAAAACCCCCATATAGCTGCCTAACAAAAATTGAACACATATGTCTGTAAGAAATATATGGGCAAACATTTCTACTCATTAGAATTATTCATTAATTAAATATAGGCTGAAGAGTCAGACTCTTAGTATGGATATGTATATTAATGAATGAATGAGTTTTCATTCATTCAACAAACATTTATTGTATGCCATCCATTGGTAACTATTGTGCTATATGTGCTGGGGTTTCAAAGTTAGATGAAAATTCCAGGTTTTAAAACAACTAAAAGTCCAATAACTAAAAGTCAATCATTTAGAGGTTATCCTGACTAGATGAATTCTAAGGGTCCTCTCTTTTCTCAGAATCTTTGACTCTATGATTATATTTAACATTTCCTATCCCTCTATAGTGAGGACTGTGTTCGGAAGTCTTCAGTCAATAGTTCTTGATTAATTATAGTTAAGATGGAGTCAATTTCCACACCAAATTTTATTAACTTATTCCTTGAGTGCCTCCATATTCACATTTGTTAAAATGCGTGTAACTCATCTTTCTCTCCGCACTGAAAGACATTAAGCATCAGCAAAGAAGACATAAATCTGCTTATTTCTCAAGTTAGAATTGTAGAAAAGCACTTACTTACACATTCCTTTCCTGAAGGAGCATGAGAAACCCACGGAGATAGAACTCAGATATGCAAGGCCGACATTCTAAACTGGCTGTATTTGCATTAATGAAGTAATGCCTTCCTCTCAAGAAAGAATCTCGGGCAACAAAATAAACTCTGACATCTAGTAAATATTGTTGCCATGTAAACGTGCACATTTTAAAGCAAGAGATAAAGATTAGTTAGAGAAAAGGCCTTACTATTTCTACATGTTCAGAAAATGACATGAAATAATATGATTTTAAATTTCCATTTTGGGAAGCGGCTGTGGCTCAATCAGTAGGGCTCCCGTTTACCATATGGGAGGCCCCGGGTTCGGTTCCCGGGGCCTCCTGGTGAAGGCAAGCCCGCCCGCGTGGCGTGGCTGGCTGACCCAGTGAGCACAAGCAGCAAGGGGGGGGATAAATGAATGAATAAATAAAATCTTAAAAAAAAAAAAAATTTCCATTTACTTTCAAAGAAATGTTTAAGAGACAAATATTACAGGCTGCAATTTAAGCTGATTTTCTCTAGGGGTGAAAATTTTGTAAAATACTGTAAATGGTAGCAAAATTTCAGTTTGATTGTTTCAAATGTGTCAAGGTTTTTTATCTGTAATTATGGGAGGTAGATGGTGGATGGTGGGGGCTGAAGGGAGTTTTTAAATACAAGAAGTTTCCAAGACTATCTAAAAGACTGAGTTATAAGGTGATAGATGAAACAATATTTGACAATCAATCTCTTTTTTTTCACAGTTCACACCATAAAATTTTTTCAAAGGTCTTAATAAACAAGTCTAATACAACACACAGCGAATGACAAATCAGCTTTAACATAAAGCAACAACAAAAAGCTGCTGATATTTGAAGCAAAATTTTCTTTCTTAAATTTGTTTGCATATGTGGGAGGTCTCATGCCTGAAAATGCAACATGTCATCTAATCAAGTCGAGTTGATGGGTTTTCTTTCTGATGATTTTTACATCTGAGAGGGGCGTTGTGGGGAAACTACTGCGAGGCCCCTGAGAATCCTATGAATCACACAGACCTGTGAAGCCCAAGGCCCCTGGAACCACGTCTTCAGACGTTTCTCTCAGTGTTCTCAAGCAGTCGTAATGATATACTTGCTGCTTCTTAGAGCCACTCAAGAGTTAATAAGAAAAGCAATTTGTAAAAAAGAAATAAAAAAAAAAAAAAAACATGAAAGAATATGAAACTCTTCTCTATTTTTCTTTATTCCAGAGAAAGAACAACAGTAATATTTACTGAAAAATATTAATTGGCTATTCTTCTTCACACAGTATATACTAAAAATTGGTAAAATTGTTCCCTCAATGGTCATTTTTAGTGTGTCCTCTTCTTTACACTCTGTTTCCACTGATTTTAAATCTATGATATTACTGAAATATTATGACCATTTAACTGACTGAAAATATTAGCCTTATTTCTATTCTAATATAACCTGCCAATAATATAATATAACCTGCAAAGGCTAGAGCCTAAAGAAATGATGGTAGAAAAGCCAGACACAGCTCTGGCTTCGTGCAACTTAGTTCCTGTAGATTTGAGTTCCATGACCTTCAATGATTTCTCTCCATTATGGAAGGGCTTATTATGCTCTGAGCTACTTAGGATTGTACTGAATTCTCATTGCTGGTCTTAGGATAATGCATTCAGTTTGAAATGTAAGTTCATGGAAAGATATACAATGTGCTTTTGAGCAAGGACATATTATATCTCGAGTTGTATTTGCAGTTAGATATTGGTTTTAAGATCTGATCACTGTATTATATGAAGAGAGATGAGTCACATGTTTATAAGCATGTTCCAGCCCATGCAGAGGGATTATAATTGGTTGTTTTTTGCTGTTCCAGTAGAGGCACATCCTGAATGGGAAAGATGTATCATTGTGAGGCTTTGGGATAGCTACATTTTGTCCTCTGACAAGGTGGAGATCTCTTACCTGATCATTAATCCTGGCTCCAAGCCTTTTTTTTAAAGCAGAAATAGTCATATGGAAAACAGGAAATGTTATCCTGCTTTACTCTTAAGCTGGTACAACAAGTAACTAATGGGTCAGTTTATCCTGGCAAATGGTGAACCTTGGTTTTTGTAATGAAAATGATGTTACATAATAATTTATGTATGCCCTTCATGAGGCTTGGCGATGGAGAACTGATCCTCAATGAGTCCCTATTAAAGTAAACTTGTGAAATTAACTTTCAATTACAGACAACTTTTAACATTGTTTCTACTATCTCTCTCTTGTTGTGGCAAGTTAGTTTCCATAGTGAACAATACTTTGTTATGGTCAAGACTATTGTTTTCCTGGGCTGGACTGCAGAAATAGCTTTGAAGAAATCAACATCTTTCCTTCCTTGTAGATAATGAAGAGTAAATTATGACATAAGGATATATTACCTTGAGAGTTGCATATTTATTATAGTATGGGCAATAACTTTTTATTAGAAGCCATATGAAATCCTTATATTGCAAAGATGCATATTCATTTGCAGTCACCTCCTCTGTAATCAACACTTAGGCTCATATTATTTTTGCTGTTTTAAATGGCAAAATGAAGGAAAAATAGGTAACTTTGAAAGAATGAATAGCATCTACCAGTATTATTAGCTATTTAAGTATTGCCATGGTGCTTCTTATCCTGCAACCATCAATTAATATCATCAAGAGAAGCAATGGAAATTTGCGTTTGTTTTAAGAATCATCAGTTGTGTTATTAAATAAAATTCTCCACCTTGGTATACGGTAATGAATAGATAGTGCAGTTAGATACCCGAACCTACCATTTAATGATGGTCAGCATCTCTAACTTTTGAAATGTCAATATAATATCAATTATAATTCTATAATTCTAAGAATATGAAAAACAGAAAATGAACTTTAAAAATTCTCAAAAGTTTACAGAGAACTTTTACCATGGAAAGTGTTAAGAGGCATCCTCTTAATGTCCATGGAGAAATAAAATCTAATGTGGAATATTATATTAAAGTAGAAGCAATTATTAAGAAATTGTACCACAGGTGCCATAAATGGTTTAGCAATTTTCATAATGCAATTTGAGACATTTGAAATATTATTTTATAGGTTTAGGAAAGATAAATGTATACCCAGGTGAAATAGCATTGAGCCTTTATTTAATTTAAAATTATATTTCAAGAGAAGGCTTGCATGTTGAAATCAGTAGATAGAAAAATTACCTCAGGCAGTAGTTCCCCTGTGTTTATCCAAAGAAATCAAAAAACACCTTTGTATTAGTCAGCCAAACAGGTGCTGATGCAAAATACCAGAAATCGGTCGGCTTCCATAAAGGGTATTTATTTGGGGTGGAAGCACACAGCCACCAGGCCACAAAGCATAAGTTACTTCCCTCATCAAAATTTATTGCCACATGTTGGAGCAAGATGGCTGCTGATGTCTGCAAGGGTTAAGGCTTCCTGGGTTCCTAACTTCCCGGGGCTTGCTTGTCTCCAGACTCAGCTCCACTGCTATCTCCGCAACTATATCAAACTGTCACACTCCACCCTCTGAATTCCAAAAATACATTATAATATTTGAAAAACATTCTATTAGTAACAATGCAAGTACAAAATCATATCATAATCAGTTTAAAGAAATAGCTTGTCTTGGAGCAAAGTCCTGTCTGCTATAGACCTTTGAAACTTACAAAACAATTTATCTGCTTCCAGTACACAAATGGATAGACAAAGGATAAACATTTTCATTATCATATGGAGAAATTGGGGGGGAAACATGAGTAATGGATCCTCTACTGTTCAGTAAACCTGTAGGGCATCCTCCATTTGATTTCAAAGACTGAGAGTCATTCTTAAGACGATGGTTTCTTCTTCCTGGGGCCTCATGAGGACCCACCCTTTCTGCAGGATTGCCCAATGGCCATTTTATTGGCTCCACCCTCATCAAACATCTGAGTGTTGACCAAGCTCCGGACCTCACCTTCCAAGAGTGCTGGGTTGATTGCCACACCTTACCCAATCTTTGGGTTAGAGTATTACCCCCCCGCCCCACAGTACAGTGAGGTGAAGACAACACTCCCCCTAATCTTTGATACAGGCTCAACCCTCTCAGAGCAACAAGTTGACCACCTGGCCTTCCCTAATCCATGGGGAACAGGTGCATCCTCTCAGACCTATGGGATGCTGATCTTAACTGCCCTAATCCTTGAGGAATGTGCTCCACTCTCTCTGTACTCTGATGTGGCAAAACTCTCCCCGAACATCAGGTGGGAGCATCCACCCTCTTCAACTGCTGGGGCAAACTCACCCTATCTGTACACATGGGTGGGGTTCCTCTCTTGGCCCAAGGTGATGCCCTAATTC
This sequence comes from Tolypeutes matacus, assembly GCA_026826555.1. NCBI lineage: Eukaryota > Metazoa > Chordata > Mammalia > Cingulata > Chlamyphoridae > Tolypeutes > Tolypeutes matacus. Next base: position 3,194,781 of record JAKSZT010054334.1, read on the forward strand.
CAGATCTCAACTTCCATGGTTTTCTTCTTAAAGCTGTTTCTCCTTCAATCTCTCCTTTCCATGTCCCTTTTAGTCCAAGCTGACAGTAGTTTTGTTCATACAGTGCTCTCAAAAACATTGTTGGTTTAGCATACAAGAAGCAGGGGTCCAAGCCATCAGACAATAAAACTTTCCACAAGTCTTTCCAAGATAACTGCATCTTCAATCCTGATTTACAAATTCCAAGTTTAGTTAAGTCCTCAAATGGGGCACTTTAATCTGGGAGCTTGATTTCCAGAGATATGGAAGTTCTGGAATCAGTTTCTGTTTTCTTTGTGCCCAAAAGTTCAGTCCTCAGTGTATCTCTCTCATCTAGCATTTTGCTATAAGCTGCAAGGAGGAGCAAAGCTGCATTCTCTGAGTTTACTTTGGAAAGTTCTTCAGCTAAATGCTCAGGTTCTCTGAGGCACAAAAGACAATCTTGATTTGATTCCTTTCATCCCTGATGGTCAATCTTTGGGGCCAATTAGAAATTACTCATACTTGCTAAATCATTCAGCATCAGTACCAAAATACCACGTGATTTTTTAAAAATTAAGAATAATAATGTCACTAGTCCTTGTATTCCTAATAGTGATTAGGGAAGACTTCTATGGGATATGGCACATGGGTAACACTCAGTTTCACTTATCAAAAATTCCAATTATTTTCTTAACAAGAGACTTGCTTAGGGATGTTCTGAAGCACTGCGTATCTCAAGTGATTCATATGTAATAATCAATAAAAAAGTGGGATGTTAAAAGGACCTAACCATTCCATTCAATACCAAACTGTGTTTTATATTAATGTCAGTGTTCTACCTAGAAGCATGTGGTATGTCAAAATAATTTTTGAGTCTGGAAAATGTGGTAGATTTCAGGGCTGGTTACTTGAAGTGGTTATATTTGAGGAGGGTGATGGTAAGATGAAGAAAAATAATGCCAAAGTTTTGCAGACATAGGGAACCAAAAACCTCAGAGTGATATTTTTTATCAGTTTTATTGTGATATATCCACATAATTTTTAATGTATTAGTGAATAATTCCTGTAATTCCACTTCAAAGTGAATTTGCTAAAGGTATTTTGATAACCTCAAAGGGTAAATGCAGAGTTCAGGAATATGTACCACTGGGGGAAGGTAGAGTTATTTAATATGCATATTCTCTGTGTGTATATGTGTTTACTTATTTTCTAACAATAAGCTAATAAGATATACCCTTTCCCACACAAAAAACAAGGCATACATGTAGAAGTTGCATTGAGATATGTACACGTAAGTATTTTTTTCAGCTATCAGTTAGGCATTTTTCTGCATACTCATTTGTGAAATACCCTGAAAATAGAATACATCTTCAGGGATATTGTTCAGGTCCTATAATTCATAACTCCTGGTATTTTTTAATTCTTCTCAGGAAAAAGACATATAATTCATTTCTTAGGCATATTACAGAGGGGGTTGTAGGTAGACAAAGAGAGGGAAAAAATACCAACTTCAGCATTGGAGGTGTGGGGAGTGGGGCATATGGGAATCCCTATATTTTTTGTGTAACATTTGTATAATCTAAGTATCTTAAAAAAAATAAAGAATTTTATTGAAAAAAATATACCAACCTCAGAAAACTAAATGAGAGCTGACAATGCTACCAGCACTAATCTAAGCATTTGGACCTTATGCGTGACCTTCAGAAATTTGGAATGACTTTTTATAATATGGTGATGACATTTGAAATGCTTTCCAAGAAATAGATGAAACACTTAACTACATTTTCTTTAATATTGTGATTATGTTCTGGCAGAATGCTGGCTATTAATTACATTAGGTTGGCAAACATTGCCATGCCTATCATATGCACATTAGGAATAAGACAGAGTTTCACCAGCTGTACGGTTAGCCTGGTGGGCACAGTGCCAGCAGCAGTGTTTTCTCTGCCACTTTTTCTACCACAGAACTGTCCCAGTCAAGAAATGGTGGTGGAGAAGGTAATGAGTGGGTATTATTCCTCTTTTCTTTTATCTACTCTAGAACCACTCAGAAATTTGGGGAAGACTAAAATTATGATTCCTGCAAAGGATATTGATATTCAAAGGATATTGATATTCATGCATGAGTGTGTTTATATACTTGTATATATATGTGTGTGTTTGTGTATATTTATACATTTCTTATAATTTTAAATAGAGTACAGCTTATATTCAAATACATTCTTTTTCAAAATTGTACTCAAATAATTTGAGTGTTTACAGAAGATCTGCAAAGGAAACAAAGCATAATTTCTAAAACTGTAAGTTTGCATTAGATGTGTATCTCATTAGTAGTGCAATTGATAGTAGACAGTATAAATTATTGAATTTGTCTTATAACACATTCAAATTATTCTTGGAAAATAGCAATTATTAGGGAAGTGCAGAGGTGTTTGAATCAAAATGGAGCTATCAATGAACTTAACCAATTTGAAATCAAATGACAAGTTTAAAATAAAGTTAACCTAGATGACTTTTCTTTGGATGAAAGTTTAAAAGATACAGGATGGATGTTTGAATATCAGTTTGTATTTTTGAATTCCCCCAAGTATACATAGTGGTGGGGTTCATAAGGTGTGGGCACATATTTAAAATGTAAATGTATAACATTTATCAGATATGTTTACTAGAAAAGAATCTTTGCTGGTTCAGGCTACTGACAAAGTGTCTTCTCTGGTGGAGATCACCCTCACTGCCTTCTTCTGGTGAAGAAGCCAGACATTTCCCCAGGAACCAGGAATACACAGTGGGGTGACAGAAAAGTCATCTTGGGAATAGAGCAAGAGAAACAGGGTAAAGGGTCAAGGCTGGGAGTCAACACACCTCCCGTAATTATTTTGATCTCAGTGTCCCAGTGCTACCTATTCTCTACCCACTCCTAAGAGATTATGTAAATAGGCAAACACAGCTTTCATTGCATTACTTCCAAATCAGGATCCAGATGTCCTGAATATTCTCAATAAATACCACTTCCACATATCAACCTAATTCTGCAGGATGCCACTAAAGAAATTATTCATTTCCTTAACAGAGTCATGAACTCGACAGACATCTGTTGTGTGTGGATTTTGTTTCAGTCACCTGTATTTAAATAGTGACCTAAATGGAATTGTCACTTCCACCTGAATATAATCAAGAGCCTGGCAATGTTATGTACTTGGTTCCTAGGATTTCAGATATATAACTTATTATGTATTAAACAAAGCATCTATTTACATGAGGTATTGAAAAAAGTGTTCATGACCAGGTTCCTTTCCATATGAGAGGTGAATGCAGGCAGTGGAAAGAACTAAGGGATTTGACCTCAAGGATTTCAGGCCCACCTGTCTGACATTAGGCCTGTTGAGGCTCTCTGAGCCCTGATTTCCTGTCCTGTCAAACACATCTACTTCTTGAGATTGTCCTAAAAATTAAAAGAAAGATTAAATTAAATGAGTGCTTGCCCTATAATCCATGCTCATGGATTAGGGCTTTGTACACTGCTGGCTGTCCAAAAATGTGTTACTGTTTGACACTGTCCTTTGATTTACTTTTGTCTGAGGTGTTTTTACTCCAAATCAGCAAATAATTTGTAATTGCTTATTTTACCTTCAACACAAAGAAAAAGTAAAGTCATATTAGGCTCAAGAATAAAAGCCAAATTTCTCAGTATCAAAAAGTTAGTTGTTCATCCTCAAATTGGGGAATGAATGACTAACTTTATGATGCTGAGAAATTTGGCTTTTCTTCTTGAGCTTCATACCACTTAGGATTTTACCATCAGAAACACTGTCATGTTATATGTAATTTGGAATCAAGGTATCTATGAATATCTTTTTGAAAGGTTGGAGTGGTTGTGTTGCTCCCTAATTGGGAACTAAAATGTTATGGATAAGGTCAACATAAATAGACCCAAGTTGTCTTAACCTTAGCTTTTCTTTAAATATGCACATATTTCAAGGACAAGGCTTTTTGGAATTGCAGTGATACTGACATATGCAGCAGTTAGCCTGTGATGCGATTATTGTAGTAAAATAAAAACACTTTAGTAGCTTAAATGTTATTTCGAATGTTAATTTATTTTTGCTTCTTATCCCTTGACTATTCCCCTCTCTGGGAAGGTCTTTCTCACTGTAGAAGAGTGTGGTCCTTTGGGGGCCGGCTCTGCAGTAAGATTTCCTGGCTACTACGGTGAAAGCCCTGTGACCAAGGGAAGGTACTTACATATTCTATGCCTCAGTTTTCTTTTGTTCTGAATGAGGATAATTAGAGTTGTGAATATAGTATAGGTCAAAACATGTGACGTGCTCAGGCCCCTGCCCGACACTTAGCAAAAGACCCTATAACTGTCAGTAGTGATAAAGATGAGGAGGAAGAGGGGGAGGAAGACAATGCCACACCCCCATCCAGGCCGAAGTCTAGCTTGACCTCTCCACTCATCAACTGTTGTGCTTTAACCTCTCTTAACACAGTTAGTAGTTAAGTTCTCTTACTACAGCTTGCAAGTGTTTATCTTAGTTCTTTGGCCAGATTGTAAACTGTTTAAGTTCAAGTTCAAGTGACTTTAACTTTCTAACGCCTAATAAATGCAATACATCACCTTATGCACAACTTAAGTTCAAAACTATGTTTAACGAAATGAATGAATAAATGAAACTCTGTTTGTTAGAAAGCTGCATGTATGATATTATGAAGAGAAAAACTATTAGAATGCTTTTAACATTTCAAGTTGAGCTAAAATGTAGCCATAATCTCCTATTGTGACCCCTTAAAAAATTATGTTTATTCGAATTAAAAATTATTTTGTTCTTATTGCACTTGGATAAAGTTATTAGCCCTTCTCTCCTTCTCCCGTACTCATTACCCACCAACGTCGTGATTGGTATGTTTCCCTTCTCTGCTAGAGAACCAAATTAATAGAATTCTAATTAATATATTTAATTTCAAATATTCCACAGATTGTTAGAGTTTTTGGTAATAGCATTATCCAATATCCTCCTGTCATGAAGCAGGATATAATGTCAGTGCAACTGAATGAATCCCCCAGGTTCACACAATTAATTAGCAGCAGAGCTGGAACTAAACCTGGGACTCCTAACTGTATTTCCAGAAACCAGAATTGGCTCCCAGCCACAACACAGAATTCTATACTATCCCTAAAAGAAAAGCCTGTTCAGAATCCACCTAAACTACACTCTGCCATCTTTTTCTTGGGTTTGGATTCATCATTATTTTGTGATCCCTTTTCCACTTATTTCTCTATATTTTGTCTCAAAAGGAGTCAGAAATTTTACATAAATAACACTACTTTGTTGAATGATAATGCAGATCCTATATAAGCGTAAACATTGTATCATCTTATATATCAGGGCCCTTCTCTTGGTGAAGGAAGCCAGACCACCGCTTTTATGAGTTCTTGCCCAGACTCTGTGTGCTGCTATCTCATGTGTGCAAAGTAGCATGTGATTAATAATTTTTATGCACAAGTGCCTGCATGTGTTTCTGAAAAGCAATGGGAGATAACTAGGAAATTAATTTGAGTTCCCCAATTAAAAAAAAAAAAAAAACTTTTTCAAAAACAAATACCTGGAGAGCCCCGCCGAGCCCCGCCGAGTCTGGCCGCGCCAACCGCGGCGCGCCCGCGCTGTCTGGCCAGCTGGCCGGGAGGCGGCTGCAAGTGCGCCACCCGCTGGGCTCCTCGTAGGCGGGGTGGCGGCGGGGCAGGCCTGAGCCGGGCCCCCGCGGCCGGGGTGGGAGGAGGAGAGGCCGCGGCGCGGGTTGGTTCATGCAGCAATCACTTTCTGGGTGACTGTGTCTGGGGTACTGCACAAGGTTACCAAGGAAATGGAAGATCTAGTCCCTGCAGGTCAGGAGTTTACAATCTAATTAGGAACACAAGGCATATGTACATGAACAACAGCTAGAAAATAATCTCCGACTATTATGAGACCGTCTGGTATTTGTGGCCTTGTAGCATAGATTGCGTGTGCACACGCATGTGCACATGCACAGAAAGCAAAAAGGTCGACATGAGCATATACCTTCTGGCTTGGACATCTTAAACCAGGTTTTCTCATCCTCCACATTGTTGAAATTTTGGGCTGGTTAATTCTTTGTTGTGAGGGACTCTCCTGTGCATTGTAAGATGTTTAGCAGCATCCTTGGCCTATATTCACTAGATGCCAGTAGCACATATTCCTCCACCACCACCACTGTTAGTACAACCAAAAGTATTTCCAGACATTATCAAATGTCTCCTGAGGGGCAAAAAATCACCCCTTTTTTGAGAACCACTGCCTTAACCCAAGATCTAATCCACTGATTTAACTCTGGTGGACAATCACACCACTAAGTACATTGGAAGAAATAAATGTTCTGTTTTTCTAAGATCTCCTCAACTGTATGTTTCAAGGAACGCGACTCTTGTTAATTAATTGCCTGCTGCATTGTGAATTGGCATCTCCTCTGTTTTCTACATATCCTCCTCCTTTACGCCCAGATCAACATGTTCATTTCTAAAAGTCAACAGCTTTCAAAAACTATTAAGGAACAGAGTCTTGAACAACCTAAGCCTGCTGTATATTTGCCTATAAAATTGGGGGAATTTATTACATAAAATTTTGCAGAAAGCTTCCCTACTTTTGGTTAAGATCTTAGACTTACAAACACTAACAACATCTACTCTGCACTAGGAATATAAGTGATACAGGATAGAAATTGTAATTTTTAAAAAGCATATCGCTTAAAATATTTCAATTGCTACATTTAGTCATTTTCTTGAAGCCATTTCTTTTTAGTTTCTGAATGAGTTCTCATTTCATAATGGGATAACAGAACAGAACCTGTAAAGCAAAAATCAGCTTAGTTATACATATCAACTTGTAGAAGCAAATTCTGTAGAAGAATATTGGTGGAATGTTCAAGAACTGATGGCATTGATGAAAATCTTTATGGATTAATGTGCTACAGTTCAGTCTCTAAAGATTTCTTGAAGAAGAACAAAAATAGATTAATGTTTGAAGGAATGAACAAACTCTAATACCGTTTAACTGTCCCTTCAGTAATGGCCGTGTAAAACCAAAAAAAAAAAAAAAAAAATTGCTATTGGCAGGCAGTATTACCATATTCACAATTTGAGCAGACATTTTTTTTTTCACAAAACAATATCCATCTCATTAAATTAATAAAGTAAATTTGAAGCATTGGTTTTACAGTTTTGTTTTTTTGAGGTACCAGGACTGAGGATTGAACTCATGACCTCATATGTGGGAAGCAAGCACTCAACCACTTGAGCTACATCTGCATCCCTCATATTTTGTTTTTGTTTGTTTGTTTTTTGTTTTGAGGTACCAGGGATCGGGGATTGAACCAGGACCTCCCATGTGTGTAGCAGGCACTCAACCACTTGAGCCCATCAGCTCCCTGCTCATATTTAGTTTTGATTTCATAGTTGTGTAATGATTATAAGAATTGTGGAGATCAGTTTTTATCTAGTTTACTAATTGGTCACATTTATGTTTAGCGTTGAAGAGGGTGGGCCTCAAAACTGCTTAGAAAATGTTTGAGGGTTGGATGAAGTTTATTATTGTAAAGCGATTCTCCCATTTCTGTTTTAATAGGTGGGAACCAGAACACATATTCTAGAGTTTCCATGTATTCTATAAAATCCATGAAATTTATTCTTGTACTTCAATTACAATGTTTTTTAAAAGAAATTAATATCATGTATATTCTGTATCATTTGAATGTCTACCTTGCAACCATGATTCCACTGCCCTTTTTTTTTTTGATATGTACCAATAAGTACATGCAGTTATTCAAGTGATATTTTAATAAAAAATAATTTAAGGCAAAAAAAAAAACAAAAAAAAACAAATACCTGACATTATTTGTAATCATTTGGATTTCAGATTGTGCATGGTGATTTTGCCTCCCTTAAAATTACTCTCAGAAAAGCTCCTTTTTTCCCATTCTAAAAACTGAACATACTAGTAGCAAGTGAAAAGCACTCAAAGTTCCAATTTTTCAGAAGTATAGTAAGTGAGAATATTTTTCCATACACAGAGACAGAAAACAATCAGAACTGGTATCTTTTATTAGATTCTAATAATCATTACTTCAGAAAAATCCTAGAGAAAAGGACTGAAGAAATGGGGCAGAAAAGAGTAAGGGAGGAAAGAGGTGACAGGGAAAATACAAGTCAAATAAATTGTATTTTGTGCAGCTATACCAAGATATAGTCCTTTTTTCAGGTTAGTGTACAAACTATAAAGACTGTTAACATTTAGCAGAACTTTTGTGTGGATTCTTTTCATTTAAATGTTAAACTCATGTTCTTTTTTACTTTATTTTTTATATTTATATTTAAATATCTTCAACATAAAGATGAGTTGTAAGAGTAGTACAAAAACTCTTGAGCTCTCTCTCTCTCTCTCTCTCTCTCAACTTCGCCTTGTCCTGGTGCCTGTTTGTGCCCTATTCTGGCCTTCTTCACCCCTGCCTGGATCAATACGCAAGTAAAACCTGGGCATTTGTAATCTATAATGGGAAATTGTATTCTGTAAATCAGCCCTCTTTATCACTCTTCAGCCTCTTCCTCTCTACCTGAGATCTATTATCTGCTATTTTCTCCCATTTCTCTTCCTTCCCTACCATAATAAATTACTGGCCTAATCAAAAAAAAAAAAAAAAAAAAAAAAAAAAAAAACTCTTGAATACCCTTTACCCAAGTTCAAGTAAAACAATTGTTAATGTTTTGCCATATTCATAAATGCTTCTCATCTCTTTCTCTCTCCCTTTTCTTCTCTTTCTCTCTCCTTATATATATATGTACATATATACATGTATATGTTTATATTATTATTTTCCTGAACCGTTCAAAAATTAGTTTTAAATATGAAGTCTTTTTATCTCTACATGTGTCAGCATCTATTTCCTTAGATTCAAGGACATTCTCTTAATAACCATGATGCGATTATAAAATTCAGTAAATCTAATATTGATACAATAATATCATCTAATATATACTCCATAACATTAGAGATAAAATGCATGTCCTGTCTAACTCATAGGGTTATTGGGAAAATAAAATGTTACAATATAAATTAATATGTATTAAATATCCTTTGTTTCCCTGAATATTTTCTTTAAAATATGATAATACATGCTTCAATGTTGCTTTCTAAAATAAAATTGTAAATCTAAAAAGTCCTAGACTAGTTTTCTTCCTGCCTGAACCTTTTAGGGTTTCTTAATAAAGATGAGAATTCCCTGTTCCTTTAGCAAGCAAGACACACATTACTCCTGGTTATAGCCATTGCTCTATAAAATGCAAGACAGATATTTTAATTATGAGTTTGTCCCCCTCAGATCATTCTTCTTCACATCTTCCATTTGAAGACATCTTTATGCTATTAACAGGTATTACATTTCCTATATATGGTTTTGTTCACTCTGAGATAGAAAAATTGAATTCTGCTTTTTACTATATGGAACTCTTTAAAATAGAAATTCTTCTAAAGTGAAGCCAGCCCTATTTTTTGGTAACTTTATAAATTTGGGGACTTCTTTGTCTAGAATTGATGTTTTCTCTGAAATCGAGGCAATTTCTATTTTATTCATCTCACTAAGTAAGATGTTTAGTTTTCAACAAAAACTTGGTTACCATCTCTTAACCCTGTCATATCTGGCTAATTCTCATGTTTCTCTTTTCACGGGCACATTTAATCACAAATACACACATGACCATGCTAATAGCAAAAAGAAATGTAAATTCAGGTGTATTATTTTTTAAATGTAGTAATTTACTAAATCAGTACATTTTCCCCATCACAGACAATATTTCTGATTCTTTATTAGAAAAAGAGATAATGAGTTATGCTTATATATATTGTTTACTTTTAAACTTTATATTTATTTTGAAATACTTTCAAATTTACAGGACAATTGCAAGAATAATATAAACCCAGACAAAGAACTCCAACATATCCCTTTCTGTCCAGGTACCCAATGTGGTAATTTGAAGCTGCATGTTCCCCAGAAAAATATGTTCTTAAAGTTAATCCATTCCTGTGGATATAAACCTCTTGTAAGTAGGACATTTTGATGAGGCTACTTCAGTTAAGGTGTGACCCACCTCATTCAGGATTGGTCTTAATCATATAAACAAAATGAATACAGAGAAGGAAAAAAATCCATGGAAGCAAGAAGCTGAAAGCAACAAATCCAGAAGAGAAGGGAGGGACCACCAGACACCACCATGTGCCTTGCCATGTGGCAGAGGAGCCAAGTATTGCCGGCAGATGGTCTTCAGAAAGAAAGCATCACCTTCATGATGCCTTGATTTGGACATTTTCACTGCCTCCCCACCGAGCCACGCAGCAAGATGATGACGTAACAGGGGAGTGACACAGGGGAGAGCCAAAATGAGATGCACCAAAAAACAGGAACTAAGGTGGCACAGGTGGTAGGACGCCTCTCTCCCACATTGGAGGTTCTAAGGATCGAATCTCAGTGAAGACAGGAGGAGAAGGATGATAAGAGAGGGCAGGAAATGGACACAAAGAGTTGCCCAGTGAATGGACACAAAAACAGCAAAAATGGGGGTGGGGGGAGTTAAAAATGGATAAAAGTAAATAAATAAATCTTTTTAAAAAAAGTATAGGGCAGTAAGATACGGACTATAGTTAGAAGTAATACTTTGACGATGCTCTTTCATAATTTGTTAATAAATGTTTCACAACAATGCAAAGTATTTGTGGTGGGGTAATCTATGGGAGCGCTGTGTGATGTTATGCATGTTTGTTTTGTAAGTTCACAATGTTTACTAAACACTTATTGTTTATATATGTTCATGTATGAATGATATACTTCAATATATTGTTTTTAAAATGAAAAAAAAAAAAACTGTAAGAAAATAAATTCCCATTGTTCAAGCTGAACCATTTCATGGTATTTGCTTTAAGCAGTCTAAGGAACTAAAACACCCAGATCCACCAATTTTAACATTTTGATGCATTTGCTGAATCATTCTATCCATAAATCAATTCATCTATCTATCTGCCTGCCTGTCTATCCTTTCCCTTTTCTAAACACTTGAGTTTAGCTTTTATACATCATGATCCTTGAATACGAAGTACTACTATGTACATTTCCTAGTAACAAGGATGTTATTTACTTATGTATCTACCATAAGTTCAGTTATGAAGTTCAAGAAATTTAATACTGATATAAAGCTTATGGTCTATATTCCAATTTTTTCACATATACCAATAATGTCTTTTGAGCCTTCTCTTCTCCCTTGTTAGAACCCTTTTGGGATTACGTATTGCCTTTAACTGTCATTGCCTGCTTAGTTGCTCTTTTTTTCTTTTTTAATTGTGGAACCATATATACAAAAACTTTCCCATCTCAACCACTCACAAGCATACATTCAGTGGGATTAATCACAGTCACTATGTTTTGGAACCCTCATCACCTTCTATTACTAAAACTTTTCTATCTTCCCAAACAGAAGCCCTATATCCATTTTGCATTAACTCCCCATTCCTACTGGCACCCTTCCCCCACTGGCAATCTGTGCTCTGATTTCTATCTCTATGAGCTTTCATATTCTCAAATATTTTCTTTGTAATTACCATTGGGAGGTAATTTAACATCCTAGATTTATAAAAATTTCATTTGCTTTGATACCAACTTAATTTCAATAGTATACACAAACTGTTCCTATGCTCCTTTATGTAGTTCTTGTCAAAATCATGTTTACCAATTCTGAGTCCAAAACCACTGATTTATCATTACATTTTATGCATTTGCCTTTTTGATCCAGTAGGAAGTGGAGTTACAAACCAAAAATACTATAGTACTGGTGTTTATATTTATATTTACCCCTGTAGCTATCCTTATTGGAGATCTTTATTTTTCATGCAGCTTTGATCTATTGCCTATTGTCATTTCCTTTCAACCTGCAGAACTCTCTTTAGCATGTCTTGTGCAATCAATCTAGAGGTGATAAAATCCCTCAGCTTTTGTTTATCTGGGAATGTCTTAATCTCTTCCTCAGTTTTAATATACAGTTGTGGCAGATATAGAATTCTTGGTTGGCTTTTTTTTTTGCTTCCAGCACTTTAAATTTGTCCTCCCAATGCCTTCTTGCTTTCCTGGTTTTCTATGAAAAATTGGCAAGTAATCTTATTGAGGCTCACTTGAATGCGACATGTTGCTTCTCTTGCAGCTTTCAGAATTCTCTATTTTGGCATTCAACTGATTATAGCATGTCTCTTTGGGTTTACCTGTTTTGAGTTCATTGAGTGTCTTACATGTTTTTATTCATGCCTTTCATTAATTTTGAGAAGTTTTCAGACATTATTTCTTTGAGTATTCTCTATGCCCCATTCTCTCTTTTTCTCTTTTTTGGGACTCCCACAGCACATGTATTGGTGCACTTGATGGAGTCTCCCAGGTTCCTTCAGCTGTGTTCACTTTTCTTCATTCTTTCTTCTTTCTGCTCCTCAGACTGGGTGATTTCAATAGTATTATCTTCAAGTTCTCTGCTTCTTTCTTTTGGCAGTTCCACTCTTATGTCGAACCCCTTTAGAGAATTTTTAATTTCTGCTATTATGGTCTTCAGCTCTGTTTGGTACCTTTTCATAATTTCCACTTCTCTATTGGTATTCTCTTTGTGTTCATATGGGGTGTTCCTGATTTCCTTTAGTTCTTTGTCCATGTTTTCCTTAGCTCTTTGAGCTTTTTCAGGGCCATTTTTTAAAAGTCTGTGTGTGATATATCCCAGGTCTGAACCTCCTCATTGATGGTTTCTACTACTTTCATTTTCTCCTTAGCCTGGGCCATCATTTCCTGTTTCTTTGTGTGTTTTGTAATCTTTTGATGAAACCTGGATATTTGATATTTTAATATTTGTTTTTGCTGGAATTTAGACTCTGAGGCTTCTGTTCCTTAAGATTGTATACAGCTAGTGTTATGACAGAGCTTTTCTTGATTGCCAGGATCTAATAACAACCAAAAAAGAATATGGAAAAAGAAAACATCTTTCTTAGTCTTTACTAATGGACCTGTGTAAGCACTCTCCTTCAGGGTTTATCCATGCAATGATCTTAGAGAATAACTCAAAGGGGCCTCCATGATCCTTTCTGCACAAGCATCTTGTCTTGGGCATATGTCTGTGGCCCTAGGAATTCCCCCATTTTCACAATTCTGAATGTCCCCTCTTCCTTAGGAAACAGTTTCTTGACAGTCCTGTGCTCTGGAAAGGGGCTATCCTGGACACCATGAGATCCTGCTACTTTTAAGTAGCCATTTTATTGATTCAGCACTTACCCACCTACTGCAATTCTTTAACTGTTTTCTGTAGCTTTGAGAAAGATTTTTCCTCAATCCTTGCTGGTTGTTTAAAACTTCTGTAGGGGCAGTGCCCTGAAACATCTCACTCTGCCATCTTGATAGGGTGGGGCCTATGGTTGTATTTTAACATTTAAAATGAGCCTACAGTTACCATGCCATAAAACATTAGTTACTTCCCTCACCAAAGTCTGTTGCCACGTGTTGGAGCAAGATGGCTGCCGACGTCTCCAAAGGTCCAACCTTCCTCTTTTTCTTAAGGCTCCATGGTCCCAGCTTCTTCCAATATCAGCTATAGGCTGGGATAAATCTCGTCTCTCTCCCAGGGCTTGTTTCTCTCCAGGCTCTGCTGTTCTGCTCTCTCCACAAGACCAGCTATTGGCTTGTCTTTCTTTCCAGGGCCTCTGCCATGTCTAAGGGAGCCTTCTCTCTTTCCCAACGTATCTGCTTCTCTATGTATTTACTTCCCGGGGTTCCAGGATCAAAACACTAACTATCTCCTCTGCCATGTTGTTTTCTCTGTGAGGCTCCACCTCCTTGGTCCTACTGACGTGGCCCAATCAAAGCCTTAATCATAATTTAAACAAGTAAAAGTGAAACCTCTGATTCAATACAATTTAAGGGTATCACTAGCCCAGAGGAACAGACTAGTTTACAAACATAATCAGTATTTCTTTTTGGAATTCATCAAATATATCACACTGCCACATAGAGGAAGATAGTTAACACAGACACTTGGGAGTCTGAATAGAAGATATCTAAAGGGATTTTGATGGACATTCACTTGCCTTTATAACAGAGATTATCTGCAATTAATTATCAAATTAACCCAAGCATTTGAAACTACTGCTTATTTCTAAAGATCTCCAGAAACCAGAATAGTTTTTACCAAATTTATCAGCCACTGTGAGTGTTTCTTCACTATTTCTATCCTAAAGTCTAGTATTGCTGTTGAGAGAGGTCATTCCTTTCATCCTGTTGCAAAGTTGGCTGAGTAGAAGAGCTGAATTTTAGAACTGAGAGGGACAGCATAGATCAAAGTTTTCACCTTCTTCAATTTAGAGATGAAAAATCTGAGGTTTAAGAAGATTGAGGAATTTATCAAAAGAGACATAGTTGAATAGGCAGGTCTCCATTTTATGGCATGGCTTTTTCTTCAATTAATTGGGGAATGGAAAATCTACCTGCTAGACTTTGCATCTCCAAACCTAGTCTTCCCACATGATATTCTTCTAATGCTGGTTTTGATTCTCCCCTGAAGAGACTCATTGTTTCCTGTACACCTTTGAAGTCATTGAATTTACACTGGCTGGATACCTCTGGAGAGGATTTGGCTGGGATGACAGACATTGCTAAGATAAATGAGGAAAAAGTCACCCTACTATCTCATTTCATAGATGCTATTTATGCCATGAAAAAAATTTTTAATTATAAGATCAATATTGGGAACGCTGAGGCCATCCTATGGGCTCTCTGTTTTCATTCCCAGCTCAGCCCCAGCATTAAATTAAACTCCAATGGGGAAAAGGAAGATATTTAAGTAAAAGTAAGCAAAAAGGGAATGAAATAAGGTTCCAGTCAATGTAGACGGCATGCATTCTACTCTGAAGAATGAGTCATTTTATGTAGGTGAAAAATGTCTGCATTTTCAGTAGCTCTTTTATGTTGACATACTCCAGAATAATTAACAGGTTTTTCTGTTTTTCTTAGTTTCAGAAAATCTGATGAGTCTTAAAGAGAAATGAAGTAACCTTTCTTATGAAGTTTTGCAATTAGGAAAGCAACAAACCCATAAGAAAAAACATCTGGCCCTTTTTGGTCAAATTCTTTTGTTTCTTTTTCATTTTTTTATGTTCCCCAGTTAGTTCACTTCGTTGGTAGACTGCAGGGTTTCTGTATTTTATGGCTGCAATTTTTATTGCTGCCATTTTGTCAATGTCAGTTTGCTTTCACTGTGTCATTAAAATGACTGGAAACTTTAGATTAATATAGATATAGCATAAAGGTATAAAAAAACTAAAACTAAAACTAAAACAATATAAGGCACATGGCAAGGCACATGGAGGCATTTGCTGGTCTTTCCATTTTCCTACAAATTTCATTGCTTTCCAGTGCTGGCTTCTGGTGCTTTCTCTCAGCTTCTGTGGTTTCTCTCTGTCTCTCTCTCAGTATTCATAGGGTTTATAAAGGATTCCAGGGAGCGGGTGTAGCTCAGTGGTTGAGTGCCTGCTTAGTATGATGTCCCAGGTTCAATCCTTGCTACCTCCTAAAAATAAAATAATAAAATAAAATAAATCCAGTAAGAGGATTAACACTCACCCTGAGTCATACCTTACTGAAGTAATCTAATCAAAAGGCTCTTAACTGAAGTAACCTAATCAAAATGTCCCACCCACAATAGGTTAACACCCACAGAAATGGATTAGCTCTAAGGACATGGTTTTACTGGGGTCCATAAAAGCCTTAAAATACCACACTTACTAAAGCTTTGATCCCATTCTTTCTTTGCTTATAGACATTAAAAAGTCTCAGATTCTTTTTTATTACCCCTTCCTATTGTCACTTTCTTTTGCTCTCTTATCCTTGATTTCTTTTCTGTATCTCTCATCATGTTTTCACTGTGGCCTCTCTGTGTTTCTCCATCTCTATGTGGTGACCTTACCACTACCTCCAAGACATAATTACTTTCTGCCCCTGGTTATTTTCAAGGTAATTATTAACCTTTGCATTTATCTTTATAAATGGCTACTTTTAAAAGTCTGTTCTTTTCCATGTCAGGGGATATTCTTTCTCTTTATCTGTTACATTTGGAGGAATTTCTCCCCAAATTTTTGTATCACATTAGAGCTGCTATTTGTTGTCCTGCAGGTTCTGTGTACATAACTACTTATTAAGCAAAACATTTATGGTCTATTACTGGAAATGTTTCTAACAGGCAAACATAGGCTGTGAAAGCTGTTGTGATTATTGAAAAATCAAGCAAATATCTGAGTTTCAACAACAATTAAATTTTTTTAAGAAATGTGACTCTCACCAATGAAGGCATAATGTGTTAGTTACAAGTGCCGTAATCATTTTTCTTAACTCTAAAGTAATAGGGTTTAGGGATAATAAAAATATCCCCAAATCCTAAAAAGTCATATTTATTTTTGTGTAAGGATTTTCTTTGTAAATCGATTGCTTTTTTATTTTCTGACTAGTTTCTCTATTGCTGTTATTACTTGACATTTGCAAAATACTAGAAGATGCATGATACCTCATAAAGCAAGTCCTTGCTGGCTTGGATCTCACATTCAACTAGATCATAGAGAATTACCACTGTTCTTCTAAATGCTAAAGATTCAGACCAAATCAAAGGTTTTCTGGATCTAAATTCACCCTGAAAATTTCTTCATTGTCAGGGGCTGTCGGAGTATTATCTTTGGCACTTGCAATGCAGTTTCCAGATGTCCCACATCTTAACTCTGTGCTCCTAGTTAATTGTTTCAGGTTTGCTATGGTATACACACGAACCTCCGTGGAAATATCTTTCATCCAAATAGCTACCCATGATTTAGGGAAATTATATTCATCCTAAAACAAAAGCCAATTCATTAGGAATATATCTAATGTTACATTTTATCACTTAATGTTTGGGAATTATAAAATGGGACAAGCATAACTGTGTGGCTTATGCTAAACCCAGAGTTCCATATAATATAAAATTGGTGATTCAGTTCTGCCATAGTGCAGAGGATAAGAAACAAATCTAACTCAGCCATACTCGAAGAGAAGAGAACTGTGAAATGTGGTTAAATAAAATGCTTAGAGCCTGTACATGTGGTTAGTATAAAAAAATGTGAAATTTTAGTACACATTGACCCCTAAATGCAAACTGTCTACTTCATCTAGTGCACAATCGAGTGAGGGTAGAAGAGTGATTGGCTTTAATGCTGGATGGAAAACAAGCTCTGTTGAATGTATTGAAATGGCATATGTATCCCCCAAAACTCTATGGCCCTAAGAAATGATCAAATGTGATTTTTGCTAAGTGTGATTTCTGCCTTGAATGCTGAGTTTAGACGCTGACACCTCCAATTCCAGATTTGACTCTATCATATACCAGGCATATTATTGGTGCTTAATAGATATTTGTTGAAATTCTCAATTTTGTGTATGTCTCCATGTAGATGAACAGTATTGACGATAACCATTTATCTTGGTTTTCCCAGGATGGTTCTGATTCACATAAGTAGTTATGCTATAAAATATCTGGCATAAGATATCTATGTTAAGAAACTTGAGAAATAAGTAAAAGATTTCTTCAAGTAATAAAATAAGCTATAAGAAATTAGGAATTGCTTCTCTATAATGTGTTATTTATGAAAGGAAAAATACAATATATAGAAGGATCACGTTATTTTTGGGAATTGAAAAGAAGATTAGATTAGACCTGAAGAAGTACAAATTGTTCCACAATTCAAAGAAATGATCCCTTTTATGTAGACATATTCAATATTTCCTCACTAAAAGAAGATTTGAAATAGCATCAGGTGTTCACTTTACATTGCATTTAATTAAGCTGCTTGGTGCTGGTGATGTTTCAGGACATTTATTGTTTATGTCCCAGGGAAAGCTCGAGGCTCCCTTTGCCTTCCATTCTGTCTTCATTGGATAGTCAATCACAAGTACTTTTTATTAAACTGCTCCGTGTTAAGTGGGATGCGAAAACATATCAGCAATTGTTCCTGAGCATAATAGTAAAGCTTTCAACAGTGTGGAAATAAACAAAGAGCACCCAAGTAAGAACAAAGGCTATTTATTCAGAGCTTGCTATAGCAAGGGAGTCACCCACCAGCACTTGTGTTTGGCAGTGACTCAAAGGCAGGCACAAGAGTGGGAAAGCTTTATAGTGAATAAAGGGAAGACTTTATTGGTACCCTGATTGGAGCCTGGAGAGGCTGGAGGTGTGTTAACTAGAAGTGAAGCATCCTATGCAATTGGATAGTGGAGCATATCCGACTTTCTCTGATTGGTCCTAAATTTAAATGAGAATTGAAAAAATTATTGTGCAGGTTGTGGCTATTTTTGATCAGTTGGTATAGGGATTGTGGTTGTTGCACATTGTGGCTGAGAGTTTCCTGGTCATTGTTCATTTGTGTATTTAGTTTCTCAATAGCTATTTTCTCAATGCTACAACTAATCCTTTAACTAGAATTTAAAATACATAGTAAATATATCGATTAATTATCGCTACACTTTTAGGAGTGAACCTTGGACTTGTCCGTAACAGGGAAGAAATGGAGAAAATGAGGGTTCAGTAACCAGGTTTGACTTTGGTTATTACCCTAATCTCTACATGTCCATATGTAGGGATAGTTTTTGAGTCCTTTCTGATATATTCAGAAGGGTCATGGGAGACTCTAGAGGAATTGGATCCCTAATCAAGAAGACCTTGAAGATCAAGTCCCTGGAGCCTTGGTGGCCTCTCAGGACACCCACTCCAGAACGGACAGAAGAAAGTCATGTCATTTTTTAAAAGCAACAGAAAATCAATTTCTCATTTTATAATTTGGAAAAGCATGAGTATACTAATGTATTTGATGTGGATGATACCAAAGAAAACAGTGAGTCCCACTTATTCTTTTCTCATGTAGCTAAAAAGGGGCAGAATTAAACTAGAACCTATGGTTTCTCATTTACAGTCTTCATATTATGGTTTTGATGACTTGTTTCATCCATGCAGGCTTTTTCCCCTCCATGCAGTTGAGTGGTTATACTGTACAGAAAGTGTATAACAATAATAAGAACAGAAAACAACATGAGAACGACAGCTCATATTCACTCAGTGCTTTCTGTGTCTCAGTCATGCTTGTCAGGTCTCAGTCACACTTTGAACCATGTTCTGTGATTACCATCTTTCTCCAAAAGTTGTACTTGTAAACATCCTACCTCAGAGCTTCTGCTATTCTTATAGTGTCTTATAGTGTCTAAGTTGGGATTCTAAGAGAAAACTTCCTAACCTAATTCTGATCAGAGGTATTGCCTCGGGCAAGTCCTCTCCAATATTCTGTTTTCTTATTAGTAAATTACAGGTAATAATTGTACCTATATCATGTGGCTGCAATGAGTATTAAATGAAATAAAGCATATAAAGCTCTCAGCACAATGCTTGACCTTGGAAAACAATACATTTTCTCCTTTTAGTGGCATATAAAATAATGTTTTAATTTTGAAGATTTGTGGTTTCAAGGAAAGGTTATCTATTTAAAAAAATTTTTTTAAATATGTTTTCATTGTAAGTTGTGAACTTATAAAACAATCATGCACAATGTAGAATTCCCACACAACAACCCTTCACCAACACACCACACCGTTGTGGAACATTTGTTACAGACTGAAACGTTATGTTTTGAGTTGATAAAATTATTATCCCCTTGAGAAAATGTTTTTCTTTTGTATGATAAAAAATAATGCATAATCAATGTAGAAAATTTCTAAAATAGAAAATGATATAAAGTAAAGTAAAATGGAATTGCAATCTTGCTACATAGAGATAACCACTTAACATTTTAAAACATTTCCTTCTAGAAGCAGAAACTAAACACACACATAATGAGCACATGCACACACACAAATACAAACATAGAATAATATAATTTTTGATCGTGGATTTTGTTTTTATTTTTTGCTCTGAAGGGAAAAAAAAAACATGCTGGAACTCACAGTATATTGAAGACATATACAGAATACATATACAGGCCTACAGGCAATTTTAATATCGTGAGAAATGCGTGATAGCTCATAAGAACTGGGCATCAGATGTATACACGGTAGTGACATCTAACCCAGGGGGTCAGGAAAGAAAATTTTCTTATTTTATGACTAAGAAATTTATCAGTGGGAGGAATCATCAAGGAAGATTTAAGAGGAGGTATAACTTGAACTAGGCCTAGTAGGAGATATTGAACAAAAGTGACGGAAGTGGTGTATCTCATAGGGAAGCAAGGTGCCCTGGATATCAGTTTGCCCTAAATATAGTCAGATCTTGTAGATTAGTGGAAAATAAAGTGATAGTTGTAGATTGCAATTTGATATATAAGCAGAATTCAAACTTTATCTGCTATGCCCATTGTTCCCTCATTTTCACTCTCAAGGACTCCTTATGTGCCTGGGCATCATATTTTGAAGATTTGGTCCACCTGAGTAAGTGCATTGTTTATTTTTGTCTAATCAGGCTTTTTGATTGCTTAATAGGAGATAACCAGTTTTACCATGCTGAATTTATATAATTACATAAAAAAGCAAATAAAGTAGGGTTTTATTTACCCATAAAAAGGGAAAATGTATGATTCCAATATGTCCTTTAAAATTACTTAAAAGAGTTTGGCCCTTATTATACCTTTTCAGAACTCTTAGTACATGGAAAGCTCATTGTGGTTATACTTGTTCTACGCTTTGGGAAATTTAAGAGTCTCATCGTTATATTCATCCCCTAAGACACTTAGGCCAGTATTTGACACTGAGGCTTAATTTTTAAAAATATATTAATTCATTGGTTTTTCTCTTTGTTTCCAGGCTGCTATTACAAAAACTATACAATGGGTTGGTTTAAGAACAGTAATTTATTGGCTCACAGTTTCAGAAGCTAGATGGCTTGCTGGCTACTGGGGTCAGGTTGCTAGTGCCCTGGCTGGCCGCCAATCCTTGAAGTTCCTTTGTTTTCCCATCACATGGCGATGTCCTCTCCTCTCTCTTCTATTTCCCACTGACTTCCTGCTTCCTCTCTATGAAGCTTTCTTGATCTGTTCTTCATCCATGTTACTAAGCTACCTTGTACGTAACTCTATTTTAGCCTATGTCTAATTGCTTTATTATTACTTCAACTACTTAGGCAGGAAGCATTCCCATCTCATAACCTTAGCAAATTCCCAGGTGCCTGCCAAATAGTAGATATTCAGCATGAGCTGGCTGACTGTGAAAGTAAATCAAATTCATGCAAGCAAAAGAATATCAGTAGTCATAGAGACAAGAAAAGGTTGTTAAATTATAATTAATTTTATTTTCTTCCAGCCCTTGTCCAAGAAAGTGGCTTCTACTCTTCTTTCTTTAAACAGAAACATTCCTAGAGTGAATAAGGGCTATATGTTGAATTTTCATAGCTTAAAAGAAACATTAAAGTTTTTTTCATTCGGAGTTATTACACATGAAGTAATACTCTAAACTGTATATTCCATGAACTATAAATCAATTTAAACAACAAAAGACAGCAATTGACAAAACACTGTAGATGAAACCTATGATGGATTTTTGTATTGAATTATATTTGGGGGGTTTTCCTGACCCCTGTTTCGGTTTGCTTTGTCCTTTATTAACCTGGGAGTATTGACAGTTCAATTTTACTTTCATTTTACTTTTTCATGAGAGTTATAATTGGCTAAAACTTTATCTGTATCTTTATTTTTAAATATCACCTTCAAACATGGAATTTTAATTTTCTTTAAAGTCAAAATTTTGACTTTCAAGTCAAAAACTTTTCTCATGATCACATTTGTACATGGACTGCAAATTAAGTTTCACACGGTATTTATTGAGCCATTATTGCTAAAATGAAGCAAAGAGAACCTAACTTTTAATTTAAAGTTCACAAAAGGTTTTTAGAAAAAAACTATATTAAAAGTGTAGCTTTATTGGACTCTTCGTAATTCAGAGAAATGGAGAAGTGTTAAAGTTATTAAGTTCTAGCTATTGATAGACATACACCATTATTAGCTTCATCATATCTTTCACATTAATCTAAATCAGTGGATTTCAGTCTTAACAGCAACTTGGGCAAGTTTTAGACTATCTTGTTATTGATACCTAGCTGCAGCCCATGGGAATCTGACATAATTGATCTGTAAATGGGTGTGAACATGTGTTGATAATTTTGAAAACTTCCTAGATAATTCTAATATGTACCTTCAGTTGAAAGGAACCATTAATCTAAAGCACTGGGTTTCAACCAGGGGGACATTTGACAATGCCTGAAGACATTTTTTTTTTTTAACTTTATTTTGTACATTTAATAATTGAAAACATAAACAATTAAAAACTAAAAAATAAACACAGATGAATAAATATATACATTTTTCAATTAAATGTAATGGATACATGTAAAATTTTTTGTTGTTATTTTGTTTTTTGTTTGTTTTTTTGTTTTTTGTTTTTTGTGAATCAAACAATATATTACACAATATATTTGGTTCATAGTAATGCATTCATACAGTATTTGTCCTTTTGTGTCTGGCTTGCTTCATTCAACATAATGTCCTCCAGGTTCATCCATGTTGCCATATGCTTTATGACTTCATTTCTTCTTACAGACATTTTTGGTTGTCACAACTGGAAGAGTGTTATTGACATCTAGTGGGTAGAGGCCAGGGATGCTGCTAAACATCCTACAAGGTATAGGACAGTATCCCACAACAAAGGAAAATATGGCCCAATGAATGTATCAAGATTGGGAAACTCTGCTTTAAAGGTATACTGTCTATAAGCATCTTAATTAAAATATTAGTAATAACCATTATTGAGCACTTACTATATTCTAGGAAATCAAACAGAAAGGCGTTAAACACGTAGCATCTAAATTAATCTTCGGAACAACCCTATAAGGGAGGCATTATTTGCCCCTATTTTTATATGCAGGGAAACTGAAGCTCAGAAATTTTAGGTAATTTGCTCAAGGTTACGAGCCAGAATTTGAATGGAAGCAGTGTATCTTCAAGCCCACCCTTCTGGGTACTGGTTTGACTGCATTCAGACACTCTGATGCAATTGTTATGGAATGGAGCTTGGGCATCATTATTTTCTTAGAAACTCTTCACGGGGTTCCAATGTTCAGCCTAGATTAATAAGCACTGAGTCCTCAGAGGCTCTCAAAGTGTGGTCCCCAGACCAATGGCAACATAATTACCTGTGAACTTGTAAAACAAAATAAAACAATCAGCAACTGCAGATAGGGCCCAATAATCTTTATTTTAACAAGTACCCAGTTGTTGCCTGCTTCAGTTGAGAGCCACTGCTCTGAGATCCATTCAAGGACAATACAAAGTTATTATCATTCATTTAAAGGGAGTATGCGTCAGGCATCCATAAAGGAATAGCTTCTCAAATTCTGGGGTCCTAAAAGTGATTTCATTTACATAAGATTCTAATGATAGATGTATCAAAACAAACAAACAAATGCATCTTCTAAAACAAGTGGAAATATAAGTTTCTGCCTGAGTGATCATTGCTGTCTCTTGGAATTTTTGTCTGGGCATTATTATCAGCTTTCCTATTATATGGGTGCATTTGAATCAGGTAAAAATCATTTGCAGTAGTTACTGCTTCCTCTTTTGAAAAATTATGCTTTTTCAGAATTGCCTGCCTAGTTTAAGCTTATGTTCCACCAAAGTTCTATTATGTGAGGATTTTATCTTTTTGGTTTACTTTGCAGTCTCAGAACTTCTTGTTTATTTACTTTAGATCCTTCTAAGAGCAGAAGGGTAAAAGCACATTTGCCTCAGAAGAGATCTTTTGAAGTTTACATCACTACCAAGCAACCAAATTTCTTTGCATAAGCACTTATTAGTTCTATTAGCATTTGTCTTTCAAATATAAATTTTAATCTTCGAATAGCGATTTCAACACACATTTTAGTTTCAGGCTTCTGGATGAATCACTGTGCCTGGAGCAAAATCTTTGTCAAGGATGGATTTGAGTATCCAAAAGAGCAAATAGGAGCCACAGGGGAGCCCTCTGTCTCCAGGTCACCTCTTAGGAGAAGTAGAACATTATAGAAAAAATTTTCCAAAAGCTTCAGAAAGTTGCTGATAAGCCCTTCTTTTGGAATATGAAGAGTTAGGAAGAAGTTCCTATTGATGACAATTAGAATATATTTCAGAATATATTGAAAATTATGAAAGTGACCGCCATTATGTTTTTTTCAAGGAAGTGTGACTTGAGAGCTACCAGCATAGACTTGAGAGTAATAGACTGAGGGAACTTAGAGTTCATAAAGTTGCCTCTCTTAAAGAGAAATTACTTAAAAATCAATATCACAGCTTATTCTAACTTCATTTTGGTTAGGTATAGTATTCTCTTCATATAAAGATGTCCTAAAGCACTTCTAATGATAGTTATCATTTCTTCAGTGCATACTATGTGCCAGGCATTCTTGTAAGTGCTTTATCTGTATTTCTCATTTTATTTTATTCTCACACAAACTTCATCTTCTCAGGATTCTGAGACATAAGTGAGTCTAGTAATTCCTTCAGTGTAACACAAGCAGTCAGTAGCATAGCAGAGCTGGAATTTGAACTCAGATATGTTGGGGTTTCTTGTTTTTATTTTTTTAAGTCACGTCTACTTTTCCATAGTCCAGTAGTCACAAACCTGACAGATAATGAGAAAATAACTGGAGAGTTATTAAAATATAGGTATTCATTCTAACAAAACATGGATCAAGATGGCACTAGACACATACATATACACACATTCACAATGACAGGCCAGTTACGCTAGAAATATTCAAAATAAAATATTAGTATTTAACTCCTTTATTGAAAGGATAATATGACATAACTGAGTAGGTTTTATAACAGTTAGTTTAACTTTATACTAATAAAGTGAAAGAGAAAGGACTTGGCATTATATCAATAGTTGTTAAATAATGCCATGTACCAAAAATACAGCAACTATTTCTAGCTTAAAACATAGGTAAAATAGAAATAAAAGATAATATGTTAACATTATGTACTACTTACCAAAATCTCTCATCAAACTCCATATTAACTATAAAATACTGCATTAGTCAAAGTTTTCCAGAGAAATAGAAACAGCAGGATATATAGTACAAGAATTATTAAAATGGTTTGGCTCACATGACCATGGGAGCTGGCAAGTCTGAACTCTGTCGGGCAGGCCACAAGCTGGAAACTCCCATAAAGGTGATGCTGAAGACCTTGGCCAGAATTCACCAGGGGAAGGTGGCTGGTTGGAAATTTCTGCAAGAGTGAAGGCTGATATTGAGGTAGAAATACTTCTTCTGAACTCTGAAGTCTTCATTTCTGACTTGAGACTCAAATCACATCTATGCAAATCCCATCTATGAAATATCTTCATAGTAACATAGTAACAAGCAGGGCAGTGGTTGATCAAACAACTGGACATCATAATTAGCCAAGTTGACACATGAAATTAACCATCACAAATACTAAATCCAATGGCATTAAAATTATGAACCAATCAGGGATATTGTGTCTTCCACCAACTTTCAATCTGGATAATGTACATAAGACAATAGAATACAATATTCATTAAAATATTTAAAATGCAAATTTTAATTACATATGAAACAATTTTACCCTTGGAAAACCCAGAATCCTTAACAATAATTAGTAACAAATAAGATAATCTGATAAGGTATCTAAATACAAGATAAATTTACAAAAATGCATTTCCGTATACTCTGATTTATTGAACAAGTTAGATTTAGTATGATGAATGTAGAAATCAACCACAGTCTGCCCTATCCATCTCAAATTGGCTCTACTAGCTAGTTCTTTACCCCTTTAGTTGTTATTGTAGGTAGATGCTTATTTTTGTTCCCTTTCAGTTACAAAGCCTTCCAAAAATTAAACAGTCTCATTCAGTATGAAACAAATTTCCAAATTTTCATTCAAATTAAATCATCCTCCTTCATCTAGTTTGGGCCTGTATCGTGCTGAGAAACTAATTGATTGCTATTATTAATGGGGAAAAGAGGAGTGGTAACAATCAGGAAAAGTCTTATTCTATTAGAACAGTTGTTATCTCATGTTTTGGCCTTTTGATCTTGGCAGATGCACATTCTCTTAAGACTTGAGATACCTCTCTGGAGACTTCTTATTGCTCATCTCTTTACACAGAAAAGGAAAGATCCCACAATCATCTTTTCACTTAATGATGACTACCTCAGCTGGCTGTAGATAGTCTTTTAGCAAGAATCAGACCCTGATATTATGACCCTTAAATGTTAAGGGACACATCTCAAGATTTATCTGTAGTTTTCTTGAAATCCCCTTTCTTATTTAAGGTGAAGAGAAGAACATACTCTTGTGTCATGATGGTGGGAGTGGATAGCCATCATCACAGTGAACTAATGATCCTCTCCAGAGAATTCCTCGTTGCCGATCTCTTCAATCTTTACTTACACAGTTAATTGTGCATTTGGGCAGAACTGGTTTCTCAGACTCTTCACATACCCTGTGTAGGTGGTTCATCACCTCACTTTAGGGCATGTGAGCACTTCATGTCTATTTTTTCTTGATATTTGGGCCTCAGGGGAAACCATGTCAAAAAGAGTCACCTTCATTATCTTGCTCTGAATAACAGCAAGTTATAAACAACCAATAATATTGACAAAATGTAAGAATGAGAAACTACAAATGACACTTAGAATATTCAGGAAAATGAAAATAAAAAGCAAGAATGAAATATCGTGATTTTTGTCCCAGAGTTTGGCAAAAATTAATTATTACAAATTTGTAATCGTCTAGTGTCCTCAAGTTTGTGAGGAAATGGGCCTTCTCATACATTTCTTCTAGAAATATAAATTGCTTTTGGAAAGTAATTTGGCAATTTCTATTTTGATTTAAAATGGTAATCTTTGACCCAGGAAACTCATTTCTAAGAATCAGTCATTAAGAATGAAAGTCCTAGAATATGATAATGTATGGTTATTGCAACATGGATTTTAAGAGCAAACTTGTAAACAGTCTGAATGTAAGTAAATGAATGGTTAGATAATTTATGCCCATACTATGGAATGCCATACAGCTATTATAAAGAATGAGTTAAATCTACTTGAATTGACCTGACTAAACAAACAAACAAATAAATAACATTAGCTTAAGTATAAGTATATATAAAGTGATGTCATTTTTGTTCAAAATAAATACATTTAAATGCGAAGTCCTGGGCTAATCTGTGAGAAAAATACTTTGAAATAAAATGCTGATCACTGGCTCAATGCCTGTGACATTCTGACATAATTGCCCTGGGGTACAACCTTTGCATGGAATTTTAAAAGCTATGAGGTGATGCTAATGTAGAGCAAAGTCTGGTAACCACTGATATAAATCCTACCCAAACCCATTTTTTTAGAATCTCCAGATGAATGTGGATTCTTGTAATTTGCATTTAAGAATCTCTCCAGACATACTTATACACACTAAGTTTGGTAAACACTAGTTTTACTATGTGATATTTCTTCCAAGAAATTTTGACTCTATTATTAGATTATTTTGTCCTTGCTACATGATTCACATTTTAGGTATAAATATTTATGAAGCTATTTTTTTTTTTCTTATTTAACCACCATCTGAGTTTATCCACTATGTGTAGGTTCAAACATATAGTAAGTATGGTTGCCTTTGTCTCCTCTATTTGGAATAAGGTAATATGATAGAGTGGATGTGTTTTGTATTTCCACATATGCTACTAAATACCTTGCAAAGTCTAATCAATGACTTGTGGTGTAATGGTGAGCATCTTGAACCCAATCTCAGAAATTTTATGTGAAATCCTGCCCTGATAATTAATTACTAGCTCTCAGATCTTAGATAGTTTTCTCAATTGAGCTTTCTTTATAGGTAACATGGCAGTTTTTTTTTTTTTTGTTGTTGTTATTTTTGTTTGTTTGTTTGCTTGTTTTGTAGGAGGTATCTGGGATTGAACCCGGGACCTCATACATGGGAAGCAGGCACTCAACAACTGAGCTACACCTACTCCCTGACATGGTAGTTTTTAATACCTAACTTTTATGGTTGTATTTGGATAAGGTAATAATATGTGTAAGGGTTCTTTAATCTAAGTGATATGCAAATTTTAGATATGGCTATTTATTTGCTTGCAACATTAGGAACTTTTATGTATAAGATCATTTTCATTTCAAATATCTGATTTTTCACTTAGATATGTCCAATTCATATTTGTGTCCTCCAAAGCAATTTATACATGAGATGCTCAAAATGTGTTCTTGATTAATTCTATAGTTGAGAGTGACTTAAACAATTCAGGAAAATAAAGAAATTTAGAAATCAAGAGAATGATATAGTGTGGATCCCTGAACCAGCATCAGGAAATTTATATTTCCTTCCATATCTCTTGTGTTTTTTTGTTTTTGTTTTTTGAGGAGGGGTAAGTGAAGGAGGTATTTTTTTAAATTTCTTTTTCACCTTTCTGAAAATTAGGTCATCTTTCTGAATATTAAAATTAGGAAAATTATTAGAATATTGAGAATGTGCCTGGAGCTTTAAAATAATATAAATACTACAGAAGAAAATGGATAGTTGGTTAAGTGTGATAATTTCAGTTAAATGTGTTGTTTATATAGTATTTCTGTTCATATTTATTGTGAGACATACACTGGTAAAATATTCTCATGGTTTTCTTCTAAAATACAGTAAAGAGCAAGAATATTGACTTTCACAAAGAACACTGGCAGGCTAGAGCTGAACATTTTGCTGCAAACTTTTCTGAAATGTGAAGCTGATGCAGTTTGAAATCTAGAAGATTTTATTGGCCCCAGCTGGAAATAGTTGGGGAATATTCCTTAGATTCCTAATTACTTTGTGGTTTGTGAGTATACCTATAGAGGCCTGTATTTACTTTACTGCATGTTTTTTAATCTACAATGTGATTTTTTTATTGATAAAGGAGATGAGCTCAGATGTTTTATCTTTAGCATAAAGAACTTGATGAAACAGCAACATAAGGTTTGTTGGAGTTTTATAGGTTCTTATTCAAATATAAGAAACATTCATTATAAAACGCGTGAAAGTTCATAGTCTCCATAAATGCAACCGGCTAATCTTTTACATAAATGCTACTTTGTGTATCAGATTTATTAGTTTCACAATAGAGAGGAAACCTGTTTGCCTGTCATGGAAATGTTTAAATTAGTTGATAAATGACAGTCAAGATCATCTTGTATTTGGGCAACCATAAATATACACAGAATTTCCAAATATATGTTATTTTGGCAACATTTTTGTCTAGAATGCAGTAGTATATCCCCTTGTAAGCTGAGAATATGAAATGGAAGGCTAGTCAGAGGTCAGCCCTAGACGATGGTCCTTAGAATTGCCTGCATTAAAACGAGAGGAAACCAGGTCCCTCCATATGGGAGACGGATGCCCAACCAGTTGAGCTACATAGTTTTATAAAACAGTTCTATTAACTGTATGTAAAAAAGCAAACTTTCAGAGATCTGCTTAATTACGGAAGTTAAACAAGTCAAAATAAGTTCTTGCTTCTTTTAGTGAGTCAACACCTCTGCAACATATTTCTGAAGATTAAAATTGCAATTGACATGTTCAAACTGGGGTCTTTGTATGAACAAAAGCATTCCTGCATTAACTCATCAAATATTTATTGAGCACCTAGTATGTGCCCGGCACTGCTCTTAGTGCTGAGGATGCGACAATGACCAAAATGGGAATACTGCACTGATGTCACAACCCTTACAGTTTAGTGGTAGACTTGTAAGTATGAATGGAGGGAAGAGAATAGACCAATCCAAAGGAAAATTCGAACTAAGCTTGTAAAGTTTAACACCAAACTAGCTGGTTTATGATATACTGTAAGAGCGTTGTATATTTCTTTTATTTCTTTCATTTGGCTTAATCCTTTCTTTTAAAAGCTTGGAAAGTTTTAACATGATTCTATGTAGTCATGTTGGGTTTCTCAATGCTCTATGATTCTTTTGGATTCAAAATTTTGTTATTTCAATAATCCGTCTGGGTTAAATTAGAAGTATTTTGTTTAAATATTAAAAATACTGAGAAAGAGAAAAATAAACCATGCACACACACATACATACAGGAGTATGAGTGAAAGCAACACTATTTGCTTCTCTTCAGGAAAGTTTATTGCAAGTCCCAAAGTATCAATCTAAAGGGAAGATTTGAAGCTTTCTTATTTTGAAGCTACAAGAGAAGTTGAATATACATTTAATAGTAATGATTTCAAGTGCAATACATTTTCTTTGTCAATAGTTACAAAATTCTTTCTCTTGCTTCCAAATTCCTGTCATCATAGTTAAGCTTTGTCTCTCCCTGTGGGGACCAGTAAAAAATATTCCCTGTCCAGTCCATGTGTGACTCATAAATATGAGTACTATTTATAGGAATGTTGTATATTTACTTTGGCTTGATGGAGATTAGCAAGACACTCGTGGTTCTAGGAGACCTTAACCTGTATATTTAGAACCCTAACACATTCCACATAGATGACTCTTGTGCTGGTTAAACCTTGGGCTCTCATTAATATGCATTTCTTTACAGCTTATCATCATTGATATCTAGAAGATTTTGAGTGACTAACTGCCCTCAGTAGGTTTCCAGTCCTCTTTTCTCTTGAATTGCTTGTAATGGAAAGGAAGAATTATAGCCCATATGGCAGTTTTGTTGAGAACAGAGATTTAAAAACACTCAGTTCTTTTATCAACTTTTTTTCCTTGACGTCTACTTGATACCGAATTATATTCAGCCTTCTTATTTTTGTGTGAAAATAACAACCCACACTACTTGCCACTAAGCACACACAAGTGTCTGTTTGGAAAAAACTTTTGAAACAATACTGAACTAATGAAAGGCTTATATTTTTTCTCCCAGGTTGTGCCTATGTATATTGTTGGATCACCACATATTTGCCATGTATTTATTTATTATTTAATTTGGAATGCCCTCATTTCTTTTGGTTAAAGGAGACATCTTCAAGTTACCCACATTACCAAGTGTTTAGATTATAAGAATATTCTTGTGCTTTGATGCACATATGAAAAGTACCCGGAGAGCAGCCCTATGATATGATAATATGCCATTGCTAAATAGAGTGAATTAATTTTGTGAAATCGGTGAGTATCTGTATCAAATAAAGATATGCTACCTATAAATCAAAATCTTGTAGGAATACTTTAGCTTTTTTAGTTAAAGTTCTATTCTGTTTCACATTTTTCAATCTACGTTGTACTCTCACCTGGAGGTAATTGTTTCCTCACCAGAGGAGTATAATGTTACTGGTTTGAGAAATCAAGCAGCTGTGGTATTCTCTTGTGAATAGCACTATGTATGAATTAGGACTACGGTCTTGTTTGGGTAGAACATTCCATTAAATTCCTTGCATTTATGTGAGGATATAACAAAGTGCATTCATCAGCTTAGAAGGTTTGCTAACTTCTGCATGCAGCATTAGTTACCCCAAGTCTACAATTAAGCAACAAGACACAACAGGCTTTGAATTTTAATGGCATTTGGCAAGATGCTGAATTATAATTAAACCAGTGGAGAAGAATTACAGTTTAAATTGTGTGCAGACTAGCCAACATATAGCAAATAGTATATGATTTTACCATTGAGATATATATATATATGTGTGTGTGTGTGTGTGTGTGTGTATTTATACATTTATGTATTGGTGTACATGTAAATACATACATAAAGGTATTATTGTGTGTGTATATATATATATATATATCAAGCAGTATTTCTATATAGTCCCTTAAAATGTAGGCATTACTGTCCTTGAACATTTGCAAGAGATTGTCTTCCAGTCTTCTACTTATAGATTAACTAAATTTCTAGACTATATACATTTTTTTCTGGAGGAGAAGAGCCCTATTTCTTCAGTTTTGTGTCCCCCAGCATTGACTAGTTTCTGCTCATATATGGAGTAACTATTCAATTATTACAGTTGAAAATATTTCTTAAGTAGAAATCCTACTTCTATTCCCTCACAAGTTAAAAAAAAGTATGCACAAAATAGCAGGAGACTTGCTAAATAGATGTCTTTTTGTAAGCATTAATAACAGAAAAGAATCCCATTCTGAAAGGTATTTTTGCAACAAAATAATTTTTAATATGTCTACATTTATACTTTTTAAAACAAAGTTTTAATATCATAGTTATCTGGAAAAGTATAAGAAAAGGACTTGTATACTCTGTGGAAGGCTTCTACCTACCACCCATACTGGCCTGACCCAGCCATCCTCCACCATAACAAGGAAAGGAAAACAAACTCAGTCCTCTGTTCCCCAGGCTTCATGTATGATTCCAAGACAGTTAGTTGCTGCCTTTCCCAGTGGAAGTTTCTTTCAGGCAGTGGTGCCAATCAGAACAACATAATGCTATTTCATGTACTTATACAGAATTGACCAGGATGGGTGGGAAAACCACAGGTGGATAGCAACATCTACAAGCTCTTTACAGGCAAGTAGTTTGAAAACCCTTTTATGAACAACTCAGAGCTTTCTTCATTATCTCATTTTTTTTGGCATAAACTCAACCCCCACTACCCTTAAAACCTTCCCTCAGGAACGCTTGTGGCTCCATATCTAGTTACTGTTTATCTAATTCGCATGCACTTTTCCTCTTTATAGTACCATTATCATGGGAGGGAGTGATCCCATTTCCAAGGTTCACAAAAAATGGAGTAGAGTAGTATGATTTCGGGCACAACTGCTAGGCTTTCTTAAGTCTCCTTGCTCTTACTTCCATTGGGTTGCCTGGTGCCCTCAATTTGTGTGGTTAAAAACATCAATGATTATTTAATTTACCTTGTTTCCCTTTCTTGCTTTATCTCTTTCTCTACAAGTCTGGCTGATATCTAAAATTTCTTCAGAAATGACTAACCCAGCCCTCTTATTCCTAGACTTGATGGTTCTTGGAATCTCCTCTGAGAGAGGCCTGACAGTGAATAAGGAAATGCTTACTAAATGAGTAAATGAACAGATGAATTCCCCAGCCAGAAAAATTCATTGGACACCAAAGCTGTTTCATATCTTCTAGGGGAACCCACTCATCAATGGCCTGAAACCCCAAATGGTTTTTGCCTGCAGGATCTCTCCGTGTGTGTACATCAGTGTTACTGAAGCCAGGGCCTCCCTTTATAGAGCGTGGGTTTTCTGAAACAGAAAATACTCACGAAGCATTCTGTGGAAGATGTAATCAAATGGAAATCCTATAACTCTCTCTGATGAGAGCTCAACACTAACTCACATATCTAGCACTTGCTATATGCCAGGCACTATTCTAAGTACTGAACCTATTATCTCATTTAATTCTAATAAAATCACACAAGATAGTTTGGTAGACAGAATAATGGCCCCCCGATATACCCATGTCTGAATACCCAGAACCTGTGACTATGTTACCTTACATGACAAAAGGGGCTTTTCAGATATGATTGAGTTAAGGACTTTGATGTGATGATACTATCCTGCATTATCTGGTAGGGTCCAGTATGATCACCAGGGTTCTTTAAAGTGGAAGGGGGAGGTAGAAGGGGAGATCAAAGTGATGCAATATGAGAAGAACTTGACCCACCATGGCCTGCTTTGAAGATGGAAGAAAGGAGCCACAAGTCAAAGAATGCAGACTGTCTCTAGGAACTGGAAAAAGCAAGGATACAGATTCTCCAGTGGATCCTCCAGAAGGGAAGGATCCGCCAGTGAGACCCTCACCAGAGTTCTAACACACAAAACTATAAGATACTACATTCTTATTGTTTCAAGCCACTATGTTCATGGTAATTTGTTATAGCAGTTAGAGGAAATTAATACAGATGGCTACTGTTTTGCCCCTACTTTACAAAATTTAGGAAACAGAGTCACAGAGAGTTTAAGTGACTTGCCTAGGGTCAAACGGCTAAGAAGTGGTAGAGGATGAATTGAAAAGCAGGCAGTTTGGCTCTAGAGACATTTTTCTTAACTTCCTATTAATTTGTCTCCCTACCTGTCTACAATCAAGAATTGAATCCGTGTCCAATTTTGGCCTCCTTGTCTCATTACGGCTCACTTGCTATAGCAATAAAATTATGGAACACTAGGGACTTCCACCTATCAGGGTATTTGGCATATGATGGACCATATACCTCTGCTTGGTGCTGCTGAAGTAAGATTTCTGCTCCTCCCTTACCTTCTATCCTCCTTCATTTCAGTTTCTCTAACTACTGCTGCCTCCTTCCCATTCCTAGGTACCTAACAAGCCTCTTCCAAGATATTGATGATGATGTTGTTGTGGAGGAAAAATATGATGATGATACTTGTGGTGTGCTGAATTACATAACCCAGAAAAAACATGTTCTTAACTTTAATCCATTCTTGTGGGTGTGAACCCACTGTAAATAGGACCTTTTGAAGATGTTATTTTTAGTTAGGGTGTGGCCCAACTGAGTGAGGTTGTGCCTTAATCCTTACTGGAGACTTTAGGAGAAAGCCATGGGCAAAAGAACCTGGAAAGCAGTGGGACCCAGAAGAGAAAGGAGAGGCTATTGCCATGTGCATTGCCATGTGTCAGAAAAGCCAAGGTTCCAAGGGTCTTTGGCAGCCTGCCGCAGAGTGCCACAGTCTTCTGGGAGAAAGTATCACCTTGCTGATGCCTCAGAACTGGATCTCTCCTAACCTCAAAGCTATGAGCCAATAAATTCCTGTTGTTTAAGCCAATCCACAGGATGGCATTTGGTTTAGCAGCTGGGAAATTAAGACAATGCTATACTCCTATATAGCTAATTTTTACTTAGTTTCTATTTTCACCATTATTTTTATTTCAGGTACCACAACTCTATGCAGTAGGTGGGAATAGTCATAATCATATAAAATTTATAGGTAGGAAGACTAATGTTGAAAGAGATTCAGTATTTTGCCTGAATTTCTCCCCAGGGAGTGAATGGTGGCATCAACTTGTTCTCCTCATCCAGTGCCATGTGGTACAGTGAAAAGGACAAAAGTTTTGAATAGAGACTTTGTTTGATTCTAAGTCCTAGTGCTTATTAGTTGAAAGACCATGGAAAAGTTACTTAACTAATTTGAGCCTCATTTAAAGGAAATGTGAAAATGGAGGTAATAGTACTATCTCATATATTTGTTATGAGGATTAAATGGAAAAATGTGGTAAAGAGCATACTTCATAGTAGAAGTTAACTGAATGTTAATGTATTTTTTTTTAAATCTCATTCTCTGAAGAATATGGAGTCCACTATTGTAACCGTTGGGGAATTTGATATAATTATGAATTCCAAAAATATAATTGGATCATGCTTGTAAACTGAT